>JAJJWX010002186.1:1200000-1713462 GCA_023529315.1 Papaver bracteatum
GAATTTTCTAATTATGATTAAACATAAGAAAATAAAGGATAAGTGAAAAAAAATTAAGTTAAATTACACTTAATATTTCTATTTTAAGTAAAATTTACAAATAAAAGACAAATATTCGGGTACCCGATACCCGACGGGTAATACCCGTTAGGAACCGAAAGCTTATCGGTTCCTAACGGTTCTACCCGTCGGGTAGTGATTTTGCTAACGGGTCCGATATTAGGACCCGGAATCGGACCCGACACACCCGGGTCCGGTTCGTTTCCGGGTAATCGGATACCCGTTGGCAGCCCTAACACCAGGTATATGCCTCAAAACCACATGGCAGATAACTGTTGGCTACCAATTTAGTCACTTCCGGATGAAGCCAGAATGAAGACAAAACGGAATATGTCAGGGTGCGACAAATGAGTCGACTCATTTATCAAAATTGGTGATAAAATTCTTCCCCTTCATGATTCTCTTAGGTTTTCTTTGATTAATTTTGTTTTATTTTAACTCTATTTCAATTTTTCAAATGCTATCTGTAGGATAGAATCAATCCAGAATTTAATCATGTATATATTTTATTTAAATTTCTAGTTTGTTAGATTTCTTCGGTTTTTTTCTCTCCATGTATAGTTGGTTTTAGTTTCTTGCTTTAGATGATTCTCTTCTCATTCTTTCCCCTTCTTCATCTCATTTCCGTTATGTCTTCTTAGTTTTTCAGGGCCTCATCTATCACCATTATCATGGAAATCATCCAGTATTGGACTTTTATGGTTCAAACAATATTCCTTCTAACAGTAGTATTACAACTTTCAATGGTATCAATGGTTCCATCGATAGCAGTATTGCAGGTTATCAAAACAAGTATGGATCAACACAGTATGTCCCTCTTTATCATGTATATGATTTAAATGATATCTCCTTGTTCTCCAGGTTCAACTCAGTGGATACGCTTCAGCTGTTTGAGGAAAGTTACATAGTTTTGAAATTTGAATTCTCATTATTTCCCTTCTTTGCAAGTCGTAATCTCAGCAAGACTTCTAGTCAGGCGTATATTTTGCAATCAACGCATATCATGGGTCAAAGGTTGGTGAATTATCTTTTCCCAACAAACTTGGAAACAAATAATATCCTCTTCACTGTTCTTAGTTATATGAGGAATATAGATAAGCTTTATAAGACTACATCTCGAAATAGTCTTTATACTCTTCTCAAAAACAAAGATTTTCCATATTACCATTCCTCTTCGTCTATGGCTTCTTCTTCATCAAACCCAAAAATATCAGTCATTACCTCTAAGATGCAAAATGCACAAATACGTGATATCTATGCTAGACAAATGAGAAGAGTTATTGGTGCAAGAGATGCAATCTCAAAAGCTTCAAGTAACTTAAATACAACTTTAATAAGAAACCTTTTCATTGAAGGTGCAGTTGAAACGGATGTTGTCAGGAAAGAAATAAATACCAAGTGGAGTATATATAGAGTCAAGGAGTTGAGGCGTCTGGATAGAAATATATTTCTATTCAAGTTCAGCACAGAAGAGGTTATGAATGTTGTTCTGAAAAAGGGTCCTTGGAATATTCTCAAAGTGCATTTGAACTTGAAGAAATATGATGCGTCTATTCCGGTGAAAGACTGGGTGTTTAATGAACAAGAATGGACTGTGCAATTCCAACATATCCTTCTTGAACATCACTCTGTTGCTGTGGTAGATGAGGCAATTGATAAACTTGGAACTAAGATCTCTACTGAACCTGAAGATTGTAAGCCAACTTATGGAAATATAATCTCGGCAATAATCAAGATAAATTTGACTAAACCTCTTCATAGAGGTGGATGGTGGAATACAACAGCAGGAGGTCAAACTTGGATTCGCTTTCACTGGGAAATACAGCCTCACAATCTTTATCCTAAGTGCTTTACTGTGGCTCATAATGAAGATGAATGTGAAAATACGGATGATGATCTTACGATTAGAAGATACACCAATGATCAATACATTGCTTACATCCAAGAGCTAGTTGTAGCATATGGTGTCGAAATAGTAGATGATATGGAAATAATGCTTGAGAGAATTTGTGAGGCTAGTATGAAATTGAGAGAAGCTCAGGAGGAAAACGAAGAAAATAAGGAAAACCAGAATGAAGATGATGATTCTAGCAGAAGTCATAAGAGAACCAGAGTTGAGAAACAAGGAGATATTGTGGAGGGTGGAACTGAAGAAATAATTTTTCATCGAGATTTTGATGGCATGGAACATGACCTGATTGATGAAGGAAATAATAACATAAGGGAGAATTTTCATGAGGTGATTGATGCTGCTTCTCTTAATCTGGTAAAAATCGCTATCATTCTTTTTATTGGATGCAATTTTAAATTGGATAAGTCTTCTTTTTTTAGAGTTTCTCTTGCTTTAATTGATTGTCTGAATTTAAACATAATCTGTCATTCTTCAGTCCTCAATAGTTGCATTATTATTAGATTAGGTACTAAGCCTAAAATGTATAGAACAGGCATGAAGATTATAAGTTGGAATTGCCAGGTTTTCCTAGGCAAAGCTACTAGAGACCACTTAAACCAACTCAACAATACTTTCTCCCCTGATATCATTTTTCTGTGTGAAACCAAAATCAATGATGATAGAATCATTTCGCTTACTAAGTTCCTTAAAATGCCTAATAACTGTTATATGCCATCCATAGGACAAGCAGGTGGTATCATTATGCTTTGGAAGGATGGCTTTCAGGTAGACATTGTGAATTCCTCTAGCAACATGATCCATGCAATCATAAATAATGACTCGGCCATAGGGGAATGGTTCCTATCTTGTGTCTATGGAACTCCTTACAAAAAAGATCAACTTGATTAATGGAATTATATTTACAGCCTTAGTAAGTCAGTAAGCATCCCTTGGGTTCTAATTGGTGATTTAAATGTCACTATGAATGTTATGGATGAAAACTCTCATGCTTCCCTTATTGCCCCGGAAGTTTTAGATGCCATTAACAAATCTGATATGCATGATATGAAGTATAGTGGTAAGGCTTATACTTGGACAAGCAATAGTCATGGCACTGGAAAATTTAAGTCTGGATTAGACAGAGCTTTGACTAATAGTGAGTTTATCATTCATTTTCCTAATGCCACTCTTAATCATCTTGCTCAACTTGGTTCTGACCATACCCCTCTCTTGTTATCTCTTTATAAAGTGTCCAAAAAGTCAGGGAAAACCTGGAAATTCTTTGAACATTGGCTTCAAAAATATTCTTGTGCTAATGAAATTATGAATGCTTGGAAGTCTATCATTTCAGGATCTGCAGCTTATGTCTTATGTGACAAACAAGTGAACACTAGGAAGATTCTCTCAAAGTGGAGTAAAGCCAACTTTGGACATATCCAAACAAGGATAACTGAAATTCAACATGAAATATCAAAACTGCAAGAATCAGATGTTCAAGGTCAGAATACTATTCAAGTTTTATCTTTAGAGAAACAAGTGGAAGAGCTAAATGATATTCAAGCTAGTTCAAACAGGCAGAAATCAAGAGATAAATTCTATAATGATATGGACAAGAATTCAAAATACTTCCATATAATGGCAAACCAAAGAAGGGTAAGGAACAAGATTGACTCTTTACAAGCTTCAGATGGTACATGGTGTCAAGATTCTGCTTCAATTGAACAACTCCTAGTTACTCACTTCAAGAAAATAAGCTCTACATCAAACCCCAGTGATAGCTATTACTTTCTAGAGCGCATCCCTGAAATCATCAATCATCAAGACAATGATGCTCTTACTTCTCCTCCAAGTGAACAAGAAATTCACAAAGATGTAATGTCAATGGAACCATGGACCTCTCCTGGACAAGATGGTTTCCCTCCAGGTTTTTATCAATCACAGTGGAAGGTTGTCAAAGATGATATCTGCAAGATGGTACAAGCTTTCTTTCATTCTGGTCACCTTTTAAAGAAGATTAATAATACTAGAATCACTCTAATTTCTAAAGTTGCCTCTCCTCAAAAACTAGAAGACTACAGGCCTATTGCTCTCTGCAATACTGTTTATAAAATAATTTCTAAGGTTTTAGCTCTAAGGCTTAAGAAACACATGGCTGATATTATATCTCCAATGCAGTGTGCTTATGTTCCAGGGAGACTAATTTCAGAAAATATCTGTATGGTTCAAGAACTAGTTCAAACAATGAAAAGAAATAAAGGAAGATCATGACATCTTGCTCTCAAAATGGATATGTCCAAAGCCTTTGATAGGCTAGAATGGAGTTTTCTAATTGATGTTCTCAAGAAGTTTGGTTTCTCTGAGAAATTTTTTCATCTTGTTTATGAATTTATCTCTACTACTCAGATAGATATAATAATTAATGGCTCTCCTTCTTCTACTTTTAAACCTACAAGAGGAATTAGACAAGGGGATCCTCTATCCCCTTATCTCTTTATTCTAGCAATGGAAGCATTCTCAAGGAAGCTATACCAATGTGAAGTTACAAACCAATTAACTGGTGTGAAAATCTCAAGATCTGCTCCAAAAATAAACCATCTATTGTTTGTTGATGACTGCTTACTTTTCTGCAGAGATAATTTGGATCAAACTAGGAAACTACTTCAAATTATTAAAGAATTCAGTTCATGCTCAGGTCAGCTTATTAACTTCAGCAAGTCAGATGTCTACTTCAGTAAGAATATGAGTCCAATTAAATGTCAGATTATTAGTGGAACATTACAAGTAAGACAATTAAATTTGAATGATGAACAGTATCTTGGATTGCCTTTTTTCATAGGAAGAAACAAGAGAATTCCTTTCTCTATTCTTGGTGATAATATGGATAACAAATTATCTAAGTGGAGAAGCATCAATATGTCAGAAGCTTCCAGATCAGTTATGGTAATAAATGTCACTAATGCAATCCATGTGTATCACATGACAAGCTTCAAACTACCAGACACAACAATAAAAAAGATGAATTCTTCTCAGCAAAAGTTTTAGAGGAAGAAGAAGTCAAATAAAGGAAGAAAACTGGTCACTTGGAAAAGTGTTAATGCTCCAAAGAAGGAAGGAGGTTTGGGTTTTAGAGACCTTCAACTTTTTAACAAAGCTCTTCTAGCTAATTCTGCCTGGAGAATTTGCACAGACCAGACTTCAATCTGCAGTAGATCACTTCAAGCAAAATATTTCCCTGATGGAGATGTTTTTAACCTCAAGAAATTCTCTTCAACCACTTGGTCTTGGTCAAGCATCAGTTCAGAATTGCAGTTTATCCAGCAGTATAGCTCATGGAGTCTTGGAAATGGTCATACTATTCAAATCTGGAAGCACAACTGGATACAAGGACTGGATACTCCTCCATCCCCTAATAATGGTACTACAAATACTGAACAATACAAATATGTCTTCAGTTATTCACTCCTAACAATACAAGATGGGATGTTACTCTTATCAGCTCTCTCTTTGAAGATTCCACAGTAAATTTAATTCTATCAATGTCTAGCTTCCCTCTCTATGATGATAAGATGGTCTGGACACTTGAGAAGAATGGGAACTTCTCAGTAAAGTCTGCTTATAAGAAGATGTATGAACTCCAAAATTCTGCAACTGTTATTCCTACTAGAATGAAGAAGGTTTATAAGAGGCTGTGGAGACTTCCACTTCTTCCTAGAATTAATCAATTTCTTTGGAAGTGTGTGAGAGATATCCTTCCTACCAGAGACAAGCTCACTTATACTATTCATGATGGGGATTACAAATGTGCTTTCTGCTATCAAGTTAATAAAATAGCTATGCACTACATACTTGGATGCTCTCTGGTAAAACCTGTTTGGTTTGCTGCTCTTGGTATTCATACTCCTTCAAATGTTAGTCTGGTGGATTGGATATGTTATAACTTTGAGAATCTGGAAGCTGGTCACATTAAGGAAGAACATATATGTAAAATAATAATAGTAGCTTGGTGTATATGGACTCAGAGATGTGACAAGATCTTTAAGAACTCGACAACTACTCCAGAGATAATCATTCAAAACTGCAGGAAGTATATCTCTGAATATGTTGAAATGGCACACAAGACACCAGTTACTACTCATAAGCAAGTTAGAGTTAATTTGCATTGGACACCACCTCCATATGGAGTTTTTACACTTAACATTGATGGTTCTTATAATAATAATAATTCTGGAGGCATTGGTCTGACAATTAGAAATTTTGCAGGAAAGCATCAAGGATCCAAATGTGTCTATCTAGCTGATTCTTTCAGTGCAGAGCATGCTGAGTGTAAGGGTCTATGGGAGGCTGTTAGGTGGGAAAAAGAACTTGACTTGAAGGAGGTGTACTCCGAGATGGACTCAAAGCTCGTGATGGATGCTATCACTAAAGGAATTTTCAACTTAGACTGGAGACTTCATAACATAGTTAAAGAAATTAAGACTTCTTTACAATCTTCTAGCTCTTGGCATTGTTATTACGTGCAAAAAGAGAAAAATAAAATAGCAGATATATTGTCTAAATCTTCAAGAGTAGGAAAAAGTAATAGAATTTGGTTAAATGAGCCCCCTAGTAACATTAAAGGTTTACTAGAAAAGGAAGCTCAATATGTAAACTCCTGATTCAAGTAATATCATTCTTTTCGGTTTCAAAAAAAAAAAAAAAACTAGCTCTCTTTCTTTGTCCATCAAAGTCCCAATTTTGATCATCTTCTTGCTATCTCTCATCCCTATGTTGATTTCCTTGGCGGGCTCTAGAGATGTGAATGTGGGCTTCGGTTCCCCTATGAGAAGAATATTCTTTAATTGTTATTTGGTAGGCTCTAGGGCCTTCTCAACCGTGGGAATTCCAACCTCAGCATTTAGAAAAGTGGTCTCCTTCGTCAGGAGATTTCTTCGAGGTACAAATCAATTGATCTTTTCTTTGCAGCTTCTTTATTTTGGTTTCTTTGGGATTTCTGGTGTTCGTCTTGGTTAGTGTTGAGCTGATTCTGTAGTGTTTGGTATTCACGGGCGAAAACCTGATCTCCCTTTATTTCTATTACCCCTTCGGGTGTTGGAAATCTAAGGTACTGATGATAAGTTGCTACCACCCTTTGAGCTTGTGCACCCATCTATGTCCAATGACGGCGTTGTAGGGAGAATGCGTGTTCACCATATTGAATCGTGTATCAACCTTCATTGGTCCTACGTCCACTTGTAAAACAATGTCCCCTAGAAGCTTCGTTGCTGCTCCGTTAAATCTGTAGATGGTATAATACGAAGACATCAACTGTTCTTCATTAAGCTCAATTCGTTTGAACGTGTCGAGGAATAAGACATTAACCGATCTTCCTCCATCGATGATGATTTTTTTGATATTGCACCCTGCTAATGGAAATGTGAGGACCAAAGGGTCATTGTGGTCTTCCATGTCTTCTTCGATATCCTCGTTGTCGAAAATTAAAGGAGCGTCCATCCACTGTCCGTGCTCGTCCACTTCCGCTCCGTCAATCTTGTATAGTTCGCAGTATTCCTCGAATTGTTTCCTCATCCTTTTCCCTATCTAAGCTGTTAGTGATGGTCCATTGGCTTCGGAACATGAGATGGCGTTAAGCGTTTGATTGTTCTCGGGGAGTTGGACCTGCTTGCTTCGCTTTTCCATATCTTCTACTTCTCCCTTGTGAATGTATTGCTTGAGATCTCCCGCATCAATCAGCTTTTGGATGATTATTGAGATTCTTGCACTTCTCTGTCTGATGCCCGTTGAAACAGTGATATTCGCAGTAGTCTCTTGACTTTTCAGTTCGCGGAGGATGATTTCCTTTGGACCGCGGCCATTCCAGGTTTTCCCAGCCCTTAATCTCCCTTAGGATGCGGTCGTAATTAGTATTTAGCTTCGTGTACACTTGGTCTTCAAATTTCCGATCATCACCCCGACTATGGATTCCTCGTCCTCTACCATCTTCTCTTGGACGTTTGGTCGACACGCCCCTTTTTGACCCGCTGGCTTGTTCTGCAGAATTAGTTCGATGAGATCCTCGTGTTTATGCCCTGGGATTTTCCCACTGGATCTCCTCCAACCTGGAGTGCTTTTCAATGATCACTCGAAGATCTCCCTCAGTAGTGGGGACGCTGCCATGGATCTCGACGAAAAGTAGGCTCATCCTGTCTAATCTCCACTTGTAACAGTTGATAATGACTACCGGATCAACATTACCTATTTCCTGGCAGATCTTGTGCCACCTATCAGTATATTCCCTGATCGTATCCTTATAGGCGATTTCCAATGAGAAGAGTTTGTCCATTCCGGTGTTGACGACCTTATTATACATGTAGGTTGCTAAGAAATTCTCAGTGAGCCGGCCGTAAGAATCGATGGAGTTAGCTGGAAAATTATCAAATCAAGACAACGATGATCCTTTCAGGATCGAAGGAAAATATCTGCAGAGTATTGCATTATCATAAACCCATCGGGATAAGATTCGATTGTAATACAGAATATGAGCCGCTGGATCACTTTATCCATCATAACATTCGAATGCTAAGACGGAATATTTATGCGGGATAAGTGCCTTTGCTAAACGCTGGATTAGGGGCATAGTGTTGGCTTCCTTCATCACTTGCTCCAGTCTCCCACCCCTTTGGCCGGCCAACTCAATGAGCTTGGCCTCTTCTCAACGAGCCCAAGCAAACTTCATGATGTCCACCGATGGTCCCACCACCATTCCAGCCGATCGAAATCCTCTTAGCCCTCCAGTAACATCCCTGATCGATAGCCGGAGCTAGTCTAGTCGCGTTGTTGAAAATAAGTTCAATGAGTTAAGACTGGCCATGGAAGTCTCAAACTCATCACATCCTTCCAAATTCGCCAGCCGAATCAGACGACTTAGATTTTATTTTTAATGGCCAATGAAGTGCCGGCATGCTCACCAGTAACCCATCTCCATCCCTGGACAGTCGAACTGCCCACGACATGTCAAGAGAACACCAAACCGATTGCTCAAAATAGGCTATCCACGCGGGTTACAAAATCCTAATTTATGTTAGCAGCAATATATTACCGCCGCAAAACGATCTTGACCACTCAACTTCGCCAGCCGGAATGGCTGGACTAGATTCAACCTTAATCAACATGAAAGGAGCGGATACGTTCACCAGAGGCCCGTCTTTTGTGCTGGCTGATCGAACAACTCCCATCACCCGCCAACACTAAAAAATATTGGCCAAAAATAGATTAGCCACAAGGCATTTTAAAACTTAAGTTGAATCAACGGCAGCTATTAATTGCGGCAAATCATCTCGACCGCCCAACTTCGCCAGATGAATCAGCCGGCCTAACCCCTATTTTAGGCATTCAACAAGATGTGGCCATGATCAACGGCCACCCTCTTGCATAAGCCGCAATCGGACAAGTCGCGGCCTGCCTATATGGATCTTAAACGATCTCCCAAAGATGGCTGGCCGCGCCTCTTGTAGGAGTCTTAAATAAATTAGCGGCAACCAATAACTGTAGTAAATCATCCCAGCTATCCAATTTGGCTAGCCAATTTAACCAGTCTAGTTTTAACTTGGACTGACCAATAGTATGTCAAAATGGCTACGAGGATGTTCATCAGGGTATTGGTCTGATGGTTTATAGCGTGTGGCGTGCAACACGCCCATTATGAGAAAGTGTCAGGAAAGGCAGACGGTTAGTGGCAGTAGAGAAGTAGTGGGTGTAAACTGACTCGTCTTCCCTCACAGCAAGACGTGTTTTTCTACATTTTCACATGACCTCACTTCTTCATCACTCAACTACTCCGACTTCCTATGAGATCAGGCTGCGTGCAACTATGACTGATATATATAAGTTTCGACCTATTTTGACCAATAACGACAGTTTTGGTTATCAACACAGTATCCAGAAAAAACACAAAAGAATTGATAGCTTACATTTTGCAAGCCAGTTCCATATTCTAATACAATTCATAAAACAACCACACCTTCAGAGTTAACCATTCTGATCTCAACACCTTCTTCGCTTCCCTCCCTAAGATCAACCCTTCTCCTTTACTTTGTGATCGAAGCAAGACTCGAACGGCCATTTCTTTGTTTAGGAAAAAATTGTACAGTTTAATCTCTCTAATCTAAAGTACTCCCGTGCAGTGCATTTCTTTAGGGTTTAGATTCATTTCTCGGCGGCATACCCAAATTTACCATTTCCAACAGAATCAGTTTTTACCCCAAAACAAAGATATTTAGCTCCAAAATTATAAAATTTCTTTTAAGTCTTCATCCATATCTAAATCCAAGTCTAATTCTAGCAATCCCATGAGAAAATATCCATACAAAAATCTCTGCAATTTTGGTCGCCATAATTTTATTTTCTTTCACCAAAATCAGACCAGATAGTCACTGTCGGTCACAACTATATTCATCTATGTCAACAGAATATTCCTCCATTGTACCATTACAGACAAGGCTAAAACTAACGATCTTATGTTAGTCAAGGGATCAATAGAAAGAGAGTTCATCCGAGTGAGCTGATCTGACTTGGTTTTACTGGATCTGACTCAACTGAGTCAAAGGTCCGGATTTGTTAGATCATAGCTTGGTTGAACCCACCAAATGTTGTTACGGAAAGTTTGGTTGTCATCTTTTAGTATCAAAACTCATCTAGAGTCGCTTGATTATATAATAGAGTCAACTTGGTTCAGGTTAGTCTAGGAATGTTGATACGTACAAGTATTACTCTGAAGACCTAAAGAATGTGAATAAGTAACGACTATAGCCAGGACATTATCCTTCCACTTGAGGTTAGTAATATTGACTTGATCTTGTTTCCATTCCTAACGTATCTTTCAAATCGGATTATATTGAAAACATAACATGTGAAGATGTAAATAAATAATACTCTAGTGGTTAAACTTGGTCATATCATTATGATCAAAGTGTCAAAGAACTTATTGAATTACAAAGTATAAACGCTTATCTATTAGAACTTCGTAAATAAGACATCAACATAATCTTTATATATAGTCTCTTGATTATGTGTAAGATATAGGTATGATTTCACCCTAGGATACAATGTCTTATAAAATTTTTTTAAAGGAAGTACAATATGAACTTGTTTCATAATCGAAAGGAAATCATGATTGGTCAGGTTCTTTATTGAATATCTTTTGAATGTCCAGTATAAGATGACAAGGTAGAACCTATCTTAACTTGTTGAGATTTGAGGTATAACCTGTCATAGCCTATACTGTGTAGCATGGTGAAACTGGTCACAAGCTATATTGGGAAGTTAGTTGAAATCGTCCACAATCTACCTTTTGGAAGCAAGGTGTAACCGGTCACAAGCTAATTTGGGAAGTTAGTTGTATTCGGTCACAAGTTTCTCTGGGAACCAAAGTGTAACCGATCACAAGCTACCTCTGGGAAGCAAGGTGTAACCGGTCATAACCTGGTTTGGGAAGCATGGTATAACCAATCACAACTTACATTGTGAGGTTGGTACAACCGATCCCAATGAGCTAAACCGAGTTTCCAATATTCGCATATCTCTTTATATTTTTTCTGAATCTTGGAAACTTCTAGATGTCGACATTATTTGAACTTGTACATAACTCTTATCATCAATTATTCAAAGATATTCCTTAATACTCAAGCTGATCCCAGGTCCGAAAAAGTGAAAAGAATTTAATTATGATTTTCTTTATATATGTTTTAATTACCAGCAATTAAAGCATATCCTATAGAAAATATTATTAGTTAATGTGCTAGACTAATAATAGAAGTTTTCTAAGAGAGTTTTCAGAATTATAGTTTGGTAATTAATTGGAAATAGGAAAACCAAAATTAGGTACTTTAATGTTAATATCTAGAGAATATTTTTGGTTTTGGAATTTCCTTGTTTTCCAAACAACCTTGGTCTATAAATACTTGAGTTTCTATTTATTGCAAACTATCCTAAGAGCCAAGCAAACTTCATTCTCGTTATTTCTGTTGGAGCCATCTATATGGAGTGGAAAGTACCCTAATTAGGCGAAATCTCTTACGACCGTTCGTTTAAAGACTTCCATGGGGATCAAGAAGATCTACGAGTACCGTTGGTGGGAAACTAGATAATTGCATTATTATTTGACTAACGGTTGTTGAAACTTTGATTGCACCTAGTTTTTTTATTCTTGAGAACCTTCTCTTCTGATATAAATCTCACTCAAACTAGAACAAAGTATTGACGGGATCTTTAAAACCATTTTCGGATCTAAATACATCTTGTGATAATTTATTTTTAACAGACTCTGTTCTGTATGTGATTGATCACAAGGGGATTCAAGTGATGTTGTGTAGGTTATTATTGAAGACAAATGAAGATCTAAAAACAACAAAGTTTTTCTTATTAGTTTTCGTATCTTGTGAATTGTGTGCACAAAACTTAATTGGCTGGGATCAAAATAGAATCATATTTATCTTTGATATCGGCATCACCTTATGGTTTGTCTTTGAGATCTATATTGATTTATTGCAAATCTAGAGTTTGGTTATTTCGGTAATCAAAGTTTAGGTTGATCTAACTAGACAAAGGAGTTTATTGGATTAAACAGAAGAGCCTTTGTCAACGACTCATAATATCTTATTACCAAGATTGAATAGAGCGGTTACCAAATATATTTATCCTTTACTGTTGGAATACGATCAAAAGGATAGGTGATTCACGTGCGTGACTCTAGAGGTTGAAGGCGCAGGGATACTGAGGAAACTAAGTAGTTATGGGTAGTGTACTTAGTCTCAACTATACGAAGTTGGTGTTATATTTTGTATAGCGGCTTAATTCTAAGATTTTTTAAAATTGTACTAGGTCCCCTGGGGTTTTCTGCATTTGCGGTTTCCTCGTTAATAAAATCTTACTATGTCATTTATTTTGTTTTCTACATTATAATTGTTATTGTAATTAAGTAAATTACGCACATATATTAACTTCATAACACTTGATATTGCTCCTATAGTGTTTTGATTTAAAACCTTACCTATTATCAAGTGAACACTTTGTTTTTGTATCGCCTCGATCTTGAATCCATAGTCAATCACACAAGTGACCTTTTTGTTGTATTATCTCGATCTCGTATCCATAGACGATCACACAAAGTGTGTACCAAAGTTGTCGTATTGTCTCGACTCTGTCCATAAATGATCACACTTGGTAAAGGACTTATAGGTTGATAAATAAAAGATTGTGGTGTATTTGGGTACCCTCATATTTTCAATTAGTATCAGAGCAGGAAAACACGAAAAGATCTAACAATCTGTATTTGGTGTGATCCAACCTATAATATTTGAATCAATGACTGATTCAGTTAATGTATAGCAAGATTGCGAATACTCAAAAGTTGAAAATGCTACGAGAGATCTAACTCATGATACAGGAGTTAAAGAGATTAATAGTATATTTAGGTTCGATCTTGATGTCAAAGAACATGCTGAAAAAGAGTTGTTAAAACTCATAAAGACTATGAGATCTTTTTCCTCTAAAATATTACGTATTATTAATGAAAGAATCTAATCTTCTTAGACAAGAGATCAGAGCCAAAGAGAATATGGATATCACTGTCAAAGTATAATCTCTTGATAAAATTCTTACTCAAGAACAAGGGGTTCAGTCAAAGACTCTGACTAATGATTCTGTTATAATTTCTTCGGATGGAGAAACCAAAAGTCCCTCCTTGACTTTTACATACCGTGATGACAATACTTGTTTGGTCACATTTGAAAAAAATCATGATGATGAAGGTAGTATACCTAACTACCGAGACCCTTTTTCCAGTAACAAGTACCAGGTAGGGTAGGAGACAATATTAACTCCCAAAAGTATGACATAGTTTTTACGCCAGACTGCCACGCCTTGCACAACCCGTACTAAGTCAGGCATGGTAGTATACCGAACTACATCAAGTCATAAGAGACTAAAAAGGCTCTTTCTATATCTACTAATGATCAAACGAAATCTAGTTTAAGGGAAACTTTGAATCGGATCCGTGAAAAGGATCATAAAGAATTTAGATTTTAGTCACTTGACAAGAAACTTGTGCTTCTACAAAATATTGTTGTTAAAGTGTTAAAAGAAGTATCTTGTCTTAAAAGATTGAAAGATCAATCCTCAGTAGAACTGATGAAATCAACTCAAAAGATAATGGAAGAGTTGATAATTACTTATGGAAAAAAGTTTCCACCTCACTCATGTCGGAGCAGTCTCTGTTCATGTGAAGGTAGTTTGCCTACTGAACATATCCAGATGAAAGGAAGAGATAATTTCTGCTAAGAAAACAATCAGAAACATATTTTAAAAAATACCTCAATTATTTCTGATGATCAAACTGATATGAATTATAAGGAAATCCTTAAAATGAGAAGATCATATGAAAATATCATTAAAAGAGATTTGTGTATCTCTGAGGATTCTCCTATCAGTCCATTTTCTCCACATGATTAAACTTGCATCCAAGGAAAGTGAAAAAGCGTGGGTCTAACAACCACACCTAATATTTCGATTAGCAATCTGTATGGAAAACTCCGAGTTGTTTTCTAGATAATCAACTAGACAGTTAGACTCAATCAATAGAAAATACTTAAGGAGTTATTATCTCAATCTCTCTCAATTTGATTTACTCAAGAAAATACAATTCGCGAGTCTTAATCAAAGAGAGATAACTTGGATGGTACGAAATACCAATATCCAAGTGTCAATCAATTTAAATCAACAACCAATAAGGTCGGATATTCTAATTGATTGAACAAAGCATAATTTGTACTATTTCAATTATATAAACATATAATGCGGAAAAGAATTAACACAGACAACAGAATTTTGTTAACGAGGAAACCGCAAATGCAGAAAAACCACGGGACCAAGTCCAGATTAAACATACATTGTATTAAGCCGCCACAAACACTAGCCTACTCTAAGCTAACTTCGGTCTGGACTGTAGTTGGACCCAAATCAATCTCATACTGATCCAAGGTACAGTTATGCTCCTACACCTCTGATCCCAGCAGGATACTGCGCACTTGATTCCCTTAGCTGATCTCACCCATAACCAAGAGTTGCTACGACCCAAAGTCGAAGACTTTAATAAACAAATCTGTCTCACACTGAAAAATCTACAAGATAGATAAATTCGTCTCCCACTGATACACCTATGATTTTTATTCTGTCTTTTGATAAATCAAGGTGAAAAGGAACCAATCAATTAAACCAGACTTATATTCCCGAAGAACAGCTCAGTTTTATCAATCACCTCACAATAGTCTTAATCGACGCAGCGAAAAAAGATATTGTGGAATCACAAATGATGAGACGAAGATATTTGTGATTACTTTTATATCTTGCCTATCGGAGATAGCAATCTCAAGCCAATTATTACAATTGTACTCGTACGATAAAAATAGTAAGATCAGATCACACAACTACAAGAAACGTAGTATCGGTCTGGCTTCAAAATCCCAATGAAGTCTTTAAGTCGTTAACCTGGTTTTAGAAGAAGAAAATCAAAGGTTAAAGGAGAATCAACTCTAGATTAGCAAACTAGTATCACACATAATGTGTGGGGATTAGGTTTCCTAGTTGCTAGAGTTCTCCCTTATATAGTCTTTCAAATCAGGGTTTGCAATCAATGTTAGCTTAGTAACAAAGCATTCAATATTCACCGTTATATGAAACCTTGATTAGATACAAGCTAATATCTCTCAACCGTTAGATCGAAAACTTATCTTGTCTTACACACATGTACTTGACGATTTGGGTTTGTGTAACTGTACCCATACGTGTACAATGGTTGGTTCAATATTAGTCGACCAAATGGTTAGCCAAATGATAAATTTCATATCAACCATATTCTTCTTCACCATTACTATTCCAAATGACTCAAATGAACTAGTTAGAGAGTTGTTTAACTGCTATGAGATCTCATGTACTACACAAGACACAATTGAAGAAAAAACGATGTGATTCGCTCAAATCGTTTCATGAACTATAAAGCCACGGTTTGCAATAGCATTCCTTAGATAATTTAGATAAGTTCATGAACATCGTTTTTATACATAACCACTCAAGTTCGCGGACTGGGTTCGCGGACTCAAGTTAACCGGTTGGAGTTCACAAACTCCAGCAGAAATTCTCGGGTTCGAGAACTTTCGTTAGTTCGCGGATTGAAACCAAGCTACAACTCCAGCAGAAATTCTCTGGTTCGAGAACTACGCACGTTCGTGGACTGAGTTCGCGGACTGGGTTGACTGCTCAAGTTCCTGTTTTCACTTGATCAACAAAGTTCGCAAATTTCGGTTCAAGTTCTAAGGACTTATACATATATGTGTTACCACAATAATGTTTATATCCCCCAGTGGTTATATTGTCTAAACTCTCATTTCAACCATTGAAACATTCTCAGAGTACGTCATATAGTTGTTATTCACAAACTATTTTTCGTCAGAGCGATTTCCAAAGTGATTGAAACATAACATGACTTTCGTCACTAGGTAAAGATGAACTTGGCTAAAGCGGAAGCTTTACCAACATATATTTCGATAAATAGATATGCGAGATATACTCAGCCCAAAATATCACATGTGTATATTCTTAGTCTATATAGTAATATGACTTTTGTCTCAAGATAAGAAATAAAGTAGATAGACTTTTGAGTGATAGATAAGTTCAAGTCTCCACATACCTTTTAGTCGATGAATATCCAATGGTTCCTTGAGTAGTCCTTCGTCTTGTATGATGATTTCCATGGAGTTCTTGAGCTCAACTATACTTTCTATCCTAGTCCGAAACCTTAGTTATAGTAGACTAGAAACCAAGACTTTATAGTTTTGATCACTAACATTGACAAACATACTTGAGATAGCAACGCATGCGAGTTTGACCGAGCAATGCTCTAACAATCTCCCCCTTTGTCAATTTTAGTGGAAAAACTATTAATACATATGGAATACAAAAAATATATAAATAAACTTTGTAGCTCCTATTCCACATGTCTAATCTTCAACAATACTCGAAATCTTCGACATTTCCAAGTAGTCCAATGATCCCAAAGGTTGTAAGTTTAGCATCATCGTTTTTGAAAATCCATTTCCATAAAAATGGGAAAAGTATCAGTTCTCAATCATTGTTATACAGTGTCATAGTATTATTACACATCGTCAAAGTCCAATTGCATGGAAACCACTCCCCCTTAGTCATAGTACTATGGTGATACTTCACTCCCCCTTAGTCAATACTCCATTTCACGTCAAAGTCCAATTATTACACAGTGTCATTATTATACAGTGTCATAGTACTATGGTGATACTTCACTCCCCCTTAGTCAATACTCCATCTCACATGGAAACCACTCCCCCTTACATAATGATCCGAAAACCATATGTATTTGTAGTGTGAACTACATATTAATTCTCCCCCTTTTTGTCAATAAAATTAGCAAAGGTACAAGAATGGGATCCTAATGAAATTTTTGTAAGAGACATTTCATGACCAAAGGTAAATGTATATCATCTTATTTAGATGCAATCATAAATCCGAAGCTAAATGCATTCATCAATGAGTTTTTAAAGACGCAAGATAACCCATCCAATATTCCACAGCCGCACTCCCCACAAAGATTTGGAAATTAAGCACAAGTTCAAAAGAACTCTCCCCCATAATATGTCATTCCCAAAGGAACAACAAGAGAGACTTTAATTTCAAGAGAAAAGAAGGATTTTTCTTTAGACTCAACAAATTACATACAAGTATGAATTTGGAATCCAAAATATTCAATCATATTAACCAAGGAAATCCAAGATTAATTTGACTAAATATGCTCAACAAGAAAACTCGCAAATAATTTAATTTCCATACTCAACCAAACTAATTACAAAAGTAATCAATTTAATTGGCCACACTCGACATAAGAGAATTTTATGGAGCAATGACTAAGTTGATCATGAATAACCATCCTAGTCAAAGAAATGCTCAAACATAAGAAAACTTATGGAAGGATAACTAAATAACCATACAAGATGATTAATTTAGTCCTAAATACTCGACATAAAGTACCTTACGGAACACAACTAAGCTAATCACAAAAATAATCAACTTTTGTTGTCTAATGCTCAACATAAGTCATAATACAGAGTCTCACAGTAATACACACAAGATAGCAGGGAAGCTCAATTACTGCGGAATTCACAAGGATTCATTTTATGTTTCCATCACTATTTTCACAATGACACACAATAGACATAATCCTTGAATCACAAAAGATTTTAACCTATCTTACATTAATAATTGACAATATAGGCTTAACTTTTGTGTTTGTCAAAAGTCTATTCATCCTTTTATCAATATTTGCATATCAATTCACGAACGACTTTACTTTTGACAAAATATGGGACAATAAAGTTCACGGACGTAAACACACATATCCCATCAAAATATTGCAATATATGAAATCAAAAGATTAATACTGCAACCATCATCTTCCAAACAAGTTTAGACTTTAAACCAATAAATCTAAAAACAAGAAGATGAAAATCATTGGATATAGCTATGTGTAATCACAATAATGGCTATTCCAAAACACTAGTTATTCTTCAAAATAAGAAAAATAGAAGATTTACTAGGCAACAAGACAAACTCGTAATGCACATATAAGATGATTTGTCCTTAGAGGGTAGAATCAATCTTTTTTCTCCCGGATTTACACCAAGAATGGCTACCAAAGGCGTATAAAAATATTTTCTTAGACAAAGAAGAACATACAAAGTCATTAACGACCATGCACCAAAGTTCACATAAAATGAATGTGAACAATCAAGAATTCCATAGTAACGTGTACTATTGCTCATTCTTGAACTTCAATCTTTGTGATTCACCAACAACATTCTTGTAAAAGATATAAATGATCTTAAAAGATTAGTACTCTAAGAATACAAGTGCCCAAGTTTAAGAGAAGTGGAACAAGTGCAATGAAACGGAGCAACATACTCAAAAACAAGAGACATGACAAATACTAACCTTAACTCATCCAAATTCAGGAATTATCATCTTCAATTTGAATTAATTCAAAGTGGAAGAGAATGCAAAAAGAATGAGTTCATTCCGAGTTCGGACGAAGAAGTTACGGCCAAAACAAGTCGATCGAATATCGACGTCTACAGACAAGTCCGCGAACTTACGGGTTTGCAACATGAATTTTCAAGTCCGCGAACTTAAACTCCTGGATTTTGGTTTTAAAAGATGTTATGCATACCTGGTAGGTGTACCATCAAGACCAAACATCTCGAACTACTATTTTCAAACCTTTAAAATAATCCAGTCGAATTCTACAGCCTTACCAAACATAATATGTGAGCCCAAATTCTCATGCTTCCCTCATGTATACGTAGTAGGGAATTCCTTGGTGAGGATACACTTACAACACAATCAAGTTGTGTTGAGGTGAACAATGTCTTGCTCACCATGGCACCAAGAAAGAGTTTCTTTCCAACAACTCTTAAATCTTGTAGCGTTGAGAAACACCTAAGGAACTGTTTTTATAAGTCTATCAAAGATGACTTATAAAAGTTGGTGAGGATTCCCTTAGATGATCTCACCCACAACCAAGAGTTGCTACGACCCAAAGTCGAAGACTTTAATAAACAAATCGGTCCCACAGAGAAAAGTCTACAATATAGATAAATTCGTCTCTTACGAATAAACCTATGAGTTTTGTTCCGTCTTTTGATAAATCAAAGTGAACAGGAACCAATCAATAATACCAGACTTATATTCCCGAAAAACATCTCAGTTTTATCAATCACCTCACAATAGTCTTAATCGACGCAGCGAAAAAAGATATTTGTGGAATCACAAAAGATGAGACGAAGATGTTTGTGATTACTTTTATATCTTGCCTATCGGAGATAGAAATCTCAAGCTAATTATTAAATTTGTACTCATACGATAGAAACAGCAAGATCAGATCACACAACTACATGAAAAGTAGTATCGGTCTAGCTTCACAATCCTAATGAAGTATTTAAGTCGTTAACCTGGTTTTAGAAGAAGAAAACCAAAGGTTAAAGGAGAATCGACTCTAGCTTAGCAAACTAGTATCACACAAAATGTGTGGGGATTAGGTTTCCCAGTTGCTAGAGTTCTCCCTTATATAGTCTTTCAAATCAGGGTTTACAATCAATGTTAGCTTAGTAACAAAGCATTCAATATTCACCGTTAGATGAAAACCTGATTAGATACAAGCTAATATCTCTCAACCGTTAGATCGAAAACTTAGCTTTCCATACACACATGTACTTGACGATTTGGGTTTGTGTAACCATACCCAAACGTGTACAATGGTTGGTTCAATATTAGTCGACCAAATGGTTAGCCAAATGATACCTTTCATATCAACCATTTTCTTCTTCACCATAACTAGTCCAGATGACTCAAATGAATAGTTAGAGAGTTATTCAATTGCTATGAGATCTCATGTACTACACAAGACATAATTGAATCAAAAATAATGTAATTCACTTGAATCGATTCATGAACTATAAATCCACGGTTTGCAATAGCATTCCTTAGATAATTTAGATAAGTTCACGAACATTGTTTTTAGACATAACCACTTAAGTTCCTGGACTCAAGTTAACCGGTTGGAGTTCACAAACTCCAGCAAAAATTCTCGGGTTCGAGAACTTCCGTCAATTCGCGGATTGAGTTCGCGAACTGAAACCGAGCTACAACTCCAGCAGAAATTCTCGGGTTCGAGAACTACGCACGTTCGTGAACTGAGTTCTCGGACTGGGTTGACTGCTCAAGTTTCGATTTCACTTGATCAACAAAGTTTGCAAACTTCGGTTCAAGTCTAAGGACGTATACATATATGTGTTACCACAACAATGTTTATATCCCCCAGTGGTTATATTGTCTAAACTCTCATTTCAACCATTGAAGCATTCTCAGAGGACGTCATATAGTTGTTATTCACAAACTATTTTTCGTCAAAGCGATTTCCAAAGTGATTGAAACATAACATGACTTTCGTCACTATTTAAAAATGAACTTGGCTAAAGCGAAAGCTTTACCAACACATATTTCGAGAAATAGATAAGCGAGATATACTAAGCTCGAAATATCACATGTGTATATTCTTAGTCTATATAGTAATACGACTTTTGTCTCAAGATATGAGATAGAGTAAATTGACTTTTGAGTGATAGATAAGTTCAAGTCTCCACATACCTTTTAGTCGATGAAGAGAGTAGTCCTTCGTCTTGTATGATGATTGCCATGGAGTTCTTGAGCTCAACTACACTTTTTATCCTAGTCCGAGACCTTAGCTATAATAGATTATAAATCAAGACTTTATAGTTTTGATCACTAACATTGACAAACATGATTGAGATAGCAACACATGCGAATTCGACCGAGCAATGCTCTAACAGAGAGATCAAATTTCTTGGAGAAAATACATTGGAAAGAAATATCCAAAGAGAAACTTGAACGATGGTTTTGATAATCGTTGTAAGCATGACAAGGCTTACTCCGATACAACTTAGTTGTATGGAGTCTGTGCACCCTCATCCAAATTTGTGCTTATAATTTCAGGTCGAGGAAGCACATAAACAAGAGCACAATTTTCTTTTGTGTTTGTAAATATCATAAACATTTTATGGCAATTTTCGGGTAATTGCGAATCCATTTTGTCTTAATGTTCATGTTTATCACTGGTCTTCCAAAAATAGGGTTTACTTAAGATTTTCGAATTTTAATTTTCATCCTATAAACTTCCAGCATGAGGGGTTTTGGACAATAAGGAAATAAAATATATACTCTATATGATTACAGAAGTCTCTGGGTATTTCCGGTCCGATTTTTTTTTTCTTCCATGAAAAATTCTGTCTTGCTTGTATTGAGAAACCCTAGTTAATTCTTATTTGAATATCCTTGAGCATGTCTCCAATAACTCGCAGTATTATAAAGGCTAATAAGCAGGAATCTCTTAAAGTTAAGAATAATCTGGGAATCGATACAGAAATGAAGAAGAAGATCATATCAAAAATCATGTCTGATTATGAATCTGATAGTTCTATTGGATCCCAAGATGAATAATGTCTTTTGGATTTCAACTTTCAAGATCCGAAAGAAACCAAGTGGATACCTAGTGACTATATGGTAAACTTTATCAATGGTTTTGAAGAACTAAGAACCAATCTCATAACAATGGTTCGAAGTCAAGATTGGCTAAAGGGAAGAATTGAAGAGACAAAAGCTGATTTTGCAGACATGAAGGAACAAGTTGAAAAGATTGAAAAAGAAGAAGTGGTTGCTGACAAGTCTTTCGAGACGTGCTTCAAGAGCTTGAACACTGAGAAACCTCAGTGAACAATCGAAGCACCGATAAGGATTAAGTCATATGCTGAAATACTTGATCCGGGAAAATAGACATCAATTTGTTGATTTATTTCGATAATTTGTATAAGGTCTATTTAAATAAAACTATATATTATTTATGAATGAATAAAATCATTAGTTTATAATCTTTGTTTCATTATTTGATAGTTTTTGATTGCAGCCAGTGTAAATATATTTGCTTTCGGTTTTGAGATGTTTGGTTTCGATTTTATTAACCTAAATATTCGATCTCATATTGTGTTGCCCTTATGATTTGTGTGGTGAAAAAACGAGGGTACCCAAATACACCACAATCTTTTTGTTTCCACATATAAGTCCTCTACCGAATGTGATTGTCTATGGACAGAGTCGGGACAATACGACAATTCGGTACACACTTCGTGTGATAGTCTATGGATACGAGATCGAGATAATACAATAACAAGATAACTTGTGTGATTGACCATGGATACAAGATCAATACAATACTACAACAAAGTGTGTACTTGATAATAGGTTTGGTAATAACCAAACTCTATAGGATCACTATCAAAAAATACGGAGTTAACACATATGTGTATTTCACTTTATCATAATAAACAATTATAATGCAGAAATCAAAGTAAAAGACATAACAAGATTTTGTTAACGAGAAAACATCAAATGCAGAAAAACCCAGGGAACTAGTCGAGTTTTGAATACTCTCAGAATTAAGCCGATATACAAAATGTAAACCAAATTTGTATAGTTGAGACCAAGAAGACCACCCCTAGCTACTTATTTCCCTCAGTATCCCTGCGCCTTCGACTTCTAGAGCCACGAACGTGAATAACAAGTCCTTTGGATCGTATTACAAAAAAAAAAAGGAAGAATCTATTTGGTAACAACTCTAATCAATCCTTCCTACAAGATAGATGAGTCGTAAACAATGGATCTTATATTTAATCTAATAAACTCCTTTGTCTGGTTAGATCAATCTAACTATAACTACTGAAATAGTCAAGTATAGAATCAACCAATACAGATCTCAAAGAGAAACTATAAAGCGATGTTGATCTCACGCAACTAATCAATCAAATAAATCCAATTCTAGTTGGATCCCAGCAGATCAAGGTTTGTGCAAACAATTTACAAGATATTAAAACTAATAAGAAATCTTCTAATCTTCCATAACCTGCATGACACCACTTGAATCTCTTGTAATCAATCACGCACAGAACACAGTCTATTAACAATGGATTATCACAAGATGTATTTAAATCTAACAACAGTTTTAAAGATCCAGTCGATACTTCGATCTAGTTTGAGTGAATCTTATGTCAGAAGAGAATATTCTCAAGAATAAACAAACTAGGTGCAATCAAAGTTTCAACAACCGTTAGTCAATCAAATCAATCGAAAACTAATAACACTGCAGTTATCTAGTTTCCCACCAATGGTACTCGTAGAGCTTCTCTATCCCACATAAATCTTTAAACGAGCGGTCGTAAGAGATTTCACCTAATTAGGATAATTTCCTCTCTGAATAGACGGCTCCACCAGAAATAATAAGAAATAAAGTTTGCCTGGCTCTAATGATAGTTTTCTAGAAATGAAAACTTAGGTATCTATAGATCAAGGATGTTTGGACACCAAGAAATTTCCAAAACCGAAGATATTTTCAAGAAATGCAATGAATGGAAAATTCGGTTTTCCTTATTCAAATAAATGCTTGTCCAATATTTCCGAAATCTCTCAATAGAAAATCTTCAATTAGTAAATGCACATTACTAATTTTTATTCTCTAGAGATATGAATTAACTGCTGGTAATCAAAGCATATAAAACCAAAAACCTTAATTAAAAGATTCTTAATTTATTTCGGCACAGGATCACCTTGAGTACTAAGGAATATCTTTGAAAAATAAATGATAAGGGTTCCTGCTCATGTTCAAAGTATGTTTACATTTTTTTCACTGCAAATCCTTATTTCATATTTACATGGATTTGCATTCTTAGAATCGGTTATACCACACTTACAAACAAGTTTATAATTACATGTTTTCCAAGGCTACAATGTGATTGATCAAATATCAAATCACATACGTGGGTTCAATCAGTTCTACCAATCACTAGGATCGGTTATACCTAATTATGTAAACACTTGTGATAGGTCACACCGGTCACTAGGATCGGTTACACCAGTTACAAGGATCGGTTCCATCTACACATGGTATTACTTGTGATCGGTTACACCAGTTACCAGGACTGGTTACACCAATTACTAGGATCAGTTACACCAATTACTAGGATCAGTCAGACCAATTACAAGGATTGATCATACCATCACATGGTGTTTACTTAGGATCGATTACACCAATTAATAAAAACCAGTCATACCAAATCATAAGTCAGGCATTGTGATTAGTTAAACTAAGATACATAACCTAAGTTAAGATCGGTTCTACCATCTCACACATATTGATCATCCAAATATTTTCAATGAATATCTAGACCAATAAGCCTACTGATTTCCCTTTCGATTCATGAAACAAATTCATGAATGTACTTCCTTTTAACAAATATAAAACATTATTTCCTATGATGAAATCTTCACCATAACCCATTCACATAATCATAACAATATATACAAGATTATGTCGATGTCATATCTACGAAGTTCAAAATATAAGTGTTATACTTCGTAGTCTAATTCCTTAATAATATAATTATGTCACATCACTAGAGTATTATACAATATGTACAGTATATACAGCTTCGCAGTTATGTTTTCAATATTGCAGGACTTGAAAGATTAGGAATGAAACATTTCAAGTCAATATTATTAACCTCAAGTGGAAGGATGAAGTCGCCGTTCTAGTTCGCTACTTCTTCACATTCTTTAGGTCTTCGGAGTAATACTTGTATGTCTCAACATTCCTAGACTTTCTATTCTAACCTAAACGAATTTGACTCTAGTATTTAATCAAGCGACTCTAAATGAGTTTTGATACTAAAATATGACAACCAAACTTGACATACCAACGCTTGGTGAGTTCAACCGAGCTATACTCTAACAATCTCCCCCTTTTTCAATTTTAGTGACAAAACTCTTATTACATATAGATAAAAAAATTACAAAAGAATTCATTTTACATATGCTTGATTCCAAGTTTCAACAACACAATAACCTGCATATATTCAATCAATAAATGTCGATGTTGATATTTGGATATCAAAATCTTTTACTCCCAATAAATGTAAGCTAGGTAAATATTCAATTTGAACATCTTTGTAATTTTCCTTTTAAAGTAAGAATTACTACATAGCTATATGATATGTTTATCCCCCTTAGTCATTGCTTTACTCTTTCGTTAGATATAACATTTAAGCATAATTGTCCTTTCCTTAGTGATTAAAAAATCACTTGTTTACTCCATATATTTCTCCCCCTTTTTGTCACAAAATGACAAAGGTTCAAGCAAATAAAGGACAAACCGAAAGGATCTTACAAATCTAAAAGACTTGTAAACAACCTATAAGAGTTAAGCACGAAGGTTTCACTTACCGCTTTAGATAACCAATATTAAAACCAAAACTACAAAGTAATTTAGTTTCCCTAATATTCTAACAGAAGACTAAGAAACTTAATTCCCTTGTTAGACGGATTATGTATGCACAATCGCTTATTTCGATAAGACCAAAATAAAGATTAGAATCAACTTTATTTCTCTCATTAGGCTCTAATTATTCATACAATAACTTAGATCCTTCCCTTTAGATAAGACAGACGCTAGGTTAGTTAACTAGTTTTTCTTGTCAAGGCATTCGATTAGACTTGAATAACTGAATCCTCCAATTTGATAAGTCTAACTAAGATCAGAATTAACTTAGTTTCTCTTATCCGAAATCAATTTGACTAAACAAATGATCCGTTATTTTTGTTAAGCCTAAACAATACATACAAACCAAAATGACTTGCATTATTATTTTTTTAGACGGAAGCAATTGAAACAAACATAAACATTATAACACCGTAATTTCACCGAATTTCGTTAAGCAAAAACACTTGATACCCAACAATAAAGAAGATACCAAAAAATAAGCCAATTAAATTGACACAGTTTTTCTTAACCGGAAATAATTGAATCACACACACATCCATACACAACATAATGAAACATATCAATTGTACCAATGTTTTGTTAAGCAAAAGAAAAAATATATGAAATATAAAGAAGCTTTTCTTAAACAGGAAAACAATTAACTAATAAATTCGTTACTCAAATTCCGCAGCCTCTTCTCCCCAGAAAGATATATCATTAAGCGCAAGTTCAAATAAAACTCTCCCCCTGTGTGTTGTCATCCTCTCGCAAGAACAAAAGAAACCTTTGCCATAGAAAGGTTGAATCAGTTTTAACTACTGTGTGCCAATATCAAAAGTTGAAAACCCGAAACACATATGTTATGCTAAACACAACTCTTGTAAACACAAATTGATTCAACATATTGTGACTTTTCATATATGAGTTTCAATCGGAGCACCTTATGATCCTTTGATAAAGCCTACCAGCATGGGCTAGAAATTAATCCCGCTAAATCAAAAAGGCACACAAATCATAAGGGTTTCATCATACGAGATCGAATATTAAGGTTAATAAAATCCGAAATTAGACATCTCATAAACCGAATACACATAGCAAAAATATAAAAATTTATTCACAGGCTATGTAATCGGTAACTATCACAAGAAAAATTACAAAATAATAATTTTATTCATAAATAATGATAGTTTTATTCAAAATAGACCTTATACAATAATTAAAGTAAATCAAAATATTGATGTCTATTTTCTTCAAAAGTGTGTCTTGTGGACGTCACTTTCGAATTCTGGATTCAAATTCTTCTGAGCACTTTTCTTTCTAATAGAAATTTTGTTTATCTCGAACAGTTGAGATTGAAGATCAGCAAGTACTTATTTTGAATCCTTTATCATTAGCTCATGATGCCTAATACAAGTTCTAATAGTAAGAATATGTTTTCTCAGAGAATCTTGAAGATTACCAGGTTGTAGAGCATCTTGAGTTTTAGTCATGACCAATGCACATAGTGCCAAATCATATAGAGATGATCCTTCCTTCACTGATTCCTCTATTAATGCAAGATAGATTTCTTTCGGACAAGAAGAATATATAATATAGGATAAGAGAAAATCAAGGAGCGATATGTTTTGGTTTATGTAAACTGAATATATTTATCCCAAAAATAGTGAAAGATATCGATCATGACACTATTGTTACCTACTAAAAGAACAAACCGTTAGAGCACTGCTCGGTCTAACTCGCAAGCGTAGCTATCTCAAGCTTGTTTGTCAAGTTTAGTTGCCAAAACTATAAGTCTTGATTTCTAGTCTACTTATAGCTAAGTCTCGGATTAGAATAGTAAGTGTAGTTGATCCTTAGACTCCACGGCGTATATATAATGAAGACAAAGAACTACTTAAGGGAACTTGTGGAACCTCATCAACAAAGGTATGTGGAGACTTGAACTTATCTATCACTCAAAAGTCTATCTATTGTATCTCCTATTTTGATACAAAAGTCATATTGCTATATAGACTTCAATTATACACATTTGCTAATTCGAGCCGAGTTTATCTCGCTTATCTATTTCTCAGAATATGTGTTGGTAAGCTTTCACTTTAGCCAAGTTCATCTTTACTCGTGAGAAAAGTCATGTTGATTATTTCAGTAACTTTAAAATTGCTTTGATGAAAATAGTTTATGAATAACAACTATTTTAACATCCTCTAAGAAAGTTGCAATGATAATTTAGAATATGTAACCATGTTTGGATATAAACATAGTGTGTTCTCACATTTGTGTAAAAGTCCAAAACCGGGAACCCAAAGTATACGTACCCGTACGAGTACTGGCGGTTGTTGGAAATCCGAGCAAGTATGCATACCCGTACGCATACTGGATGAAAGTTCACGTCCGTGAATTTCTGCTGGAGTTTGAAGTGAAAAACAAACTTAATCTGGTTACTTAAGTATGCGTACCCATTTCCATACTTAAGTAGGTTACTTTCTAAAATCGGTTTGTTCATGAACTAAAACATTTATATAATAAGGAATGCAATCTTTGCAAACCGTGGCTATAATGTTCATGAATCGATTCGAGTGATTCAAAAACAATTTTTCTTCAATTGTGTCTTGTATACTTCTATAAGATCTGAACAATTGAACAACTCTCTAACTAGTTCATTTGAGTCATTTGAACTAGTTATTGTAAAGATGAATAAGGTTGATATGAAAGTGCTCATATGGCTAACCATTGGTTAACTATTGTTGAACCAACTAAGTGTACATGTTTAGGTATGATTACTCAAACCTAAATGAAGTTACATTTCATTTGTGTATAACAAGCTAAGTTTGATCTAACGGTTGAAAGATATTAGCTTGAATCTAATCAGGTTTTCATCTAACGGTGAATATTGAATGCTTTGTTACCAAGGTAACTTAGATTGCAAACCCTGATTTGAAGACTATATAAAGGAAAACTCTAGAAACTGGGAAACCTAATCCCCACACCTCCTGTGTGATACTAGTTATATAAGCTAGAGTCGATTCTCCTTTAACCTTAGGTTTTTCACGAAACCCTGTAGGTTAACGACTTAAAGACTTCATTGGGATTGTGAATCCAGACCCAACTATTTTCTCTGTAATTTCGTGATCTGATCTTGCCGTTTGTATCGTGATTGAGTGCAATCATAAGATTGGCTTGAGATTTATATCTCCGATAGGCAAGATAGAAAACTAGTCACAAACACCTTTGTATCATCGTTTGTGATTCCACAATATCTTGTTTCGTTAATAGATTAATATTATTATGAGGTGATTGATAATACTAGGCTTTTCTTCGAGAATATAAGTCTGGGTTATCAATTGGTTCTTGTTCACCTTGATTTATCCAAAGACGGAACAAAAATTCATAGGTATATCTGTGGGAGACAAATTTATCTATTTAATAGACTTTTCTGTGTGATACAGATTTGTTTATCAAGTCTTCGAATTTGGGTCGTAGCAACTCTTAGTTGTGGGAGAGATCATCTAAAGTAATCAAGTGTGTAGTATCCTGCTGGGATCAGAGACGTAAGGAGCACGACTGTACCTTGAATCAGTGTGATATTGATTAGGGTTCAACTACATTCTAGACCGAAGTTAGCTTTGTAGTAGGCTACTGTCTGTAGTGTCTTAATACAGCGTGGTGTTCAAATCTGGACTAGGTCCCGGGGTTTTTCTACATTTGCGATTTCCTCGTTAACAAAACTTCTAGTATCTGTGTTATTTATTTTCCGCATTATATTTTTTTATATAATTAAAATATCACAGGTTGTGCGTTGAATCGATCAATTGGTAAATCCAACCTTTGGTTGTTGATTGATCCTTGAACATTGGTCTTTGGTACCATTCAAGTTGTTTCATATAATAATCAGGATCACGGATTTCTATCTATTTGATTTACTGATTACATTATAAATTAGAGATACGAACTCTTTGATATACTTTTTATTAAGATTGAGTCTGACTGTCTAGTTGATTCTCTTGAAAGTATATTGGAGTTGGTCCATACAGATTGCTAAGCGAAATATTGGGTGAGGTTGTTAGACATCAGAGTGGGCAAACACGTTTAAGACCTCATAAGTCTATGTTTGTAGCGATCTGACTATATGGAAAGAAATTCTATCTCCATAAACGTACCACCAGTCTTTGATGGCTCAAACTACTCTTGGTGGAAAGTCGCTATGCATGCTTTTCTTCAAGCTCGTGATTTTCAAATATGGGTACGTGTTGTTAATGGCTATGATCCTCCGGTTGATACAGAAGGCGATGTATCTTTACCTAAGGATATTGTAGATATAGTCCAGAAGAAATCCTGGCTGCGAAGCAAAATTCTGACGGCTTAAAAGCTATCATACATGACATTACCCCAGATCTTCATCATCATGTGTCTACTTGCACAAAGTCTAAAGAATCCTGGGATATCTAAGAAACTATATTTGAAGGGAATACCTCTGAAAAGGAAGCTAGTATTCAAAACCTATGTTCCGATTGAGAAATCCTTCATATGGCAGATGAAGAGTCATTTGATGAGTTTAATCACAAAGTTTCTGAAATTGTTAATGCATCTTTTCCATTGGGTAAGACTATTCCTGAAAAGGACATTGGGATGAAAATTCTTAGATCACTGCCATCTAGATACGATTCTAAGAAGCATGCCGTCGTTGAAGGAAATAACTTGATGTGCTTTCTTAAAATACTCTTATGGGAAAACTAAAGATTTTTGATCTTGAACTAAAACAAAGAGAATTACATCACATGTCGTACAACCCTGTTGCTACATCTGATAAAAAACATCGAAATCCTATGTTGATTGATACAAAGGATGAGAATTACTTTAATTCAACTATGTCACTATTTGTACAACAATTAAAGAAAATTCTTAGACAGAAGAAAAGAAAGTCTCTAATGAAATCATCGTCAATCAATGTAAAGGATAAAATAGTTCAAAAAAATTATGATAATAGAACTTGTTCCAAGTGATATAAGTGTGTTCATGTTCTTTTTGATAATCCTGATAGGAAGGTTGGTGAGTTAACCAAAGCATGGATGGATACTCTAGACTACTGTCCTGAGGAAGACATATGCGAAAGTTCTCTCAACTATTTTTCTAATATTTACACCTGTTCTTCTAACATTTCTGATGCTTCCATGATAAATGATCCTACTTCTCCAGAAAACATATATCAACTAGAGAATGACTTTTGTATTAAAAGGATTAAAAATCTGGAATGTTAACTGAATGAATTAAAACAGGAAATTGCTACTCTTCGCAATTGTGAGTCTCAAAAAAAAATCGAGTATCGTCGATAAACTCTTTTGATCAGCATATTACTCCTGAAAATATGTCATATCCTTGTAATGAGGATGACATAACAAATTGTTTGTCTGTCTTGTATAAACATCAGGATGAACCAGAAATCATGTTCTCAAAGGTTCTTAAAAAATCCTCTTCTGATTTTCCTTGTCAAGGGAATAAAAGAAAATCTCCTAAGAAAGCCTTTCCAAAAGAGATTTTCAGAACCACCCATAGTTTACAAAAATCGATAAATAAGTTTTTCAGAACTATACTGGAAAGGAAGAACTCTAATATAGATTATCCATCCATAAAGAGAAATAGGAAACAAGGGATTATGAAATTTTCATCCCCTCATAAGAAGTCACCCGGTCATGTACTGGATGGTGATTGTAACAATTTGTAACATGATATGAGATGGTTCTTATTTATCCCTTGAGCAAGAACCATAATCTTCAAGATGGTTGTAAAGAAAAATTTTGGTTGGTTTATCACCTATCTTGTTTCTAATTCCTCTTCTCGTGTTCTTTTTGATTTTGTGCTAAGAACTGTTCCTCCACTTAAACGGTTTTCGTAGCCATTTTGGGATATCCAAAATTCTGTTATAGTTTTGGTCAAAGGTTATTTTGGAAATTTATCCCCTATATTCTTTCTTTTAAGTTGAAGATGTCTCTCCTTGGAGAAAGCATTTCATCTACCTCTGCAGTCATGTCCTCATAAAGTCTTTCTAGTAAAGAAGATGATGTCTGGACTGTTCTCTTTACCTCTAAGAAAGTTTATTTCGATTCTTCTGATAATGAAATGAGTCATGACAAACGTGATTCCTCCTCTGACGTGGATCCTACTGTCTCTCATTTTGAGAAACTCTCATTAACTATGAATCTTATCTTGGAACAAGTACGTGCTTTGAAGAGTGAACTTGAATCTTCAACCAAAAGACTTGAAGACAAGATGGATAATATTGTATCCTCAAATCATCTCGACCGCCCAACTTCGCCAGATGAATCAGCCGGCCTAACCCCTATTTTAGGCATTCAACAAGATGTGGCCATGATCAACGACCACCCTCTTGCATAAGCCGCAATCGGACAAGTCGCGGCCTGCCCATATGGATCTTAAACGATCGCCCAAAGATGGCTGGCCGCGCCTCTTGTAGGAGTCTTAAATAAATTAGCGGCAACCAATAACTGCAGTAAATCATCCCAGCTATCCAATTTGGCTAGCCAATTTAACCAGTCTAGTTTTAACTTGGACTGACCAATAGGATATCAAAATGTCTACGAGGATGTTCATCAGGGTAGTGGTCTGATGGTTTATAGCGTGTGGCGTGCAACACGCCCATTATGAGAAAGTGTCAGGAAAGGAAGACGGTTAGTGGCAGTAGAGAAGTAATGGGTGTAAACTGACTCGTCTTCCCTCACATCAAGACGTGTTTTTCTACATTTTCACATGACCTCACTTCTTCATCACTCAAATACTCCCACTTCCTATGAGATCAGGGTGCGTGCAACTATGACTGATATATATATAAATTTCGACCTATTTTGACCAATAACGATAGTTTTGGTTATCAACACAGTATCCAGAAAAAACACAAAAGAATTGATAGCTTACATTTTTCAAGCCAGTTCCATATTCTAATACAAGTCATAAAACAACCACACCTTCAGAGTTAACCATTCTGATCTCAACACCTTCTTCGCTTCCCTCCCTAAGATCAACCCTTCTCCTTTACTTTGTGATCGAAGCAAGACTGGAATGACCATTTCTTTGTTTAGGAAAAAATTGTACAGTTTAATCTCTCTAATCTAAAGTACTCCCGTGCAGTGCATTTCTTTAGGGTTTAGATTCATTTCTCGGCGGCACACCCAAATTTACCATTTCCAACAGAATAAGTTTTTACCCCAAAACAAAGATATTTAGCTCCAAAATTATAAAATTTCTTTTAAGTCTTCATCCATATCTAAATCCAAGTCTAATTCTAGCAAGCCCATGAGAAAATATCCATACAAAAATCTCTGCAATTTTGGTCGCCATAATTTTATTTTCTTTCACCAAAATCGGACCAGATAGTCACTGTCGGTCACAACTATATTCATCTATGTCAACAGAATATTCCTCCATTGTACCATTACAGATAAGGCTAAAACTAACGATCTTCTGTTAGTCAAGGGATCAATAGAAAGATAGTTCATCCGAGTCAGCTGATCTGACTTGGTTTTACTGGATCTGACTCAACTGAGTCAAAGGTCTGGATTTGTTAGATCATAGCTTGGTTGAACCCACCAAATGTTGTTACGACAAGTTTGGTTGTTATATTTTAGTATCAAAACTCAACTAGAGTCATTTGATTATATAATAGAGTCAACTTGGTTCAGGTTAGTCTAGGAATGTTGAGACGTACAAGTATTACTCTGAAGACCTAAAGAATGTGAAGAAGTAACGACTATAACGAGGACATCATCCTTCCACTTGAGGTTAGTAATATTGACTTGATCTTGTTTCCATTCCTAACGTATATTTCAAATCGGATTATATTGAAAACATAACATGCGAAGATGTAAATAAATAATACTCTAGTGGTTAAACTTGGTCATATCATTATGATCAAAGTGTCAAAGAACTTATTGAATTACAAAGTATAAACGCTTATCTATTAGAACTTCGTAAATAAGACATCAACATAATCTTTATATATAGTCTCTTGATTATGTGTAAGATATAGGTATGATTTCACCCTAGGATACAATTTCTTATAACATTTGTTTAAAGGAAGTACAATATGAACTTGTTTCATAATCGAAAGGAAATCATGATTGGTCAGGTTCTTTATTGAATATCTTTTGAATTACCAGTATAAGATGACAAGGTAGAACCTATCTTAACTTGTTGAGATTTGAGGTATAACCTATCATAGCCTATACTGTGTAGCATGGTGAAACTGGTCACAAGCTATATTGGGAAGTTAGTTGAAATCGGTCACAAGTTTCTCTGGGAACCAAAGTGTAACCGATCACAATCTACCTCTGGGAAGCAAGGTGTAACTGGTCGTAACCTGGTTTGGGAAGCATGGTATAACTAATCACAACTTACATTGTGAGGTTGGTACAACCGATCCCAATGAGCTAAACCGAGTTTCCAATATTCGCATATCTCTTTATATTTTTTATGAAGCTTGGAAACTTATAGATGTCGACATTATTTGAACTTGTACATAACTCTTATCATCAATTATTCAAAGATATTCCTTAATACTCAAGCTGATCCCAGGTCCGAAAAATTGAAAAGCATTTAATTATGATTTTCTTTATATATGTTTTAATTACCAGCAATTAAAGCATATCCTCTGGAAAATATTATTAGTTAATGTGCTAGACTAATAATAGAAGTTTTCTAAGAGAGTTTTCGGAATTATGGTTTGGTAATTAATTGGAAATAGGAAAACCAAAATTAGGTACTTTAATGTGAATATCTTGAGAATATTTTTGGTTTTCGAATTTCCTTGTTTTCCAAACAACCTTGGTCTATAAATACTTGAGTTTTCATTTATTGAAAACTATCCTAAGAGCCAAGCAAACTTCATTCTCGTTATTTCTGTTGGAGCCATCTATATGGAGAAGAAAGTACCCTAATTAGGCGAAATATCTTACGACCGTTCGTTTAAAGACTTCCATGGGGATCAAGAAGCTCTACGAGTACCGTTGGTGGGAAACTAGATAATTGCATTATTATTTGACTAACGGTTGTTGAAACTTTGATTGCACCTAGTTTTTTTATTCTTGAGAACCTTCTCTTCTGATATAAATCTCACTCAAACTAGATCAAAGTATTGACGGGATCTTTAAAACCATTTTCGGATCTAAATACATCTTGTGATAATTTATTTTTAACATACTTTATTCTGTATGTGATTGATCACAAGGGGACTCAAGTGATGTTGTGCAGGTTATTATTGAAGACAAATGAAGATCTAAAGACAACGAAGTTTTTCTTATTAGTTTTCGTATCTTGTGAATTGTGTGAACAAACCTTAATTGGCTGGGATCAAAATAGAATCGTATTTATCTTTGATAGGCTTGATTGGCTAGTTGCGTGAGATCGGCATCACCTTATGGTTTGTCTTTGAGATCTATATTGATTGATTGCAAATCTAGAGTTTAGTTATTTAGGTAATCAAAGTTTAGGTTGATCTAACTAGACAAAGGAGTTTATTGGATTAAATAGAAGAGCCTTTGTCAACGACTCATAATATCTTATTACCAAGATTGAATAGAGCGGTTACCAAACAGATTTATCCTTTACTGTTGGAATACGATCAAAAGGATTGGTGATTCACGTGCGTGACTCTAGAGGTTGAAGGCGCAGGGATACTGAGGAAACTAAGTAGTTATGGGTAGTGTACTTGGTCTCAACTATACGAAGTTGGTGTTAGATTTTGTATAGTGGCTTAATTCTAAGATTTTTCAAAATTTTACTAAGTCCCCTGGGGTTTTCTGTATTTGCGGTTTCCTCGTTAATAAAATCTTACTATGTCATTTATTTTGTTTTCCACATTATAATTGTTATTATAATTAAGTAAATTACGCACATATATTAACTTCATAACACTTGATATTGCTCCTATAGTGTTTCGATTTAATACCTTACCTATTATCAAGTGAACACTTTTTTTTGTATCGCCTCTATCTTGAATCCATAGTCAATCACACAAGTGACCTTGTTGTTGTATTATATCGATCTCGTATCCATAGACGATCACACAAAGTGTGTACCAAAGTTGTTGTATTATCTCAACTCTGTCCATAAACGATCACACTTGGTAAAGGACTTATAGGTTGATAAATAAAAGATTGTGGTGTATTTGGGTACCCTCGTCTTTTCAATTAGTATCGGAGCAGGCAAACACGAAAATATCTAACAATCTGTATTTGGTGCGATCCAACCTGTAATATTTGAATCAATGACTGATCTAGTTAATGTATTGCAAGATTGCGAATACTCAAAAGTTGAGAATTCTACGAGAGCTCTAACTCATGATACAGGAGTTAAAGAGATTAATAGTATATTCAGGTTCGATCTTGATGTCAAAGAACATGCTGAAAAAGAGTTGTTAAAACTCATAAAGCCTATGAGATCTTTGTCCTCTAAAATATTATGTATTATTAATGGAAGAATCTAATCTTCTTAGACAAGAGATCAGAGCCAAAGAGAATATGGATATCACTGTCAAAGTATAAGCTCTTGATAAAAATCTTACTCAAGAACAAGGGGTTCAATCAAAGACTCTGACTAATGATTCTGTTATAATTTTTTCGGATGGAGAAACCAAAAGTCCCTCCTTGACTTTTACAGACCGTGATGACAATACTTGTTTGATCACATCTGAAACAAATCATGATGATGAAGGTAGTATACCTAACTACCGAGACCGAGACCCTTTTTCCAGTAACAAGTACCAGGTAGGGTAGGAGACAATATTAACTCCCAAAAGTATAACACAGTGTTGATGGTGGATTTTTGTTTAAGGTTAAGATTGTAAAACCTAAAAAATATGCGCCAACATCTTGTAAAAGATAAGGCCATTAAAAAGTGATGGATACTCCTTCCCTTTATCAATTCACCAAGAATAGAGCATGTGGCAACTATCCCATTCTGTGAATAAAATACACAAAATTCATCCAGGTTGGAGCATGTAGCAACAATCCCATATACCCTGTGAATTTCCAGCATTATTAATTAATGCGCAACAGCCTTGTATTTCCTGTACTCATTATCAGTGCGGCATGACGACTGAGTGTTGCTTTTAGCGGAGCAACACGAACCTCCAAGCATTATAATGAAACCATGTACGAAATACCCGTACAGGCTGAACTCTCGGTGTGTTATACTAGCCCGATTGAGCCCCTCTCGGTGTGTTATACTAGACTGATTGAGCATCCAGACTGACCGTATCAGTCAGGATATGATCACCACCATCCAACTCAACCAGCCTGATTGGATGGCCCAGATTGATTCCATCACCCCCAAGCAGGTATGGAATACCTGCCGAACCAACGCGGAACCCGCATGGTCGGCCTCCCTTGGCCTAGCTTGCCAAAACGTCCAAACCATAGTAGTATGGATGGAAAACCCTAAATTAGGATTTGCGGCACATTACATGTGTCGCAAAACAGCCTCAACCATCCATCTTCGCAGGTATAGATGGAGGGAGCAGATGTAGATTCAAAGGGCACGGAGTATGTCAATACAATTACCGCAGGCCCGCCTACATACCTGACTAATCGGTCAGGACCAACCATGGTTGGTCATTCCAAATCGTGCGCCTGAATGGAGCATGACGCACGACTCTGAAACCCAAAATTAGGGTTTTGAATCACGAGCGTCTATCTTATCCGGCACGAACGAAGGGTCCGAGATTAGATCAAAGCAGGTCTGGTCATGTCAACATGACCACCATGGACCCGTCTATCCCCTCACCTAATCGTCCAAGGCATACCATGCCTGGCTATCCCCAAATCGTCCGCTCCAACATGCGTGGTCGCACCTCCCAAGCTGCAAATTAATCTCAACCACTCGATTTCTCCAGACGAATTGGGTGGCTTAGATCGCGTTTTCATGGGATGGTAAGACATAGGCGTGAACACCATCCTACCACCTACACGTTGGAGCAGTCGACCAAGACCGACCAAGCTTGGTCGTTTTGGAACGCCCGCCCGAAGATGGTATGGGATACGGCTTTTGCGGCACTAATCTTCTGTTTCAATTCGATCTCGACCACTTAACTTCGCCGGATGAATTGAGTGGCCCAGATCACGTTTTTGTGGGACGGTAGGTATAAACGCCCAAACCGTCACGCCATCTACACGCAGGTGTGATCGTCCAGTCCAGGATAGTTCCCTAAGTCTGGTTTCGGTCAGGGTGAAGAGCAGTGCTTGCGCACCTCCTTCGAAACCCTAATTCCACCAAGTGTCGAAGATGAGTGTCTAAAGATCATCTCTTCTGTCCAACTTCACCAGCTCGGTTATATAGCCCTGGTCAGGAGTTAATTAGTCAGTGCGGAGTCATGGTGATCACCATTTACCACTTTACCACACAATGTGGTCGGTAAAGGAAGGGTTTGCATGCACAACTTCCAAACCATGTTGGATATACTCAATACAGTACCTGCATAGTATACACACGATACTTCACAAGTATCAATTTCCTTCCTGGGTTTTGCTTTCGGGCTGTTTGCTCCTCCCGAACGATCTTAAAACCTAAATATTCCCGCGTTGGGAGATAGGAAATTCTTTTCCGTATGGAATGGAGGGGCGGATCATCAAAATTCGAGTCCGTACTAGAATTCTACAACAATTCTAGTAAGGAGCGCTAATTAGGGTTTCTGGTGCAACGATCAACGGTTGCCCCTCCTCTCAAGATGAAAAATCTCGACCGTCGAAGGTCACCAAGCTAGCAAGCTTCCTGAGCCTGACTTGCCAAGCTACAACAACATGCTACATGTTTTCCAAAACACTCGAGACATCAATCATGTCACAAAATGGGGGATACATACTGGGGTATTGGTCTGGCGGTTTACAGCGTGCAGCGCACAACGCGCCATCACAAGAATGTGTCAGGAAGTCATGGACGGTTAGTGATGATGGGAGAAGTGGGCAATCCTGGTCGTGTGACACCAACACACTACTCCACTACTCCGTCACTCCACTTTCTCCACTTCCCACGAGATACGAAGGTTAGGCTAAAGGACTTGTATAAATAGGTTCTCCGCCCTATTTTCAACAACGACACAAGTCCAGACAACAGAAGCAAGTATTGATACAATCGTATTCAAACACCGGAACTGATAGCTTACATCCTGCAAGCCAGTTCAGCCTTATGATACAAGTCCTGCATAGCCAACACCTTCACATTCTCAACACCTTCTTCACCTCCCTCCCTAAGATCAACCCCATCTCCTTCACTTTGTGACCGAAACAAGTCTGGAACGGCTATTTCTTGGTTTAGGCCGGACTTGCACAGATTGATCTCTCGAATCTACAAGAACTCACCGCGCAGTGCATTTGTTTTAGGTTTAGATTCATTCCTCATCCACACCCCAAATTACCAAAATTAGCAGGAATAGTTTTCACCCATAAACACATAGTTTCAATCTCTCTCAATTTGATTTACTCAAGAAAATACAATTCACGAGTCTTAATCAAAGAGAGATAACTTGGATGGTACGAAAGACCAATATCCAAGTGTCAATCAATTTAAATCTACAACTAATAAGGTCGGATATTCTAATTGATTGAACAACGCACAATTTGTACTATTTCAATTATATAAACATATAATTCGGAAAAGAATTAACACATACAACATAATTTTGTTAACGAGGAAAACGCAAATGCAGAAAAACCACGGGACCTAGTCCAGATTAAACATACATTGTATTAAGCCGCTACAGACACTAGCCTACTCTAAGCTAACTTCGGTCTGGACAGTAGTTGAACCCAAATCAATCTCATACTGATCCAAGGTACAGTTATGCTCCTACACCTCTGATCCCAGCAGGATACTGCGCACTTGATTCCCTTAGATGATCTCACCCATAACCAAGAGTTGCTACGACCCAAAGTCGAAGACTTTAATAAACAAATCTGTCTCACACTGACAAATCTACAAGATAGATATATTCGTCTCACTAATACACCTATGATTTTTATTCCGTCTTTTGATAAATCAAGGTGAAAAGGAACCAATCAATTAAACCAGACTTATATTCCCGAAGAACAGCTCAGTTTTATCAATCACCTCACAATAGTCTTAATCGACGCAGCGAAAAAAGATATTGTGGAATCACAAATGATGAGACGAAGATATTTGTGATTACTTTTATATCTTGCCTATCGTAGATAGAAATCTCAAGCCAATTATTAGAATTGTACTCGTACGATAGAAACAGCAAGATCAGATCACACAACTACAAGAAATGTAGTATCGGTCTGGCTTCACAATCCCAGTGAAGTCTTTAAGTCGTTAACCTGGTTTTAGAAGAAGAAAACCAAAGGTTAAAGGAGAATCGACTCTAGATTAGAAAACTAGTATCACACATAATGTGTGGGGATTAGGTTTCCCAGTTGCTAGAGTTCTCCCTTATATAGTCTTTCAAATCAGGGTTTGCAATCAATGTTATCTTAGTAACAAAGCATTCAATATTCACCGTTATATGAAACCTTGATTAGATACAAGCTAATATCTCTCAACCATTAGATCGAAAACTTAGCTTGTCGTACACACATGTACTTGACGATTTGGGTTTGTGTAACTGTACCCAAACGTGTACAATGGTTGGTTCAATATTAGTTGACCAAATGGTTAGCCAAATGATAACTTTCATATCAACCATATTCTTCTTCACCATTACTAGTCCAAATGACTCAAATGAACTAGTTAGAGAGTTGTTTAACTGCTATGAGATCTCATGTACTACACAAGACACAATTGAAGCAAAAACGATGTGATTCGCTCAAATCGGTTCATGAACTATAAAGCCACGGTTTGCAATAGCATTCCTTAGATAATTTAGATAAGTTCATGAACATCGTTTTTAGACATAACCACTCAAGTTCGCGGACTGGGTTCGCGGACTCAAGTTAACCGGTTGTAGTTCACAAACTCCAATAGAAATTCTCGGGTTCGAGAACTTTCGTTAGTTCGTGGATTGAAACCAAGCTACAACTCCAGCAGAAATTCTCGGGTTCGAGAACTACGCACGTTCGTGGACTGAGTTCGTGGACTGGGTTGACTGCTCAAGTTCCGGTTTCACTTGATCAACAAAGTTCGCAAACTTCGGTTCAAGTGCTAAGGACTTATACATATATGTGTTACCACAATAATGTTTATATCCCCCAGTGGTTATGTTGTCTAAACTCTCATTTCAACCATTGAAACATTCTCAGAGGACGTCATATAGTTGTTATTCACTAACTATTTTTCGTCAGAGCGATTTCCAAAGTGATTGAAACATAACATGACTTTCGTCACTAGGTAAAGATGAACTTGGCTAAAGCGGAAGCTTTACCAACATATATTTCGCGAAATAGATATGCGAGATATACTCAGCCTGAAATATCACATGTGTATATTCTTAGTCTATATAGTAATATGACTTTTGTCTCAAGATATGAAATAAAGTAGATATACTTTTGAGTGATAGATAAGTTCAAGTCTCCACATACCTTTTAGTCGATGAATATCCACTTGTTCCTTGAGTAGTCCTTCGTCTTGTATGATGATTTCCATGGAGTTATTGAGCTCAACTATACTTTCTATCCTAGTCCGAGACCTTAGTTATAGTTGACTAGAAATCAAGACTTTATAGTTTTGATCACTAACATTGACAAACATACTTGAGATAGCAACGCATGCGAGTTTGACCGAGCAATGCTCTAACAATCTCCCCCTTTGTCAATTTTAGTGGCAAAACTATTAATACATATGGAATACAAAAAATATATAAATAAACTTTGTAGCTCCTATTCCACATGTCTAATCTTCAACAATACTCGAAATCTTCGACATTTCCAAGTAGTCCAATGATCCCAAAGGTTGTAAGTTTAGCATCATCGTTGTTGAAAATCCATAGCCATAACAATGAGAAAAGCATCGGTTCTCAATCATTGTTATACAGTGTCATAGTATTATTACACATCGTCAAAGTCCAATTGCATGGAAACTACTCCCCCTTAGGCATAGTACTATGGTGATACTTCACTCCCCCTTAGTCAATATTCCATTTCACCTCAAAGTCCAATTATTACATAGTGTCATTGTTATACAGTGTCATAGTACTATGGTGATACTTCACTCCCCCTTAGTCAATACTCCATCTCACATGGAAACCACTCCCCCTTACATAATGATCCGAAAACCATATATATTTGTAGTGTGAACTACATATTAATTCTCCCCCTTTTTGTCAATAAAATTGGCAAAGGTACAAGAACAGGATCCTAATGAAATTTCCGTAAGAGACATTTCATGACCAAAGGTAAATGTATATCATCTTATTTAGATGCAATCATAAAGCCGAAACTAAATGCATTCATCAAGGAGTTTTTAAAGACGCAAGATAACCCATCCAATATTCCACAACCGCACTCCCCACAAAGATTTGGAAATTAAGCACAAGTTCAAAAGAACTCTCCCCCATAATATGTTATTCCCAAAGGAACAACAAGAGCGACTTTAATTTCAAGAGAAAAGAAGGATTTTTCTTTAGACTCAACAAATTACATAGAAGTATGAATTTGGAATCCAAAATATTCAATCATATTAACCAAGGAAATCCAAGATTAATTTGACTAAATATGCTCAACAAGAAAACTCGCAAATAATTTAATTGCCATACTCAACCAAACTAATTACAAAAGTAATCAATTTAATTGGCCACACTCGACATAAGATAATTTTATGGAGCAATGACTAAGTTGATCATGAATAACCAACCTAGTCAAAGAAATGCTCAAACATAAGAAAACTTTTGGAGGGATAACTAAATAACCATACAAGATGATTAATTTAGTCCAAAATACTCGACATAAAGTACCTTACGGAACACAACTAAGGTAATCACAAAAATAATCAACTTTTGTTGTCTAATGCTCAACATAAGTCACAATACGGAGTCTCACAGTAATACACACAAGATAGCAGGGAAGCTCAATTACTGCGGAATTCACAAGGATTCATTTTATGTTTCCATCACTATTTTCACAATGACACACAATAGACATAATCCTTGAATCACAAAAGATTTTAACCTATCTTACATTAATAATTGACAATATAGGCTTAACTTTTGTGTTTGTCAAAAGTCTATTCATCCTTTTATCAATATTTGCATATCAATTCACGAACGACTTTACTTTTGACAAAATATGGGACAATAAAGTTCACAGACGTAAACACACATATCAAATCAAAATATTGCAATATATGAAATCAAAAGATTAATACTGCAACCATCATCTTCCAAACAAGTTTAGACTTTAAACCAATAAATCTAAAAACAAGAAGATGAAAATCATTGGATATAGCTATGTGTAATCACAATAATGGCTATTCCAAAACACTAGTTATTCTTCAAAACATGAAAAATAGAAGATTTACTAGGCAACAAGACAAACTCGTAATGCACATATAAGATGATTTGTCCTTAGAGGGTAGAATCAATCTTTTTTCTTCCGGATTTACACCAAGAATGGCTACCAAAGGTGTATAAAAATATTTTCTTAGACAAAGAGGAACATACAAAGTCATTAACGACCATGCACCAAAGTTCACATAAAATGAATGTGAACAATCAAGAATTCCATAGTAACGTGTACTATTGCTCATTCTTGAACTTCAATCTTTGTGATTCACCAACAACATTCTTGTAAAAGATATAAATGATCTTAAAAGATTAGTACTCTAAGAATACAAGTGCCCAAGTTTAAGAGAAGTGGAACAAGTGCAATGAAACGGAGCAACATACTCAAAAACAAGAGACATGACAAATACTAAACTTAACTCATCCAACTTCAGGAATTCTCATCTTCAATTTTAATAGAATTCAAATAGGAAGAGAATGCAAAGAGAATGAGTTCATTCCGAGTTCGGACGAAGAAGTTACGGCCAAAAAAAGTCGACTGAATATCGACGTCTACATACAAGTCCGCGAACTTACGGGTTTGCAACACGAATTTTCAAGTCCGCGAACTTAAAATCCTGGATTTTGGTTTTAAAAGATGTTATGCATACCTGGTAGGTGTACCATCAATACCAAACATCTCGAACTACTATTTTCAAACCTTTAAAAGAATTCAGTCGAATTCTATAGCCTTACCAAACATAATATGTTAGCCCAAATTCTCATGCTTCCCTCATGTATACGTAGTAGGGAATTCCTTGGTGAGGATACACTTACAACACAATCAAGTTGTGTTGAGGTGAACAATGTCTTGCTCACCATGGCACCAAGAAAGAGTTTCTTTCCAACAACTCTTAAACCTTGTAGCGTTGAGAAACACATAAGGAACTGTTTTTATAAGTCTATCAAAGAACCCAAAAGTATTTGTGTTTCTGATTTCTTGTTGTTGATGGTGGATTACTATTTAAAGGCTAAAATTGTAAAAAGTCAATTTTTGTAAGCTGACGTCCTGCAAAGGATAAAGCCTTCAGGTGATGAATATTTCTCGCCATGATAATTCATTGGAGCATGTGCAACCATCCCTGAGAATTAAAACCAACCCAGAGCAGAGCATGTAGCAACCATCCCGATTTTATGTAGGTTTGCAGCATTACTATTAATTCTTTAATTAAAGCCTTGTGTTCGACAAACACCCGTAGGCTACCTGACGGCGGGTTATATTAGCCCCGTTGAACGCATGCAAGACTACCCATGTTAGTCTCACCTACTGAAAACAAACCCAAAAATAGATCTCATCCGTCCAACTTCGCAGGCATAGATGGAGGGTGTAGATATAGAATCAGGGGGTCCTGATCATGCTACCGTGATCACCTCAGACCCGCCTTCATGCATGACCGAACGGTCAAGACCAACTACAGTTGGTCCTTCCAAAATGTGCGCTCAAAGTGAGCATGACGCATGGCTAGGGTTCCTTTTAATCATGAACGTCCAACTTCGCAGGCATAGTTGGACGGCTTAGATTATACCCTAAAACGAGTAGTGAAGTGATGGTACACCATTGGAGGGCCCACTTTCTACCTACATGACCGACTCCCTCATAGGCAAGCCGTGGTGCAAGAAACGATTGCCCAAACAAGGCTAGGTTAACACCTTATGCAGGTTGAGAAGATCCAAAATGATCACGACCATCCAACTTCGCAGGCATAGTTGGATGGCTTAGATTGCTCCCAGGGTCATAGAGCAAGAATGTACATGCTCACTGTCGACCCAAAATGTTGCATACATGGTCGGTCTCCCCAAAGGAGGCGCACGCAACCCAAAACCGATCGACCAAAGTGGCCGGTCCGAAATCCTAATTAGGGTTTGCGGCGCATATGTCGCAGAAACATCTCGAGCGTCCATCTTCGCAGGCTTGGATGGAAGGAAAAGATGGAGACTTAGAGGGAACCGAGCATGCTAGCATGACCACCGTTGGCCCGACTTCACGCCTAGCTGATCGGCCAAGACCGGAAGTGATCAAGTTCCTTGATACGCGTTCCCAAAGGTGGAATGTCACGGCCCCTCCATAAGTTCTAATCTCGACCACTCGTCTTTGCCACCTAAAGTGTGTGGCTTAGATCAAATCTTTGCAAGTCAAGCAGGCATGGGCGTGAACACCATTGTACCACCTCCATGCAGGGCCAATCGGTTCCTCCATAGAAACTCCATTAGCATGCAAACGTTTGGGTTGATAGAGGCAGCATGCGCGCCTCCCATCCAACGATCGTAAGTAGGGTTGCAAGCCATCTCGTCCGTCCAACTTTGAAAGCTTGGACGAATGACTTAGGGTGCGAATCAACCAGCAAACAAGGTATCACCATGATCACCATCCGTCACTCTTCTTCACAGGGTGACCGAACAAGGCATGGCCTGTCTATACAGCCTCCAAACGGTCACCTGAAGATGGCTGCATGCGATGCTATACCAAGTTCACGATTCACCCTGCACTAATTTATGTGGGTCCCACGATCCACACACTCGAGACATTAATCACGTCACAACTGGGGGATACAAACTAGGGTATTGGTCTGGCAGTTTACAACGTGCAGCGTGCAACACGCCATAACAAGATCGTGTCAGGGAAACATGGGCGGTTAGCGATGATAGGAGAAGTGGGCAAGAAACCGTGTGACACTAACACACAACTCCACTTCCTCCACTTTCCCACGAGAGACATGATGAAGGCTTATCGACTTGTATAAATAGGTTCTCCTCCCTATTTCCAACAGAACACAGAAAAACCAAGTGTTAATACCATCGTATTCAACACCCAGAGCCTGCCTGCAACATTTGCTAGCCTTCTCAACCTTCTGTTAACAAGTCATCAAATTGCCTTCACCTTCATACTCTCAACACCTTCTTCGCTTCCCTCCCTAAGATCAACCTCACATCCTTCACCTGTGACCGAAATAAATCTGGAACGGCCGTGTCTTCGGTTTAGGCCAGAATTGTACAGATTATTTCTCGAATCAAAGTGCTCATCGTGCAGCACATTTGTTGAAGGTTTAAATTCACTTCTCATCCACACACACCCAAAATTACCTAAACTTGCAGAAGTAGTCTTCTCCCACAAACAATTAGCGACCACAGTGGGAGGTTAATCTCTCGGTTGTGAAGTCGATTTCTTCGATACCTAATCCTATTTAGTTGATTTCAATATGGTCGGTCTTAGGAATACCTCGACAGCCTCAAGTCATGATCAAGTTCCCTCTGACGACACACCTAATGGTTTGGCTGGAAGAATCCCGACGTTGATCGAGTTAACACGAGTACATGAGGTTAACACGAGAAACATGGACCTGATCAAAGAAGCAATCAACAACATACTCGACCTCCTCATCAAGATGACGACAGAGATGGGAGGCCCTGTCATGGAGGTCCCGACACTGGGGACTGAACGCCCCCAAATCAACAGTTTCACTACAGGCCAAAGACCTGTGGATCAGGAAGCCGCTTCTTTAGTGGGAAGTTTATGTGAACTCTTACACCTCTCAAAAGAGAAGCGAACAGAGACGTTTGCAGCCGTCAACCGGATAGCCTTGGATGTACAGTTAACTCCCTTGTACTCAGAAGTTTCAAGCGCGATGGAGGCATCTGTAAACAATGTTACTTTTACAGAGGAAGACATGATGGCAGAAGAGGGCCACAATCGGGCCCTGCATGTTATCGCACGCATCAAAGATTCGGAATTCAGGCGGGCCCTCATCGACACAGGAGCATCCTCAAATGTGATTACCCTCAAGACACTCAAGGAGGCTAAGGTTCGCCCAAACAAGATTGTGCGGCGGTCTACCACAATGACGGACTTTGAAGGGAATCAAACCAACACATATGGGTATGTCAATCTGAAGTTATCCGTAGGTCATATTCAATCAAAAGTGAAATTCGAAGTCATAGAGAAGGAACCAGACTACCACATGATACTGGGTAGGCCATGGATCCACGAGAATAGGATTGTTCCTTCAACCTATCACCAGTGCCTGAAAACTACGCTGAACGAGGAAGTCATTCGTATACCTGCATCGCTGTCTCCATACGCACCCATATGCGGAGTAGAATTTTTCAAACCGAAGGAAGCTATGCAGGAAGAGCCAGGAGAATTACGTTGTACCCCACTTCCCCCGTGGGCGTCAATCCAGGAGGAGGATCGGCTTGCGTCATTAAAACTCAAACATGATGCATCCCAGCTGACGAGGAACTCTCCTTCACCCAGCGGGGCGGGAAACCACGTTACCAAGAGAGGACGAACCTTTGTGGTAACTCAAGATCAGAAAGGAAAGACTGTCTACCGCCGCCGCTGTTAGCAATTAGCAGGAGAGACTGATGCTTGGTCTCTCCACCTAATAGAATGTTGTCAAAGCGGAGACCCACAAGAAGAGGTGTTGGACGCCCCCAGACAACTGCAAGACGGTACCACCTATACAACTGACGAACTCGAAACTATTAACATCGGCAGTGAAGAGTCTCCCAGGCCCATTTCCATTAGTTCCACTCTGTCCACGGAGGAGCAGACGAATCTTGTGAAACTCCTCAAAGAATACCAAGATATATTCTCCTGGACGTACGATGAAATGCCTGGTCTGGATGAAAAGTTGGTTACTCATCACCTGCACATCAAGCCTGGATCCAAGCCTATCAAACAGTCTCAAAGACAATTCAGACATGAGGTGGAATATCAGATTAAATATGAAATCCAAAAATTGCTAACTTCTGGCTTCATCAAGCCCATCCACCATCCAACCTGGCTGGCTAACGTGGTCCCAGTAAAGAAAATGAATGGGCAGATCCGATGCTGTGTAGATTTTAGAGATTTAAACAAGTGCTGCCCCAAGGAAAACTTTCCTCTACCTAACATAGTGTACTTGGCTTGTACCAAATAGATCTCTACAAACAACTCCATTAACTTCTATGAACCTGCTCTGGATTCTCACCCTCCATTCATAAATTTCCACTCCTCTACAATGCCTCTCTCGAATAAGCCAACTTAACACTCGACTATGACAACGACTGAGTGAGAATAAATTCTTCCTCAAGAGCTAACAATAACTCCTAACAACAAACAGAACCACCATAAGAGAATAGTGATGACGTCTAATAAAACCATCTGCTGGAGTTAACACTTCCAGCCACTCTTGCGAGAGCAAATTACCAGTTGGTATGTTATATGCTCTAAATAGCCTTATACAATGCTGAATATTTCTAACTCGCCATGTATATAACCAATGACAGGCTTTAGCTACAGTATTTAGCGAAAGAAATCCAATGTTACCTCGTAAAATCCTCACCAGAATCTTTGATATATCACTTTGCCACGAAAGTTCAACAAACAGCTTGCTAGAATCACTTAGTGCAATCTGTTCAGCAAACACATTACCCATTGTATCTTGATAAAATAATAGCAAAACAAGAGTATCTCCTATAGTGAAACTCCTTGCCACGGTCAAACACCCTACATCCATAATCCAGGCCTTGACAATCCAGGAATATATGTAAAAAAATGTCTGTAATATAGTTGGACAATATAGTTAATAAAAGAAACCAGATTACACATTCACTTCTCTTCGAAAGAACTAGTGACAAATCATTTTGTTTGTTTGATTCAACACAGATCCTCAATGATTCCATCTGTAAGATTTCCAATCGAATAAGAAGCTCGCACTTCAGATGTAAGACTAGAGAATTATCACCACTTAAACCCCATATGGTATTATGATGCATTTGATCCAAAAGTTCAAGTGCCTTCTTGCTGATAGTCAGTTCCCCATTCCAGTAATGAATATGTTACAATACCCATTTCCTCTTTGAGGTATTTTCACAAATGCTCTAGCTGTTCCAACTACACCACTAATTGCAACCATATTACCTTTCCCATAATAATTCACTCCTCGATTTAGCAACATACGATCGCCACCATGACTGGAAATACTATCTTTGTGTAATAACTTCGCAAGGTGAGTCATGAATTTAGTCCATGAAACCCTCTTATGAAGCAACAATTTCTCAAGCAAATTATGTGATGTACCGATTCCAACCACCCATGTTAGCAGAAGTATCACCAGTCTGATTCTATCAGAAATTTGAACAACCACTTTACTACTGTCACAATTATCACCCGTATTATCCAACACCAACTCATTTGAATTCTCAAATATTATTCTAAATTTATACCCATTCTTAATAATCAGCTCCTGAACAAACTCTGTAGTATGTTTATCCAATAAAATCAAATACAGCTTAAGCAAAAACATATAAGAAGTATTCATGTGGAAACAAAATTTATGAAATTCTTTGACGAAATAAGTAATTCCTTTAATAAGTTCAAACACCCTTCCACGATCAAAAAGCATACCACCATAAACAGAACTAGGTGAAATAGCACACCAAAATGTACTTGAATTCGCACTCCACAGTTTCAAACAATAATCATGAGCAGAATTTATAACAGTGAAGAGACATTCATCTATTAGTAACTTGTAACTCACCATTTTAAGTTGCAAGAGAAAATAATCTTTGCCAACACTCGAACTCCAAGCCTCACTTTCAGGCATTATAACAAACAATTTCCTGTTACCACTAATTTCAGCCTCCTTTAGACACATATGAACAAGTGAATCCAAAAATTGAAATTCAGATTGATAACCAAGCCTTGTAATTATCTCACAACCCAAATTCCTATCGAACTTATCGAGTGAAATTAACCCATGAAGAACAATTGCATAAGAAGTATCCAAACTGAATTTACCGACAAAATCAGAAAAATATTCATAATATTAATTTTCTTCCCACGATCAAATAGCGTTCGACTATAATCAAAGAGAAGAGGTAAAAAATCTTTACCCATCAGATTTTTGTGACTAATGACCAGCTCCTTGAAGCTTTGGAGTTTCTCACAATTAACCTCAGCATTTATAACTTCTTTAGGTTGAAAATTCACCTCATTAGACAAATCTTCATGTCCATAGAAGAAAAACGAAGGGATGAGCAATTCATCATCTTCTTCTTCTCCTTATGATGAATTGAAGAGCTCCGAGTGAAATTATTCACTGAATCTACAACAATAGGGGTTAATTCTGTGTTATCAGCAATATATGTCTTCATCATCTTCAATTGTTTAACCACTGATTGGAGTAATCCAAGACTTTCAGCTGAATTCTCCGTACACAGCCTACGCTCCATCGCCATGATATCTTTTTTTTTTTTTAAAAAAAAAATCTCCAAAATACAGCTAAATAGTTACATAGGAAGTTTCACCAAAAAACACAACAAAACCAACAAAAAACATACCTAAATAAAATCACAAAACACTCAGGCCCAAAAGCCCAACATACAAAAAACAGTTAACAAAATTTGTAGTAAATTTTTTCTGGTGACTCTAATTCTGGGATGAAGTTAGGTTTAGTGGTATAGCTTATCTTGACTCCTCTCCCCAAACCTGCTCCATTCTTGGCCATAGCATCAACAGAAAAGTTCACTTCCCTTAAGTTTTGTACAAACCTCAAACTCCTTATTTGCTCCTTTATTCTACTCCATCTTACCTTTATGAACCAAGGAATTTTACCAGTGCTATATGCACTCACTGCTGCTTGTGAATCAGAATAGATGAGTAGGTTCAACTTATTGTTCTGTATAGCCCATTGAGCAGCTTCCACAACAGCCATCAGTTCAGCAATGAAATTTGTTTCCACTCCCTTGCACTTTGCTTCAGCTTCCCCCCCCCCCCCCCCATCATCTCTGCTCACAAAACCACAACCTGCACAACCTGGGTTACCCCTTGCAACTCCATCACAACATATTAATGTTTCATTTATTGTTGGGAGAAAGAATCTTACTTCAATCACTCTCTGCACCTTTATTGGTTGCTTCTTCAAATCAAAAAACTTGAAAATCATATGGTCATAACTGCAATCCCACATATAGTTTCTGAGCCTAACTGCACAATCTCTAGTATATTGAATCACTCTGCCTTTAAATTTGTAGATATCAACTTTTTCTTCATCAAAGCAAACTCTATTCCTGAGAAACCACAATTCCATCATTGTAATTGATGCAACAAGAATCCATAATTCTTTAACTGCACCACTTTTTGTTCTAGACAAGTTCCTCACCTCCTCATAAGATTTAGGGTTGAAAAATAAAAAAACTCTACCCAGCCATTTCCAAATTAACTGGCTGAAATTACAGTACCATAAAATGTGTTCTAAACTTTCAGAACTGTCACCACAAAGATAGCATTTAGAGGCTAAATGAGTACCTTTTCTTTGTCTTTTTTCATCAGATGCACAAATACCTCTCACCAGCTTCCACACATTGCTTGCAGTAGTTGGATGTAAAATGGGATGCCATACAGACTTTGTACATACCTTCTTTGGATAATGTTCCCTAATCAGTTCCACTGCTGATGATACTGTAAACTCTCCTGACATTGTTCCAATCCACACTCTCATATCTTGTTGCTTAGAGATCACAGGAAAATCTTCCACCTTAATGTAATGTAGCATACTTGCTGGCATAATCCATTCCCCATTATATATCAAATATGCTACTCTCATGTTTTATTTTTGTAATATGTACTCATCTTCAATAAACAGCTCTTTCAAAGGCTTTTCTTTTAACCAAGAATCATTCCAAACTGAGATACTTTCACCTGAGCCAACAATCCATCTAGAATGCTGCTCAACTACTTCAATCACCCATTTCAGACCAGGCCAAACTGATGATTTCTTGTACCTTGTAATCCATTCACCATTTTTATTTGTGAATTTTTCTCTCATAAATTTTGCCCATTCTGTTTCAGAGTTCTGTATTTTCCATAGCAGCTTCATTAGTAATGCCTTATTGATTACTTCAATTATTCTAACTCCTAAACCCCCTTCATCCATTGGTGAACATGTTTCTTCCCACTTCAAAGTTATTCTCTTTCTCTCATATGGATCTCCTGTCCATAGAAAATTTCTTATGAGCCTTTCACAGGTCTTTACCACCTCACTGGACATTTGTATACTGAACAATTATAAATAGGGATATTGCTCAAAACTGAATTAATAAGAGTTAGTCTATCTTTGAAAGATAACATTCTTCCAAACCATCCTGCCAACCTACTTTGAATTTGTTCAACCACCCCCCATACAGTACTAGACTTCACTGCACCAGGTTTTAATATCACTCCCAAGTATTTATCAGGAAAATGGGATAAACTCATCTGCATCTCATTTGCTATTTGTTGCTTCCTAGACTCAGTTACACCCCCTACAAATAATTTTATTAATCATTTGCCCAGAAGAAAATTGGTAGTCACTCAGCAGTTTTTTCACTTTTTGTATATTACTTTTATGACCATTGAAAAACAGGAAAACATCATCTGCAAACAAAATTTGAGTAGGATGAACACCTCTGTAATCAACCATAGGAATTATTTTGTTCTCAACAACCATTTTACTTAAACTTCTACTCAGAACATCCTCTGCTAGCACAAATAACACTGGTGATAATAGATCACCTTGTCTCAAGCCTCTACTCACCTCAAAGAAACCAACTGGACCACCATTAAGCAATACTAATATCCTTGCTGAAATGAATAACTGATGCAACCAATTTATTAATATTTGAGAAAAACCAAACTTCTTCATGACTTCAAAAAGAAACTCCCAGCTCAAAGAGTCATATGCTTGAGTGATGTCTAGATTCAAACCAATATTACCACCTCTTCTCTTCACATCAAGTTCATTTACCATTTCAGAAGCCAAAAAAAATTGCTCTTATATACATCTTTGTTTTATGAAATCACCTTGTTGTTCTGATACTAATTTCCCCATCACTCCATACATCCTTGTAGTTAATATTTTTGTAAAAATTTTAAAACTGAAATTACTCAGTCCCATAGGTCTAAATTGGTTTGGTCTTCTTGCACATGTAACTTTTGGAAGCAAAAAAAAGAAAATTTGAGTTCAAACCTCTAGGTATAGTACCTTTTCTCCAGCAGTATTGAATGGCTTTAATAACACCCTCCCCAATGATGTCCCAAGCAAATCTTTAGAAAAAACCAGGGAAGCCGTCAAGGCCTGGTGCATTATCTGTATTCAGTGAAAATACAACATCTTTTATCTCCTGAGCTGAAGGAACTTGCACCAGCATCTTATAATCCTCAGCATCAATCACTTCAGGAATAGCATCAAAAATACCCTCTTTAAAAACAACTTCTTTGAATTTAAATTTTTCCTTAAAATGATTCTCCAAAGCACTAGCAATCAAATCCTGATCACTAATTATATCTCCATCATCACTTTCTAATTCTGATATTGTATTAATGGCATGTCTTATTTTGATATTTGTAGGGAAGAATTTAGTGTTTGCAGCACCATATTTTATCCAACTCACTCTAGATTTTTTGTGTAAGATAGATTGTTGTTGTTGCAATAAAATTTCCTGCTTACCCCTTGCCACCACCAGATCATTTAATAACTGAATATTGCTTGGATCTTTATCTGAGATTAATGTTGCTTTTAAGACTTGTTTTTCTGCTTCACCTAATTTTATTCTGACATCTCCAAAAACACTCCAGTTCCATTCCTTAATTTTAATCTTCAACAATTTCAATTTCTGCATAAAAACAAAAATTGGATTACCTTGAAAATCAGCATTCCAAACCTCAGTTATCACCCTTTTGAAGTCTTCATGCTCCAACCATACTTTATGAATTCTGAATGGCATGATATCTTTTATTTCTGCTGAAAACAAGCACATCCATCCTTCTACCTGCTTAGGAGGTCGAATAAGTTCACCCTCCAGCTTCTCGGATACCGCGGCTTGAAATCTTCCCAAACTATAAATCTTCTGAGATAATAATTCAAGTTCTGTAAAAAAAATTGGATAAAACTCGTCCAACTCTGCAACCTCCATTGACGAACTGGCAGAATCGAAATAACTCTGATACCAATTGTAACGATCTACATTACAAGTTAGATCAGAAACATGATAGATCTTTAAGGATAGAGATAATTGAAGAAGGAAGAAGGAATTAGAGGGTTAGAAGAAGAACTGGATGAATTTGAGGAGGGGAAGAGAAGGGAGACGAAACTAGGAAGGAAAGAACATTTCATTTCATTAATTCATTGGTACCCCAAACAATACAACAAACACAACTTATATTATTGTAAATCAACTCAAAAATAGAATTACCAAAGCTACCCCTTAACTAATAAGAAACTACTAAAATAACCAGCTGGTCTAATTTTCATGAGACTAAGGTTCATGACAGATAAATCCGTCTCCCATGAATATACCTATGAGTTTTGTTCCGTCTTTTGATAAATCAAGGTGAACAGGAACCAATTGATAAACCAGACTTATATTCCCGAAGAACATCTCAGTATTATCAATCACCTTACAATAATCTTAATCAACGCATCGAAAAAAGATATTGTGGAATCACAAACGATGAGACGAAGTGTTTGTGATTACTTTTATATCTTGCCTATCGGAGATAGAAATCTCAAGCCAATTATTCTAATTGTACTCGTATGATAGAATATGCAAGATCGGATCACACAACTACAATAAAAGTAGTATCGGTCTGGCTTCACAATCCCAATGAAATCTTTAAGTCGTTAACCTGGTTTAGAAGAAGAAACCAAAGGTTAAAGGAGAATCGACTCTAACTTAGCACAACTAGTATCACATAAAATGTGTGGGGATTAGGTTTCCTAGTTGCTAGAGTTATCCCTTATATAGTCTTTCAAATCAGGGTTTGCAATCAATGTTAGCTTGGTAACAAAGCATTCAATATTCGTCGTTAGATGAAAACCTGATTATATTCAAGCTAATATCTATCAACCGTTAGATTAAAACCATAGCTTGTTATACATACATGTAATGCACGTTTCTAGGCTTGTGTAACCGTACCTAAACTTGTACATTAGTTGGTTCAATAATGGTTAACCAAATGGTTAGCCATATGATCACTTTCATATCAACCATATTCTTCTTCACCATAACTAGTTCAAATGACTCAAATGAACTAGTTAGAGAGTTGTTCAATTGCAAGGAAATCTTATGTCCTACACAAGACACAATTGAAGCAAAAACGATTTGATTCACTCGAATTGGTTCAAGAACTATATAGCCACGGTTTAAAATAACATTCCTTAGTTCATAAAGATAAGTGCACAAACATCGTTTTTTGATATTACCTACTCAAGTTCGCGGACTTAAGTTCCCAGATGGAGTTCACGAACTCCAGCAAAAATTCTCGGGTCGAGAACTTCCGCCAGTTCGCGGACTTAGCTCACGCACTACTACGGTTCTATTGATCAACATAGTTCCCAAACTTCGGTTCAAGGAATAAGGACTTATACATATATGTGTTTCCACAACAATGATTATATCCTCCAATGGTTATATTGTCTAAACCCTCATTCCAATCATTGAAACATTCTCAGAGGACATTATATACTTGTTATTCACAAACCATTTTTCGTCAGAGCAATTTTCAAAGTGATTGAAACATAACATGACTTTCGTCACTAGGTAAAGATAAACTTGGCTAAAGCGAGCAAGAAATAGATAGGCGAGATATACTCGGCTCGAAATACCAAATGTGTATAATCTCAGTCTATATAGAAAAACGACTTTTGTCTCAAGATAGAAGATATAGTAGATAGACTTTTGAGTGATAGATAAGTTCAAGTCTTCACATACCTTTTAGTCGATGAAGATCCACCAGTTCCTTGAGTAGTCATTCGTCTTGTATGATGTTCACCATGGAGATCTTGAGCTCAACTACACTTTCTGTCATAGTCCGAGACCTTAGATATAGTAGACTAGAATTCAAAACTTATTGTTTTGATCACTAACATTGACAAACATGCTTGAGATAGCAACGCATGCAAGTTTGACCGAGCAATGCTCTAACACTTCGTGTCTAAGTTTAGGATTTACATATCTTGGACACCAAGTCTTCTATCTATATAAATAAAGGCTTATACATTGTATTCTATACACACATGAATAAGAAACCTCTCTCTCTTCCTCTCCTCTAATTTGTGTCTCCTTCTCTATTTTCTAGTCTCACAACATGTTTGAGATTTAAAAAAACTCTCTGTTGACTAACAAGAGATTTTAGAAGTTTCTGAAATTCTTTCAACATCTCCACAAATCTCAATTGACTAACCCCGTGTAACTCTATTTCAAGCCTAAGGTCAAGGCTTTATTTACATATTTTCACTACAGGTCATTTTTAAGATAATAGATTCCAATCCTATGAGTGAGAAGCACCGAAATTTTAGGAAAATTTGAAAACTTGATTTTGATCGATTTTTTTACGACTTTAATCTTTCGATGATGCTTTCTTGTCATTTATGATTATAGTTTGGTTTAATCCTTTGTCCTTCTTAGTTTCTATGTCTTAGATTTGCTTGTCGAAGAAATCTAAGTTTTCTTTTTAGGTTGAATATCATTGTCGAAATAATTGTATTATTTTATTTACAAATCTTTGTTGATAATAACTTGCTAATGGATTTCTAATTCTGTTTGGCAGGACTCTTTGTTGATACTTGTGTAATCTCCAGTCGTGGAAACCATTTATGGTGAAATCTCCAATATTCAAAGTTGAGTTATAGCAGTGATGCTTGCTTTCGAATAAGTTGTATTGTAGCCTATATATCATTATGTTCCAGAGGGTTGTTTTGGGATTCATATCTTCGTCAGATCCAATTTTACTTCCTGAGACTTCATTATAGTTTGATCATGCTGTTTAAACTTCATTATCTCTATCACTCTCAATGGGTTGGAAAAGTCAAAAACCTAGTCATCTGTCATATTTTCAGTAACCGTAACAAGGAAACTTTCCCACTCTTCAAAATTCAAAAGTTTGTCAAACTTAATATCCCAAAAATTAAGTTTCACAGTTATTCCTTCAATTATTTTAGGAAACAAAAATATCATGTTTATCTCCATCCCTCCTATAAACCAATAATATATCATTCTTTATCTCTAAACCCTACAGGTATAAATCCTTGTTTATTTCTGAGTTTTTGTCTAGAAAACCTTACGAGTTACGGAGGAAAAACCACCAACTAAGTGATGGGGAACTTATCTCAGAGTATGAAATCTGCAAATATTGGAACCAACTCTTCAAGAGTTCTTAGAAGAACCATAACTTCAACTCAGGTTATGAAAGATGCAGCTTATGAATAGAGTTTTATCTTACTGGGTAAACTTATCTCTAAAGACCCTTAGATCCATTAGAAAGTTAAGGAAGAGGTGAATCTTAGATGGAGGTTTAACAGGAGGTTTCAGATTATTTCTAAGGGATTTAATATTTTTATGTTCAGATTTGAAAGGAAACAAGCTTATGATGAAATGCTTATCAGTGCGCCATGGTCTATGTTAGGATATCTCCTGTGTCTGCAGGAATATAAATCCAACATTCCTCTAGGAGATCATAAATTCATAAGCCAAATATGGTGTGTTCAACTTCGAAATCTTATGCAAATTATTTTAAATAAAAACTTGTAAATGATATTTGTTTGGATATTGGAAAAAAGTTACTCTGATCGGAAGAAAGAAGATCCCAAGAGGACATGTCACCAATACTGCTTTTGTTGAAGTTAATCTGAAGGAACCATTACGGAGAGGTGGATGGTCGTATACACCAATAATAGGATTTTTAATTTATTTTTTGTAGTAGTAAATAGGTTGTCGTTCACTCGGACGTTGTTGAGATTAAATTTAAAGGTTTAACGAAAATAATAAACAAAAACGAGAGTTACTGGGCTTAGGATTCCACCGAATTCATATCAATAGGTTCAATTATTTATTCTTCAGCAATTATCGCTCAATAAATAAAAACAACACCGACTCTTATTTTTGCCAAGATAGATTCTCCAAACATTAGTTATAAATCGTAAGCATGGGACATCAAACATCTAAGCAAGCATGACCCATCTAATAAAATGATAACTAATTTTTTCAAATCATAATTCTATTTTAATTAATGCAAAAGTCATATAGAAAAATAAAATAAATTCACCCATGTATGAAGTTCGGCTTCCTCCGTTGACCCAGTGTTGGGGCTTAGCTTCTCATAATGAAAACACACTCAAAAATATAATTCATAGCTCAATGGTGTTTTTATTACAGAAAGCTAATAATACAATTAATCTGCAGCGCTGTATTGGCGTTACAGAGGTCACCGTTAGAATATTTGTTGCAAATTCAAAACAAGCGTGCCAAACTGACTGTTACGAGTACTGTTTATAAACGATAGTTCTCTGCGACAGTCAATTGACGTCGAATGTCTTCTTCTTATTCTTCTTCTTCTTCTCTGAATCAGCAGAGAAATATGCTCTGCAACTTTAGTTCTTCGCCCCAACTCTCTATATGTCTTCTGTGAACCCATACACTCCTTTTTATACCCGACAACAACTCAAATCTCCACATTAACTGCCCAAAAATCTTCACAGTAACTCAATATTATTCGAGAATATTTTCTCTTCAAGCCACCGGATTTACTTTCTTTTTATTTCTTCTCACGCTGTTTCCTTTCTATCAAATCTCGATATTTATCTTCTACAGGTTCCTGCTGCAGCATAGCACACTTCAAACATACCCATTACACGTCTAAATCCTATGCAATCCCGTGAATAACTCGTAAAAATCTCTCTTCCTGTGTTTTGTATCTTGACACGATTTCTTCCTTTTTCTTCGAAACTAAAAGACTTACCATCCCTGTTTCAGTCAAACATGTAAGTATCAAGCCAAAACCACGATAAAATCTCGCAGAGTCTTTCCAATATTGTTCCCAAAAATCTCGAGAATATTTCACTTTTTTGTTTCATCAAATCTACATGGATAACTCGATTTCTTCGACCCAAAATCCATTACCAATCCTGTTTGATCGAAACAGGCCTAAACCATTACTAATCTGTCATTGAGTCACACCAAAAACTCCCCAAAACTCTGCCAAAAAATATCGCAGGTAACTTCGAGACTTCTCACTGTTTTGCTTCAAACCTATGATACCAGCCAAATTTAAACGATTCCAAAGACCTTACCAGACTTGTTTAACTCCATCAAGCTCATTCCAACCAAATACAGTGATTGAATCTCACTGAAATTCTTCAAGAGTCGAACCCTAATATTTCCCGAAATGGTTTACTTTAAATCCACCACTCTAGCCAATTTCAATCGAAACGGAATCCATTACCAGTCTTGTTAGATCAATTAGAATAAACCCATTTAATTTCAGCCCTTTAGTCTCCCTAAATCACGCCCAATTTCCAAGCCCTAATTCTGTTTTCATCAAAACCAATTTCCCGCCAATTTCAGTTTCAAAAGGTTGAAGATGAGGTCGCCCCTTATCCAGCACATGTGTCCCTTTAGCAATTTGGGTGGAAATAGTAATTTTTTGGGTGCGAATAACCACAGGTTCCAAATAACAAAAAAGGTGCCCCTTAGCAACTGGACACCCCTTAGTAATTGAGGTGCCCCTTAACCGACATTGAGAATCCGAATAACATGTGTCCTTCGTGGTATAAAAACCACTTTTCGAGCAACTTTCTCCATAAGAGCTTATTTCACAAAACACATACAAACAAGTTTATTAGTGATAAAATGAGTCCCAATTAATGTATTTATGGGTGAAAATGCGTCGCACTTTCGTGCTCATCAAATTCCCCCACACTTACATTTTGCTAGTCCTCGAGCAAAACAGAAAACTGACCCGCTACACAGCTAGTCATAAAATAAGAGACTTAGACCCGCTACACAGCTGGTCATGACAAATACCACATACACAAGACACACAATTATTATTATTATTTTAGACCCGCTACACAGCTGGTCATAATATTTAAATTTTTATTATCTTTTTAGACCCGCTCAAGAGCTGGTCACAATACGCAAGAAAATTCCTGAAAAAAATTAAAAGAAAAAGTTAATACCCACTCCCCCACACTTAAATATTACATTGTCCTCAATGTAATTGAGTCCTCCAACGTAAAAATTAAGATGGGAAATTCAAAAATAAACAAAAATAAAATAAACAAATAATTATACCTACTGGAATGTACAAAAACTGATCCCATAAACTAATAACCTGAAAACTTGGGGATCGACCCAAAATACAATATTTACAAACGACAGCTTCACAATTATTTTATGAAAAAATGGGGACACTGAAACTGTCAGAAACCAAGATTTACCCCTAAACTAAGTTTTTACTGCACATGGAAGTACGTAAAGAACAAAATATGGGGATTCTATTGAGACTGGGGAACTATCAATTGATTCATGCACGATATCAGGAATAGACAAGTCCTCTGGGTACTTAGATGCAAGGTAATCCAACAACACTTTAGAAGCACACAATTCTAACCCTAAATTAGGCAACTTTTGGAAGTCTAGGGGGTCTAGAAACAACCTCTAAGTCATGTGAATGATCTTGTGAGGTAGATTCGTCTATGGAATTAGGAGAATCATCCACACAATCATCCATAGGGTCATCTATATGATATGTTTGGAACAAAGAGTCACTACCAGATTCATCATCATCAGCAAATAATTTTTGACATTCAAGAACTCTTAATCTTTGTTCCAGACTAGGCGGTGTGTGTTTGTAATACTTCTCATATATAGTTTGATGTGATTATTCACTTACCATTTCTGGAGCAAAAACTCCATACCGTTGCCTATGCATATATTCAGCAAGCGTCATCTCAGATGAGGTTTCCTGATAATTTGACTTTCTATGCGTATATTCCGCCAGCGTCATTGTAGGTGACGTCTCCTCAGAAGAAGTCATCATCCTCAAAAAGTCCCTGAAAATAAATACAAAAAGAAACGCATAAAAAGGAAAAAATAAAATCTAAAATGAAATGAAAATATTGTACAAAATAAATAAAAATAAACCTAAAAATTAATCTAAAAACAAGCCCGCGTCGGCGTCGCCAACGTTAATAAGATTTTTAATTTGTTTGTTGTAGTAGTAAATAGGTTGTTGTTCACTCGGACGTTGTTGAGATTAAATTTAAAGGTTTAACGAAAATAATAAAAAAAAGCGAGAGTTACCAGGATTAGGATTCCACCGAATTCATATCAATAGGTTCAATTATTTATTCTTCAGCAATTATCGCTCAATAAATAAAAACAACACCGACTCTTATTTTTTCCAAGATAGATTCTCCAAACATTAGTTATAAATCGTAAGCATGGGACATCAAACATCTAAGCAAGCATGACCCATCTAATAAAATGATAACTAATTTTTTCAAATCATAATTCTATTTTAATTAATGCAAAAGTCATATAGAAAAATAAAATAAATTCACCCATGTATGAAGTTCGGCTTCCTCCGTCGACCCAGTGTTGGGGCTTAGCTTCTCATAATGAAAACACACTCAAAAATATAATTCATAGCTCAATGGTGTTTTTATTGCAGAAAGATAATAATACAATTAATCTGCAACGCTGTATTGGCGTTACAGAGGTCACTGTTAGAATATTTGTTGCAAATTCAAAACAAGCGTGCCGAACTGATCATTATTACAGTCTTGTTTATAAACGACATTCTATGACGATCAGTTGGCGTCGAATGTCTTCTTCTTCTTCTTCTTCTCTGAATCAGCAGAGAAATCTGCTCTGCAACTTTAGTTCTTCGCCCCAACTCTCTATATGTCTTCTGTGAACCCATACACTCCTTTTTATACCCGACAGCAACTCAAATCTCCACATTAACTGCCCAAAAATCTTCACAGTAACTCAATATTATTCGAGAATATTTTCTCTTCAAGCCACCAGATTTACTTTCTTTTTATTTCTTCTCACGCTGTTTCCTTGCTATCAAATCTCGATATTTATCTTCTACAGGTTCCTGCTGCAGCATAGCACACTCCAAACACACCCATTACACGTCTAAATCCTATGCAATCCCGTGAATAGCTCGTGAAAATCTCTCTTTCTGTGTTTTGTATCTTGACACAATTTCTTCCTTTTTCTTCGAAACTAAAAGACTTACCATCCCTGTTTCAGTCAAACAAGTAAGTCTCAAGCCAAAACCACGATAAAATCTCGCAGAATCTTTCCAATATTGTCCCAAAAATCTCGAGAATATTTCACTTTTATGTATCATCAAATCTACGTGGATAACTTAATTTCTTCGACCCAAAGTCCATTACTAATCCTGTTTGATCGAAACAGGCCTAAACCATTACTAATCTGTCATTGAGTCACACCAAAAACTCCCCAAAACTCTGCCAAAAAATATTGCAGGTAACTTCGAGACTTCTCACTGTTTTTAGTTAAACCTATGATCCCATCCAAATTTAAACGATTCCAAGGACCTTACCAGACTTGTTTAACTCCATTAAGCTCATTCCAACCAAATCCGGTGATTGAATCTCACTGAAATTCTTCAAGAGTCGAACTCTAATATTTCCCGAAATGGTTTACTTTAAATCCACCACTCTAGCCAATTTTAATCGAAACGGAATCCATTTCCAGTCATGTTAGTTCAATTAGAACAAACCCATTTAATTTCAGCCCTTTAGTCTCCCTAAATCACGCCTAATTTCCAAACCATAATTCTGTTTTCATCAAAACCAATTTCCCGCCAATTTTAGTTTCAAAAGGTTGAAGATGAGGTCGCCCCTTATCTGTACAGGTGTCTCTTTAGCAATTTGAATGTAAATAGTAATTTTTGGGGTGCGAATAACCACGGGTTCCAAATAACAAAGAAGGTGCCCCTTAGCAACTGGACACCCCTTAGTAATTGAGGTGCCCCTTAACCGACATTGAGAGTCCGAATAACATGTGTCCTCCGGGTAACATGTGTCCTCCGGGACATTGAGAGTCCGAAAAACCACTTTTCGAGTAACTTTCTCCATAAGATCTTATTTCACAAAAACACCTACAAACAAGTTTATTAGTGATAAAATGAGTCCCAGCTAATGTATTTATGGGTGAAAATGTGTCGAACTTTCGTGCTCATCAACCAACTGGTGATAAAGTTTGGGTGATCTATCATTTTGAAATGCAACCATATAAAATATATAAAGAGTGCTGGGTGGTGGATCACGTTGAGGAGAATTGTAAAAGGTAAGCTCAAGAACACATGGTGGAAGAAATGATTGAGTCAGAATTCACTTAATACAATCTGACTGAGGAAGGCAAAAAAATTCTGGCAACCTATATCCTAGATAAGGATGTAAATAGTAATATGGACACTACAGAAGGCACTTCGTCATCTGTGACTAATCCAGAAATTGAAACTCACGATGAAGGAGAAGCAAGGAAAAAAAAAAGAACTTGAGAAGCTGATAGATCTTTGTCTGAATCTAATCCTTACCCAAATCACTTCAACCACAATAACCCAATATTTCAGAATGATAATTCGATGATGGAAGAAACCGGAGATGATGATAACAGATCTGCCAGGGATCTTCATATGGATTATCAACACAATGATGGGGCTATGAAAGCAACTGATAACTTGACTGTTCAAATTGGAGGTTTCGTTACACAGATTATTGGTTTATTTTGGTCTTATTGAAGGTGATTCTTCTTGTTTTATAAAGCATCTGTTTTTTCTTAGTGCTAGGATAGTGTTTAGTCTCAATTTGAATATGAGGTTTATCTTTTGGAATGTGGAAGGATATAGCAACAAAGACACTAGAAATTACCTCAAAAATTTAATGCACACTAATGATCCTAATGTCATATTTTTATCTGAAACCAAAACTGGTTTTAAAAAAATGCCTTATTTCATCAAGCATTTAAAATATAATAACTTTTTCATTGTTAATCCTATAGGATTTTCTGGTGGTCTTTGTCCTCTATGGAAATATGGATTGAATCTGGAAATCATCAGTTCTCAATTCAATATTATAAATTGTGTTTTCCAATTTGATGGCAGGTCTAAGGTTGCTTTCTGTTATATGTATGGTGCTCTAAGTAATGGAAATATGGATTCCTAATGGGATTTTATTAGACAATTTATACATTCTACTTCATACCCTTGGATTCTCCTAGGTGATATGAATTTCATATTAATCAATAAAGAAAAATCAGGTGGTCATCCATATACTTGAACTGTTTTGAATATTGCTAGAGACTTTGTTAATAGTCTAAGACTTCAGGATTTTAACTATTTTGGTAACATCTATACTTTGACAAATAGGAGGCATGGCACTGAACTAATTCAAGAAAGGATTGATAGATTTCTAGGAGATGATTATTGGTTTAGATTATTTCATGATTCTCATTTTTACCATCTAGCCCCAATTGCCAGTGATCATCTAGATTATTTCATGATTATTTCATGATTCTCAATTGGTTTAGATTATTTCATGATTATTTCATGATTCTCATTTCATGATTATTTTTACCATCTAGCCCCAATTGGTTTAGATTATTTCATGATTATTTCATGATTCTCATTTTTACCATCTAGATTATTGGTTTAGATAATCTTTGTTAGTTCTAGAAGTTCTAACTCTATTAAGAGACCTAACAAATTTAACAAATGCTGGCTCAGAGATCATTCCTGCAAAGGTGTAGTCTATAATAATTGGAAATCTAAAAGTAATGGCTATGATGCTTTTAAACATAAGATACCTCTCAAGCAAGTTAGATATTCCTTAAGAGACCGGAACTATAATACTTTTGGCAATATTCAATCAAATCTTAATAACATTAGAGGGAAAATTGAATCCTTGCATAATCAAGGTATTGTAGACACTAGTAATCATAATTTGTCTGATTTGCTTAAACAACTGAACTATTGGCAGAACATTGAGGAAGATTATTGGAAACAAAGGGCTAAAGATGATATGATCAAATTTGATGATAGCAACACTAGGTACATTCATACTAAAGACAACTTTAGAAGAAACAAGACTCATATAGAATCTCTTAAGGATTCTATTGGTGTCTGATTAACTGATAGATATGAGATTGCTACTAATCTTAGAAACCACTTCTCTTCCATCAGTAAAACTAGTAATCCTTGTACTGATCCAAATCTGTTTGATTATGTTAATACTTGTGTTACTGATGATGATAATGTTTGGCTTATGAGTTTACCTTTTAGTGAGGAAATTAAACAAGTTGTCTTTAGCATAAAACCTTGGATTTCTCCGGGGATTAATGGGTTTCCCCAAGGTTTTTATCAAAGTATGTGGGATATAGTTGGTGAAGATACAGTTAAGATGGTTCACTGCTTCTTTCAAGGTAAGTATATCTTAAAAGAGAACAGTCATAACTTTATTTCACTTATTCCTAAAGTGGATTGTCCTATTATTGCTAGTGATTTTAGACCTATTAGCCTGTGTAATACCTCATATAAGATAATATCTAAAATCCTTAGTAATAGGCTAAAACCTATGATAGGCAAGATCATTCCCCCCTATCAAGCTGCCTTTGTGCAAGGCAAACTCATGACTGATAACATAGTTATTGCACACAAGCTTATTGACACTATAAAGAAACACAAATCTAAGAATGGGCTCATGGCTCTGAAACTAGACATGTCCAAGGCTTTTGATAGGATTTAATGGTCCTTTCTACATGATTATTTAAAAGCTCTAGGATTTTGTGAAGACTGGTGTCACTTAATAAACCAATGTGTGTCTACTCTTTGTTCCTCTGTTCTGTTAATGGTGTCCTTGGTGATCAAGTCTGGCCTACCAGAGGCCTGAGACAAGGAGATCCCTTGTCTCCATATCTCTTTATACTTTGTATGGATGTTTTATCCAAAAATTTGATGGATTCTTAAGCAAAAAATCTTATAAAAGGTATTAAAGTTAGTCAAAATGCACATGTTGTCTCACATCTCTTTTTTGCAGATGACAGTTTAATCTTTTACTAGAGCCAATCTTAAGGAGGTAAGAGTTCTGAAATCTATTTTAGATAATTTTAGTAAGGCCTCTGGCCAAGCTATAAATTTTGACAAATCTGCAATGGCCTTTAGTAAGAAAACTGAGAATAAGGAGAAACATGCTATTACTCAAATTTTGAACATTAAGAATATGGCCCTGCAAGATAAGTACTTAGGAGTTACCCTTCTGTTTCAACATAACAAAAGTGAATCCTTTTCAGGCATGATGTCTAAGTTTGGTGGTAGACTTTCCTTGTGGAAATCTAGTAATTTTAATCAACTAGGAAGAACTATTATTTCTCAAACTGTCCTAGGATCTATAGCTACACACCAAATCGTAGTTTTTCCCATGCCTAAGAAGATTACGGATAAAATTGATAGTATTAAAAAAAACAAACTTCTGGCATAAGGATAACAATGGTAGTAAATGGTACCCAAAATCATGGAGCATAGTTACTAGGCCTAAAGATAAAGGTGGTCTTAGTATTAGGAGATCTGCAGAATTTAATATGTCCTTGTTAGGTAAATTAGTTTGGAGACTAATTACAGAACATGATGCTATATGGGTTCAAATAATGTCCCATAAATATTTTCTTGATTTTAACCCTTTATCTGACACTCTTAGTAGTCAGGGTTCATGGATCCGGAGACTCATTTGTCAAGGTTAATTTAGAGTTTGTTAAGAAGAACTATTGTTGGGAAATTGCTGATGGCAAAGATATTAATGTGTGGAAAGATGTCTTGGTTCCCACTTTAGGTAAAAAAGTTCCTTTTGCTATGTATTCTATGAATATTTCTAGAGTCACTCAACTTATTGATGATAACACTAAAAACTGGAATCACAATATGTTAACAACTTTATTTCCCAATGATATAGTTGATCAGATTCTTCAGTTAATAATTCCCTTGATTGGTATAAAGATCAAGTCAGATAGCTAGGAACTAGAAATGGTTGTTATACTGTGAAGTCTGCCTATAATATTCTCTTGCATGAATCTTTAAGTCAGCAGAATTTTAATATTCCAAACTTTCCTTAGAACAAGTTATGGAAAGTTCTACTGCCTCCAAAAATTATTCATCTTATATGGAGAATTCTGCACAACTGTGTTGCCACTAGAGATAAAATTCACAAGGTTGTAAGTAATATTAAATCTACTTGTCCTTTGTGTAAACAATATGATGAATCTTATCAAAATCTGTTCATTGATTGTCCTATCACTAACAAATTATGGTTTGCTCTTGACCATACCTTAATAGGTAATAATTTTAATTTTAATCTTTGTGACTGGCTGACTACTTTTTTCAATGCTACTAATTTCTGAACTCAAGCTATATACGTAAGAGTTAGATACATCTGGTGTGTCCTTTGGTGGGTATGAAGTATAGATGTGCTGCTGTTTTTGATAACAAGCAACTCAACCCTTCTGAGTTTATAACTTCGGTTGAGGAATTCATTTGTGATTGTGAAAGTGCTATAAAACTAATTTCCGTGATTAGACATGTTACTAGGAATATTTATTAGCAATTACCTGCTAAAGATTATCTGAAACTAAACTTTGATGCTTCATTCATTTCAGACAAACAACCTATGGGATATGGACTTATATTACGTTCTGATGCAGGTTCCTTCTATAGAGCAAAAGATGGGAAAGCAACGGAAGTAGACGAGGAGCAAGCTGAAGCTGTGGCGTCTCTAGAAGCACTGAAGTGGGCTAAATAAAAAAACATTCAATTTTTGGAAATCGAAGGCGACTATAACAATGTAGTGAATGTCATTAATGATAATTTAGGCTCAATAAGATGGACAACAAATAGTGTTGTTCAGGAATGCATTTCTATTATGAAAAACTTTGAATTTTGGTTTTGTAAACATGCTAAGATATGAGCTAATGAAGTAGCGGATACTCTAGCAAAAAAATCTAGGTCACTTAGTGACAGTAGCTGTTATGACAATCCTCCATAGTTTCTTCTTAGGACACTGGAAAAGGATAAATCAACTAAAACAGTTTAAGTTTTTCTAGTCTCAACCCGTGCCATTAATGGAACGGGTAAGGATATGTGTATCAAATGTATCCATTCGATTCATATATACATGTTGTAATTGTCTGAGAAGAATCGAACCGATCGATCCGGGTCTAAATGTTTTGAGGAGTTGGTTATCCTGATCCTCAAATCTTTTAATATTGTGTAAGTCATACAATCCTTTGGGACAAACATAGTTAATTGTTAGAGAAAATCCTATGGGTAGTAGAACATTATTTCGTTCACTACTTCAAATAAATATCATCAAATGTCATTCACCAAACTTGTAACAAAACTAAAAATATCTAAAATTACTTTAAAATCAATTAGAATAATCTTGCAAAATCTGTTAGCACTAGAATTTAATTTTTCTCTTTGATATATAAATTGTTGGGTTTCCAATTTACATAAATTTGTGTTTATTCATTTTCCTAAAATTTATAATAATATTTCCCATTTCTTTTCTTGTCTCTTTACCTATTATCATGAACTATTTCTCAAGCATGCATAATAACACGAAGTTGGGGAGAAATGACAAAAATAGAAATCATGACAAAAAAAGGGAATAAAGAGAGAAGTGAGAAACTGAATCGATTACAATTAATTCACGCGTAGCCTTGGATAATCCCATGAAGTAAGGGAGAAATAATAACAAAAACAGAAACTATGACAAAAAAAAGGGAATAAAGAGAGATGTGAGAAACTGAACCGATTACAATTAATTCGCGCGTAGCCTTGTGTTTGGTCAATTTTTTTTTATAGGTTTCATTTTTCTTCCTGCCCCCTACCCGGAAAATCTAAAAATCACAACATCTTCTTTTTTGGAAAAATCTGGCCCTAAAAAAAAAATTTAGTTTTTTTTTTTTTTTGAAGTAATTTGAAAACTAAAATCAAATTAAAACAAAACAAAAAAATTTAACCAAGGGTGACTAAATAATTTTACCTATCTTAGCACACCTTTTCTCACCCTACTACCACTACTTCTTCCACCACCACATTATCGTCACCACTCCACCAGTCTCACCAATACCCACCACCAGTCTCACCAATACCCACCACCATTATCCCCACCACTGCCCACCATCACAACCACCATTAATGCTTACTGATATGGTTAATATCAAATACATTTATTATGTATCAACAAAAATATATTCATTTGATTAATTAAAGAAACATTTATTATGAAAAATCAATTGAACATTTATTATTAAATTTTAATTAAACATGATCATTTATAGTGGTAGATTTATGTTCTGCAAGTATACATTTGATCGTTCTTTATCTAGCCTAACTTGTCCAAACTTTGTTTTATATTCTGGAAATATATTCAATTTTATTTTAATACTAAAGGCCGTGATTTATTCGATCGGGTACTATAAATAGCAGGGATCCCATTTGGGTGATCCAGCGGTCATGATCATATTGTCTTATATGATTTAGTATCCTCCTCAAAATATTTGTGTTTTGTCCTTACCAGTTGTGCTAAAATCACCCAACTAAATCTATCCAATAAAATGTTGCCCATTTTGTAAAGACACAAAACTATTATTGTCCACTACCATCTCAAAACAGCCAACAACATCTATTCACTAACATCCACCACTATACGTAAAAACCAGCCACACCCACTATTTTTTCAACCACCTCCACCACTCACAAATACCGGCCACTGTTTTCACCACCCACTGCTTCTTTCACTACCACCTTTAAAAATTATTAATATATTTTGTAGGACCAGAATATCGCTACAACACTATTTCTGCGATATTAACAAACACTTTTGCGAGCGTCACAGAAGACTCTTTAACAACATTTCGCGAGCGTCACAAAATATCCAGAAGAAAGACATAAAATCTAACGATGGAAGAGATACAAGAAGATTATGTTTATTCTGTGATGGTCACCATTCTTGCGAGAAAGAACACTGTAGTGATCGCAATAAGATCGCAAAGTAAATCCGAAATAGGAGGAAAACTTAGCTGTCATCCACTATGTAAATCCCTATATAAAGGGTTCATTAGATTCAAAAAAGTATGATGTCTTTTGGAGAGTTGATAAGGTTTTGAGGAGAGAGAAACTATAGAAAGAAATTTGTACTTCTGAGTTCTTATATTTTTTGTAAAGAATTCTAAAATTTAAATAAGAAAAGTGTTGTTATTCATCTTCAAAATAATTCAATTTCCATAGATTCTTATCAAGGGTGTAGTGTAGGAATTCCTGCAACTACATTTTGGCGCTAGAAACAGGGAGAATCAAGCTAAGAAATCTCTAATTACAACTTGAAGATTTGAAGAAATTGTTAGAGTTGAAGAAATGGCTAGAAGAAGAAGAAATACATCAGAACCACCGACAACTGTGAGGAGAAGTAAAATACTTGCAGGTGAGGGAACAGGTGAAGTAGAAGAATCTTTAAGGATAAGATCAGGAAGAAATAAAATAAGAAATGAAGCAAAAAGTTCAATTCAACAGTCGAATCAACAAGCAAAAACACAAGATAGGAATGTGGATTATGATAGAGTGAGTGTGCATACTTGGAGGTCGGATTCGATAGAAGAAGCATAAAATCGACAATTAAGAAATGAAGAAGAAGGAGAAAGAAATCAAGAAATGGTTGGAGGATTAATTCATGAAGGACGTGAAAATTAAATAGTAGATGATTTGAGACAAAGAATACAAGAAGAAAGAAGATTAGAGGCAGAAGAGCGTGCGAATTTAACAAGACAAAATCATGAGCTAAGAATGGAGAATTTGAGGTTACAAAGAAGGAGATCAAGAAGTACTGTTAGATCAAATTCAAGATCATTCAGAGAAGAACCAAGGCACAATTCCCCAATGAGAAATGTTAGAGAAGAAGTGCAAAATTTAAATGGAGAACAATGTCATAGAGAAGAAGAGATAATTGGAGATCGTTATAATCCGCATGGAGAAGCATTGGATAATTGATGTAACAATAGAAATTAAGGAGGAAGAAACAACCAAAATGAAGAAGAAAATCCAGAAGAAGGTAGGAGGATATTACATGGGCGAGAGAATCAAAGGAATCAAAGAATAATTGAAGAAGAAATTGAGAGACATTACACCGAACAAGCATGCCTGGCTTGCGAGAGGGAAAGATTAAGGGCAGAAGTATAAGAACAAGAATTCCGAGAGGCAGTACGACAAAATAACCATGAAAATCAAGAAAGGAGACGTACACAAAATCGCTACAATGATAATATTCAGGAGGAGTATGATAGAATACAGAGGAGATTAGAAATTCAACGAAGAGAAATGAAGAAATCCGTAGAGAAGAAAGTAGACAACTGCGATTTCAAGAGGAGGGTGAAAGAGAAAATCGCAGAGAAAGATGGGATGACAATGAAGAAGAAGACACACAAAATCTCGCAAGATAAGAAAGGCAAGAGCACAGAAGAAGGGAAGCTGCATTAAAAAGGCCAATGGAGCAAAACTCAACTGAGAATGAGAAAATATTAAGAGAATTAGAAGAAATGCGAGGAATGATAAGCAATAGAAGAGAAGGAGGAAGTAGGCAGCTCAATGAAGCTATTGAAGAAGCTGCGAGAACTCTATTTACTCAAGAAGTACAATTAAGAGGATTACCTCCAGAATGAAACTTACCAGCATTAACCAGCATCTTTGATGGGACTACTTGTGTTGTTTAACACGTCAAGGCTTATGTTAGATGTATGCTACAATGGGAAAACCATGATGTTGTACTATGCAAATATTTTGCATCTAGCTTAACTGGCGAGGCATTAACATGGTTCGAGGGATTGCCAAAAAACACCATAACTTCTTTTGATCATTTACAAGCTACATTTATAGGAGCTTATATTAGCAACAATTCATCACGACCAGGTATTGAAGATGTGTTTGGGTTAAAACAGAGGGTTGGCGAGAGTCTGAAACATTTAACCATAAGATGGAAGACAATGTGCAGTGATATGGAAGGAAGAGTTGATGAGAGATATCTTATCTTGTCTTTTATAAATGCAATATTCGCGACCAATCTACTGTACATACAAATTTTCAGAGTCAAGAATACAATCACTATGACTGAACTACAAGAACTACAAGAAGAATACATTGCTTTGGAGGAGAAACAAAATGAGATGGAATCATATCCCATCGCGAACACCAATTCCGGAGCAGCAAATGGGAGTTTACTTCCTAAAATGATAAACAATGTGACGAGCATCTCGCAAGTGCAACAAGAGAAAGTAGAGACTGATAACCAGCAGAAGTTGGTAGCTATGGGCAGTAGAGATCAAGAAGAGTATGAAAGGGAGAAAAATTACTACAATCGCGGTGGAAATAATAAGATTCAAAGGCTTGATCAGCCGCAAGAAACTTATGGTGTACAGAGGAAAAACAATTTCAGAAGTCAAGGGAATCAGAAGATCATATTGGAAGAAATTAAGATGCATCCTCTCAATGCTAGTATATAAAATTTTGGGAAGCTATCATTTTAATGGAAAATATACCATCTCCATGGAACAATGGGAAAAGAACCATATCCTAATAATCGCAGTCCAGAATTTTGTCCTTACCATCATTTTCATGGCCACACAGTAAATGACTGCAAGAATGTAAAGAGAATAATTTTAAGGATGATTGAACAAGGAAAGCTAAATCACTTTTTAGTAGGACATCCACAATCTCAGTGATTGCCTCCATCACCATAAATTCGCAGGGTAAATACTGTAAAAGGATCCGAATCATTCGTAATAGAAGTTGGGGCTAAAGCAAAGAATTTGTTTTGTAATTCCATTGTACATTCACATAGAACAATAGAGGATTTCCATGATAATGTTCTAGGCAGAGTCTTCGCGAGAGACACAAATGGAAGAGAGATAATGAATATAGCGAGAGCCTCGCCATTAGAAGAATGGCAAAAGAAAACTATATCTTTCAGTGCACAAGAAGTACCAGAACCTGGTGAGCAGCATGATAACCCATTGGTAGTAAGATTAGAGATAAACCCAAAGCAAATGAAGGAAGAAGATGAAGAAAATGGTGATGAAAATGAAGATTCTTGGGCTATCAATAGAGTTCTAATAGACACAGACAGCTCTGTTGACATACTATTTTATCATACCTATAAAACAATGGGTGGAAGAGACGAAGATCTAATTCCCTCAACATATAAAATCTATGGTTTGAATGGTACTGCCAATAAACCAAAATGGGAAATTGAGATGCAGATTCCCTTGAAAGGGATAACTTCCAAGATCTTGTTCTGTGTTGTTGACATTGAATCACCTTACAATGCTCTGATTGGTCGACCTTGGCTACATGAAATATTAGGTGTAACATCTACTTTCCACCAGTGTGTTAAATTTCCTCATCCTAATGGTGTTGGAGTAATTAAAGGAGATTGTGGAGAAAGCAAGAAGTGTTATGAAATTGATATGAAGTCTTGCGAAGAAAGAGCTGAGAAGAATAGCAATTGGAAGAACAAAATCAAACAACGACAGAGATGTGAAAGGTTAATGATTGATACAATAGAGCGACAAGAAGAAGTTTATGGAGAGCGTCTCGCAGATGAATAAAAAACAACAAAACATAGAAGAGAATAGTAAGTAGAGAGGTAAAATGATGAACTTTAGAAGACTTAATGAATGATTTGTTCGAAAAATATGTAATTGAATAGGGTATTCTACTTGAAAGAATTATAAGATCTTACAAAAAGAAAGAAGATCAAAATTGTGAAATTTATCAGAGTTACAATATTTGCGAGAAGCGCGAATAAAATTTCGCAGAGATTAATAGAATGGGACGAACCTTTATGGCGTGCACCCTAGTTCGCGAATAAATTTTCGCAAGAGGCAAATATAAGGCCTAATAGTGCGTCATAAGAGGGGGTATCTCTTGACATGATTCAGGGGTAAGGTTATACCGCTGCTGGATCCTGAATCATGCAGATGTTGGGGTTAAAGAAAACCTATCCGGGAGAGAGATCTTGGATTTCCAACTATATAAGGTTATACCCTGGTTGGACGAATGAGAATCTCTTCCAAGAAGTGCAAAGTATGACCAAGGCGCCGAGGTAGACGGTTGAGCCAAGAGTGACCGGGGCGTACGAAACTCCCTTGCCATTCTTGGTAAGTCTTGGCTATGATGCACTTGGCCTGAAGAAAACCCCACTTAGGGTACAGTCTTGTAACTATAAGCCATATAGGCATAAAGGATAAGAGGCTGCGAAAACAGCTAGTTGCTGGTAAATCTGGATAGGAGGAGCTAGTCTTATATGGCCGATGTGCCCTCCTTGAAGGGGCAACCAGGGGGAAGATAAGGGCGGCACCCTCCATTAGGGAGCTGATAAGTGTCTTAAGATGGCAATGTCATAGGGATTTAAGATCGTAAGAACATTTAGGCCTGTCATATTGTCGCGTGATGTAAATTATACAGAGGCAACAAGCCACAAGAGAAATGTTAAGATGAGATCAATGGGTTTTTACATGAAAGTGTAAAGACGTCCTACGATTTCATCGCAAGACGGCAATGCCATGAGGCTTTGATCTCGCGAGGGAACTTAGACTTGTCATATTGTCGCAATACAATCAAAAAATAAAGATAAGGCAAGATCAATGGGTCAATACATGCAAATGTAAATACGTCATGCGATTTTGTCGCAGAAAAAAGTGTGGCACAGTAAGACCTTTAATTAGGAAGGCATAATAAGACCACAAGATTACTGCGATAATATTCGCAGATTTTATGAGAATTGCGATTTTATGCAGTTGTTGCTAGCGATAACATCGCCAACATTGAGGAAAATTTTATTTAAAGCATATATCTAATCTCTATTCAATTTTTTCATATTGCAGATGAATAATAGAGGCAAGTATGGGAATGCATAAGAACGATGAAATTATTATTCATCCATCATATAAAATTGCATAGAGATTATTAAATGATATGTTTGCACAGATAATTAAAGGATATTAATTATATTGATTGATTAATTTGCAGAAAAAGAATTATTTTCTAATTCATACAGATAGAAGCAAAAAAAGTTTACAGAATTGGAGAAACTCACAGCAATATTACAGAAAGAAGAAAATAAATATACAAAGAAGAAAGAAGGAAGAAGAAGAACTAGCTAGATCCATCACCATCCTCTTTATCAGACTTCCCTTCATCTCCAGATTTCTCCCTTTCATCATTATCATCACTATCTTCATTCTTATAAGATTCTTCTCCTCCACCAGATTTTTCTCCTTCGTCATTATTATTATTATTATTTTCATCCTCGTCAGAATCCTCAGCTTCGCTATCAGAGATGTTAAGATTTGGGATTATTGCGGGGATTTCCTTTGCAAGATCAGGATATATAGAAGGAGAAATTCCATGATCATTGCAGAACAACTTAACGGAATCATTACGAACAAAAATGAGAGATCTATTAAAATTCGCGGTAGTAATGTCAAACTGCTCTTTCAATCGTGAATATTTATTATTGCGAGCAGCAAGAGTATTTGCGAGTTGATTCTTCTGATTTTCAAGTTCCCAAATTCTTTCAAGATATCTTTTTTCAGCTCCTGCGAGAATATGACAACAAGTTAGAAATTTTGTAAAGAAGAATAATAAAAACAAGAAACTAGCGAGAAGAAGAACAGCTAACAACCTTCTCTTTCAGAAATCATATCTCTAATTAAAGACGCTTGTTCAACTTGAAGGCTAACATTTACACCTAAATTATTCCTGGCATTGTCAAGAACCTTTGCTGCCTAAGAAAACTCATAATCGCTATTTATAAGGAGACAAGATCGAACTTGAGTTTCCCTCGCAAAAAGATCTTCATTCTCCCGAACAAGTTTATCTCTTTCCATTTGAAACGTTAAGAAGAGTCTTATGGAAGTTGGCTAGAGTCTTGGAACCATTTTTAATAGCAAGATCTTTCTCGTCAATAAGATCATTATTCCTCTTTCTTAATCTATTTATTTCTTTCTTTGAATCAAGATAAAAGCGCTTATATTTGTCAGTCAAACCTAAATTGAATCTGTGTTCAATTTTTAAGAGATTAAGTTTGGATCTAAGTTCATTTATGGAGAGGGACTTAATCTTATCATCTGAGAAATTACTTAAAGAATTATTAAGGCAAGCAAGAAGAGTATTATCATCTACAGGTTCAGGGAAAGATTGAAAGAGTCTAGCCTCGTCAGTAAGACCATAAATATATGCAAGTTAAAAGTGGTTTCTTGAATAAGCCGCGATAGAGTAAGAAGAATTAAGAGAGAAGGGAAATCAGTCATACCATAGATTTTTTGATTTGCTCTATCAAGATCAGAGATCTTTTGCTTATCAACTGAATCTTTAGTCTCCAGCTGTTTATTTTTCTTGCTAAGCTCAATAACTTCAGATTCTAATTTTTCTTTATCCTGGCGAAGTTTAGCAGCCTTATTTTCAGAGTTGGCACGTCTTTTATCTAAATTAGAAGCAACATCAAAATAAGCTCTTCCAACCTGCGAAAGAATAATATAAATTAAGATCTAGAAATGGATAAAATATATAAACAAATTGAAGAAATGAAATCATACCAAGGTACCAAGAGAATTTAAGAGACTAGGAGTCAGTGATCGTGAGAATCCTTGGAGAGAATCATTGTCCACCAGTATGGGAGCATCGCAGACATTGGAAAGAGCTTTGGATGTCTTGTTAATAACTTCATCCTCGTCATTACAAGTTATGCTGTGGAAAATATCGCTAAAAATTCTAAATAAATGGGCCATTGAAGAATCAGATGAAGAAGAATTCTTTATAGAAGGGAATCTGCTATCATTATTATTAAAATCTTTATCATTATTATCCTTATCAAATTTAACATTTGGGTTTTCTGGAATGGGTTGAGGAGTTGAAGAAGAAGATGATCGGGTTTTCCTTTTCTTCAAAGGAGGATCGCCAGAATCTTCACCACAAGGGGCAGAAGGTTTCCCTTTGGGAGGAACAATAGATTTATCTTGATCGCTAGATTCTCCACCGCGAGGGTCAGAAGATTTTCCTTTGGGAGGAATAGTAGGTTTATTCTTTGAAGACTTTTCCTTAGTTCTCACGGGCTTTATTGGTTCTAGTTCTTCGATTTCATGCGATCACATATGAAGATAAGAAACAGGGGCAACAATATATTGTTAAAATTTATGAGGAAATATTTCTTACTTCATCCTTGAAAGATTTAAGGGCTAAGAAAGTGCTGGGTTTCCTAAGAGTTTGATAGCTGAGTTTCATTCTATCAATCTGAGAAAGATCAAAATAGTTAGCGAGAATATAAAGAAGACAGTAAATGATAATAATGTAAAAGGTTAAGAGAATATACTTCTTTAGATCTTTCAGGCCAGTTAAAGACCCATTGCTCATACTCTGAGAGATTCGCAGGTAATGGGAGAGAACCAGATATATAAGGACCTTCAAGACATAATGGAAAGATGAACCACTTGTCATCGCTATAATGGCGAGGACCTTGGTTGGTAGATGTATGAAAATCAATACCCATCATAAGAGCTTTGTCACCAGCGACCTTCTCTTTTTTCAAACGAACACCCCAGCAGGTGTTATCCCTCTTCATGGGGACTATTCTATAATTTACAAAGAAGTTGTCCACAGTATAATCCACAGAAACAATGGGGACATCTTTAAATTGTGGATTCTTCGCATATTCAAGGTAGCGAGATCCTTTGCCATCTCCGCGAGAGGCATATTCAAGCAGCAATCGGATACAATCTCCACCCAATTGATATATCTCTCGCGAAAACCTTTTGTCAGAAATTATTTGATAAAATAGCGGAAGTTCTGGGTCATAGAGAGGAATGGGAAGACCAGCTTCAAGTTGTCCTAGCGATACTATAATTTTCTCGCGAGAACATTGATCATCAGTAAATAATTTAAGAGTAAGTTCAGATCTAGAATCCTGATTTGGAATTTTAGACAGAGTAAAACCTTTGCTTTTGAGCTTTCCTTGCATCTTACCAAAAGCAATCAAGTTTTTAGCACCAGCGATAACCATTTTTCAAGTATGGGAATGAAGAAAAAAATTGAAAGATAAGAAAGAAATCACAGCAATAACAAAAGCGCAATTCGCGGAAGAACAATAAAATTGCAGAGAGGTTACGGAGAGAAAGAAAAAGAAAGTAAAAGAGAAAAAGAAAGGAATGGGAGAAGTATTTATAGAAGAAGAAATTTCTCGAAAAAGGTTAAGGCAATTAATGAAAAGAAAAGACGTGGGTGGTCAGATCACAGCGGTTAGAAGGGACGTGTCAAAAATTTATTAGAAGAAAGAATACGTGAAAACAGCTGGCGAAGGATACAGAAACGTGTCAGAACAGAGAAGTCTGAAAAGGTAGGCAGTTATGGCATTTAAAAAAAAAAAAAAAAATCTCATGATCTTCTTTTCTTCGCAGAAAAGACATGAGAAGAGGCAAGATGTAGGACCAGAATATCGCTACAACACTATTTCTGCGATATTAACAAACACTTTTGCGAGCGTCACAGAAGACTCTTTAACAACATTTCGCGAGCGTCACAAAATATCCAGAAGAAAGACATAAAAGCTAACGAGGAAGAGATACAAAAAGATTATGTTTATTCTGCGATGGTCACCATTCTTGCGAGAAAGAACACTGTAGCGATCGCAATAAGATCGCAAAGTAAAACCGAAATAGGAGGAAAACTTAGCTGTCATCCACTATGTAAATCCCTATATAAAGGGTTCATTAGATTCAGAAAAGGATGATGTCTTTTGGAGAGTTGATAAGGTTTTGAGGAGAGAGAAACTCTAGAAAGAAATTTGTACTTCTGAGTTCTTATATTTTTTGTAAAGAATTCTAAAATTTAAATAAGAAAAGTGTTGTTATTCATCTTCAAAATAATTCAATTTCCATAGATTCTTATCAAGGGTGTAGTGCAGGAAATCCTGCGACTACATATTTTTTAATCGGGGTCACTATAGTACAGTGGTAAAGTCATTGGGTGATGATACCAGTTACTTGAGTTCGAAACTCGCCATCATCAAATTCTTTACCGATCAATATATATATATATATTTTAATAAACTTATTTATTAATAAAAATATGTATTTATTAGATTCATTAAATGAACATTTATCATAAAAAATTAATTAATCATTCATCATGAGCAATTAATAGGACACTAATTAATAAAGTATTTATAAAAAAAATTATAAGAAAATAAAAAACCCAGAAACGCTATACTTAAGCAGTATAACTGGGATAATATAGAGCCCAATTGTATTCAGGGTCATTTGAAAATACCTGAATCAGATTGGTTAAGTTGTCATCCGACCATCTATCGTTAATGATATTTTTTTTACATAATTTAGCAATACTTGCAGATAAGAAATTATCAAATCTATTAACTAGATTGAAATGACTAGCTTTGAAATTAAAGAGTTTGAAATGTTGTTCTTCAAAGTGAGTACTATTTCGAAATCTTTCTTCTCTGGCCTTAGCATACATCTCGATAAGCAGCTGTAGAATAGGTTCGGAATCGCTTTGGAATTTGATATGATGACCGCTAAGCTCCATTGCACATTAATTGAAATGATGTTTCAGCTCCTTCTTGTTCTAAGATCTCCCCAGTGCTCCAGCCCGATGAGTTTCCTCTTGCTTCTTTGCAATTTCCTTCATAATCAATTAGAGTTAGTCCAATAGCTGAGTCACAGACATCAGGGAGCATAGAAATTCCTACGCTGATTCTGTATCTAAAAAGACCCGGAAAATGCCAACACTATGGGGGAGTGATTCTAAGGTCTGTGTCATGAAAGGGATTATAATATAGGCTCTGGTTTATGTTCGAAGAATTTAGATATTTCACAATGGTATTAGCAGTTTTCTAGTTGTTTTGGTCTTCCTTTTTAAAAACTTTGTTACACCGAGCTTTCCATATGTGCCAGATAATGGTACTGCAAAGTTTTGCCCATCCTATGAAATTGCTATATCTCTCTCTATTGGTAAACCAACTGTTTATCCAATCATGACAGTCATTCGTGTTGTTCTTAACGTAGTGTGTCTAGAAATTAAGGTGGTTCCAAACTTGTGAAGCAATACAACAGTCAAGGAAAATATGTGTAAGGGTTTCATTGTGATTATTACATAGTTGGCAGATGGTATTAATATATGAAAGTTTTGCTGCCACTCGCATACTGTTGGGTAGTATTGAGTTGGCAACTTTCCACATGAACATATTGATGGACGGGGAGACTTTCAGTTTCCATATCTTATTATAGTCGCGTTTAACAATTTCACTCTGTTTTAGCTTGTTATACATGGACTTTACTGTGAATTTATTGTCTTTTGTCATAGTCCAAATAGCCTTATCCTCAGTGTCATCCGTGGGGATAGGAATCTGTTTTATTATGTTAACAATTTGAGTATCAAAGCACAGTTCCAGTTTTAGTATGTCCCAATTTTTCTCTCCCGTGATTAAGTCACGGACTAAATTTAAGCTTGTAGTGTCAATGTTTGGTTTGGCAATAGGTAGTTGAAAATTTGGGATCCAAAAATTATTCCAAATACTAATTTTACTTCCTTTTCCTACAGATCAGAAGCAATTAGTTTGGATTAGGTTGATCCCACCTTTAATCCCTTTCCATATCCAACTATCCGTTCTTTTAGGATTGGATTCACGGTGCATAATATCAGTATTAGGGTAGTAGACAGCTTTTAGGATCGATCCCCAAAGATAATTAGGGTCCTCTTTAAGTCTCCAACCCATTTTGGCTAACACGGCTTTATTAAAGAGTTCAATGTTTTGAAGGCCTAGCCCTCCATCCTCTAATGGTATGCACATACTGTCTCAGGCTTTGAGATATATGCCTTTTGGATTTTCAATATTTTTACCCCACCAGAAGTCACGCTGGATTTTATTAATTTCTTTATATACTTTCTCTAGGAGTTTAAAACATGTCATTTGGTATATGCTCATAGAAGAGCTGACGTTTTTTTTTATCATAACTGTTTTTCCAGCAGCACTTAGATTCTGCCAACCAAGAAGTCTTTTTTTTCTTCATAATTTGGACAATAGGTTCAAAACATTTAATTTTTGACCTACGAGTAAACATAGGTGCCCCTAAATATTTGTCTTCTAAAGGTATTGAATTTATGTTCAAATTTGTTATGATTTCATTCATAATGTTTGGATCTGTAGTTGCAGGAAATCCTACAACACACCCCTTATCATATCTTGATATTAATTCCTAGATCTACATATAAAATGGTCGTAAAATTACTAAAATTATAAACGGACACCAAGATTTTTTACATGGTTCGATCAATTTGATCTACATCCATGATTCTCCACTATGATTGTTAAAATTTACATTTGATTTAACATTTGATAATCTCCATTAATGGAGTTTTAAATCTAATTTTGGGGAAGAAGATGATAAAGAAAAATACATTTTATCTCTCTCTAAAAATATCTCTGCAAAATATCTCTCTCTCTCCTAAAATTGTCTCTCTCCTCAAGACTCTCTCAACATTAAAAAATACATCATCCTTTCCTGAATCTATTGGATCTCTATTTATAGGAAATTACATAATGGGTGACAGATAAGTTGTCCTCTAATTTCGGATATCTCTCGCGATATTATCGCGGTAGCTATATTATTCCTTCTCGCAAGCATCATAACTATCTTGATCAACCATGTTCTTTTTGTGTTTCTTCAATCGTCAACTGTTATGTCATTATTTTGTGACACTCGCAAAGTGTTGTTGGAGAACTCATTTGTGACGCTCCATGAGAAATGTTGTTAATCTACCGCAGAATATTGCTGTGGCGATATTCTGGTACTACATCTTGCCTCTTTTTTCTTGAATATTGCTTGAAAATTAATCTTTAAGAAAAAATCTGTTGTTGTAGTAGTCTTTGATTTTTGTTGATGAAGGAACGAGCGAAAGAATACTAGACTTGAAAAGTACGTACTTGCCTTTATTCTTTTGTGAAGTTCCATATCTTTGGTAATTAAATAAGAAGTATTAACTCTTGAAGTACGCGAAGTATGAAGTATCCTTGAAGAAATATAAGAAGTACTCAGTCCTAAAAATATAAGAAGTATCCGTCCTTGAATGAAAGTTATAAGTATTGCCTCTGTTCATGCGAAATTATTACTTAATTTTTGGTGTGAATTCTTGCCCATTTTGGAAATGATTCTTACAGAGTAGATAAAGAACATAAAATGATTTCTTGGTAATCCATAGTTGCCTCTGTTTTTTATCTATGAAGGTAGAATCCTTGAGAAAATGTTAAATGAACGAATTGCCTCTGTCTCTTTCGATAAAATAATCATATTCTGCGAAATAATCACATCTCTTGTGAAATTATTGAAGAGTCTGCGAGATGCTGGATGAGATTGTAAGTTCCTGAGTGAGTCTGCAAGATTCTGAATATTTCTGCGAGTTTCTGGATGTTTCTGCGAAATTATAAATAGTACTCCTGAAATAGTGCTGATGAATAGTATTACGAGCTGATGAATAGTTCTGCGAGCTAATGAATAGTGTTACGAGCTGATGAATAGTGCTGCGAGCTGATGAATAATGATGCAAGATGATGAATAATGTTGCGAGCTGATGAATAGTGCTGCGAGCTGATGAATAGTGCTGCGAGCTGATGAATAGTGCTGCGAGATTGTAGAAACTCTGAATAATATTTCTGAGAGTTTCTGAACAATACTTCTAAGAGATTCTGAATAGTACTTGCTATATTTCTTGTGATGAACAAATCTTTCCTGCATTCTTAAAAGAAAACAGTTAAGTTTGAGATTATTCTATTGGTCTTATTTTGCCTTCCTAGTTAAAGGTCTTATTTTGCCAATTTTTCTTTTTGCGACAAAATCGCAGGACGTCTCTACATTTGCATGTAAAAACCCATTGATCTTGCCGTATCCATTTTTCTTTGATTTTATTGCGAAAATATGACAAGTCTAAGTTCCCTCGCGAGATCAAAGCCTCATGACATTGCCGTCTTGCGATGAAATCGCAGGACGTCTTTACACTTTCATGTAAAAACCCATTGATCTCATCTTATCATTTTCTATTTAGGCTTGTTGCCTCTGTATAATTTACGTCACGCGATAATATGACAGGCCTAAATGTTCTTGCGATCATAAAGCCCCATGACATTGCCGTCTTAAAAAACTTATCAGCTCCCTAATGAAGGGTGCCGCCCTTATCTCCCCCTGGTTGACCCTTCAAGGAGGGCACATCGGCCATACAATACTAGCTCCCCCCATCCGAATTTACCAACAACCAGTTGTTTTCGCAGCCTCTTGTCCTTTATGCCTATATGGCTTATAGTTACAAGACTGCACCCTAAGTGGGGTTTTCTTCAGGCCAAGTGCATCATAGCCAAGACTTACCAAGAATGGCAAGAGAGTTTCGTACGCTCCGGGCACTCTTGCCTCAACCGTGTACCTCGGCGCCTTGGTCATACTCTGCACTTCTTGGAAGAGATTCTCGATCGTCCAACCAGGGTATAACCTTATATAGTTGGAAATCCAAGATCTCTCTCCCGGATAGGTTTTCTTTAACCCCAACATCTGAATGACTCAGGTTCAAAGACGGTATAACCTTATCGCTGAGTCATGTCAAGAGATACCCCCTCATATGACGCGTTATTAGGTCTTATATTTGCCTCTTGCGAAATTTTATACACGAACTAGGGTGCACGCCATAAAGGTTCGTCCCATTCTTATGTCTCTGCGAAATTTTATTCGTGTTTCTCGCGATATTCTCGCGTTTCATCATACTTTCATTTCTTCTTTCATTCTCATAACATCATTTTTTTTAAATCTTTTGAAATCTTAGAAATATTTTTTGAAATCTTGCGATTGTATTGCGTTTTTAAATCAAAAATCTTCTGTAAAATAAATTTTCTTGAAAAATATATAAATTGAATGTTCTCGGTTTTTTGTGATTTTGAAGTCTTTGTAATCTTGCGAGAGTATCGCTTTTTTGGAAATGAAATCAATTTTTTTTGGAATCTTAGAAATCTTTGCGACAGTTTCATTTTATGTAATCTTTGAAAATTTTGAAATCTATAAATTTTTTGCGATGATTTCACCTTTTGTAATCTTTGAAATCTTGCGATTGTTTCATTTTTTGTAAATTAAACAATTTTATTTTTTTTGAAATATTTTGAAGTCTTAGAAATTTTTAGAAATCTTGCGATTATATCACTTTTGGTAAATTAAATCAAATTTGTTGAAATCTTTTGAAATATTAAAATCTTAGAAATGCTCTTTGAAATATTGCGATAGTATCGCTTTTTATGAAATAAATAAAAAATTTGCATTTTCTGTAAGTAAAATATTCAAGTAAGTGGTACTTAGCTTTTTTGCGATTTTCTATTCTTCGCTTAGTTTCTCGTGAAGTATTTGAACTCTTGACCTGCCTCTTGCGCCATACCAATTGTTCTAACCCTTCTCTTGCGAAATTAACTTGCGAAATAATCAAATATCTGACGAAGTAATGAAATACCAAATTCCTACCTCTGACCAATTTGGCGAAGTAATGAAATAATCCTTTCGTGGAAAGTAGATGTACCATGCCAAAACTAGACTTCATTTTCTCGCTAGCCAATTCCTTGCGTTAAATAGCTTGGTGCAGTATAACTGGGCTTTGGACGAACCGGGTTTGAATTTTTCTTATCTCTTCTTCACGCTGGTTTTTTGGAAGAAAGAATCGTTTGCGAAGAAAACCTCTTATCTGCTCATGTTGCGTATGTCTTCATGGTAATCGTCTTCAAAGGAAATCTTTATAATGTAAACATTTATGAACTGCGTTTATGAACATCTGTTCAAGTTGCTCTGGATATGATTATACCGCAAGTTTGTTTCTTTGTTTAAGCACGTCCAATCCCTAAACTTCGCTGGTACTAGCTATGATGTAGACCTGGTGTTGTATTCTTTTCCACTACAATAGGCTTGATTTTTGTATCTTCTTCTACATAGACATGAGAAAATATTTGATTTTTAAACCTCTTTAAGTTCGTCTCTTTGCTCGCCAAAAATTGTTACTGTATGTACATCTCTGCGATATTATCGCAGCTAAAATCTTGGTATACTGCTACAGTAATTCATGTTGATTTCATTTCTTTATCCTTTTTTCCCATTTCTTCTTTCTGGCTCGTCCTCTATAGGGTTGAGCTTCCTCTTTGTGAAGTAACCTCTGTCAACTTGTATTACTTTCTTCGCAGGTGGCTTAATTTCTCCTTCTTCTTTCTTGAACTTGTGTTGCTCTGTTCTTGTCCCTTTCATCGCTGATGGATGTTTTTTCTTCTTCATGCTACTGGTTGTGTTGCTCGCAGCTTATGGTTCATGAAATTAGTCCCTTTGATAGCATTCTCTTGTTCTTTGTTAATGCTCTTGGTGGATTATTTTGTTGAAGTATAGTGAGCTGGTGGGTTATAAAGTCCATCTTTCTTTATTTTGCTCGCGGTTGCCTCTCGCTGGATTAACTTCTTCTGTTTCCTTCCCTCGCTAGGATTCTTTTGCTTCCTTTTAAATCAAAATGTTAGTAGCCTTTTGTTTCCTTCCATCTCTAGGCTTCTTTTGCTTCCTTTTAAATCAAAATATTAGTAGGCTTCTGTTTCCTTCCATCGCTAGGCTTCTTCTCGATGGATTAGCTTCTTCTGGACATTTCATCACTATCTTCCGATCAACTATCTATCTTCACCACAGACTGCTAATTCACAACCATCCATTTCCTCCCGGTCATCAAAAATCATTTTGTGAGTTGCTCGCAAAGTGTTTTGAACAGCAAAAATCATTTTGCTCCTTCTTAAGTTGGCAGGACTGGTCATTTGTTAGCTCATCTGGGCTAATCATTGATTCGAACGTGGGTCATTAAATGTAAGTTATTATTTTGTTGTGTTGCACTTGATTACTCTTTGATTGTTTATTTAATTGGCTTGTTTATTTAATTGCGATGTTCCACCCTCTTCTGCTCTGGCTTTTCCTTTGCGTTTGCTTCACACTAATTATTTAATGAAATTTCCTTCTTCTTCTATGCATTAAATAAATGACTCCATGTTGACTCCATCTTTATTTCTTTGTGCTTTCTACGTGTCCACTATTCTTTTCTTCTCTGCGTCTCATCATGTTGTGTTCATATCTTCTCTCAGCTTTTCTATTGGTTGTGAAAAATAATTCTTCCCTGCGAAGACGACCGCATAAGGCATATTTCTCTCGTCCTTCCATTTTCTTAAGCTTTTGTTTGTATTACTCTTGGTCACTGTATCTAGTTCATTTGTGCTTTCTCTTTAAGTTCATCTCCCGTTACATTTCCCTGCTGTTGATTTTTATGAGATATCATTTTTTGTGTTGGTGTTGCAGGCATATCTGCGATTTTCATCTGCGAAGACAATCGCAGGAGCAGCTGAGACTCATCCCGGGTGTCTTTGATAATCCTTCTCATTTCTTTGGTTCTGAGATGTTTTCACGTGGCGTCTTTGTCTTTCCCTGCATAAGAAGTTTTAATTATTTTAACATATCTTATTATTTACCTAACGTTTTTTACCTGTGATGTTATTCGCCGGAAAATTTAAACTTCGCAAAAGGTCTTAGCATTTGTAATCACTGATGATGATATTCCTATGAACTGGGAACTCATTTCATATCTTAAACCTGTATTGTCGTTAATTAATCAATATATAATAACCATATCTTTGCTAAGTTATAAAGTATCGATGTAACTAATAAATTACTAAGGAATAAATTAATAATAAATCATTTCGGCACTTGTAATCGCTGTTCTTGCGAAAATCCCCCGATATTGCTTCGCCTGATGGATTGGAACTGTCACTTTGCTTTCTAACAGGGACTCTCCATCTTCTTTCTATGAATATATCTCTTTTATGTTCTCTCCACCTGCTCTTCATGCCAACGATGACTTCATTAACTGCAGTTTTCTTCGCAAAAGGGACCTTTGTCATCTCGGGTGCTGCGAAATTTTGACTGTAGTTGTTGCTTTCTTCGCAGAAATTTTGCTTCTGTGTAGTATTCCTTAGCCTTTGCCTCAAGCACGTGAGATCTTTTCACCCTTGGAGCTGCGATTATGACTATCCCTTCGCTGTGTTTGGTTGATGGTTGCGATGGAATCATGGTCAAGAAGTTTTGCACCACTAACTGAATTCTTCGTCAGGTCCTATACTCCGTATTTGCTATGTTTGTTTGATGGAATTGTTGATCATTCCTTGAATCATCTTTGTTACACACAAAATAATATAGAATATGCAAAATCTCGTCCCTATCCCTTTATTTCTCCTCGTCAGTAAAGCTTTCTCTTTAAATTATTCATTAATCGTCAACAATCTCGCAAGTAGGTATTACGCTGCGAAAGAATACATTGCTGCGAACAGAGAATCAATTTAATGAGTGTTATAGGAAAATTTGTGCTAAATATTATCTTACAAAGAACGAGAATTATCCACGAAAATCCGTTATGTTTTGTTTATGAGAAAAATATCTAAATTAACAAAATGACAAATCCTCCCAGATTAATGAGAATACAACATCAATCTTCAAAGTTAATTTGGATCAAAAATCAGATTCTTTCGGAAGAATAATTAAAGGTTTTTACAAAGTGTTTTCAAAATTTTGCTTATAAACAACCAGATCTAAAAATTCAAGAAAATAATAGATGAGTTTAAGAGGAAGGATTCTTTTTCTGAATCTGCTCCTGCTTCTCTTTCTCTGTAAACATTTCTCTTAAATTGTGTTAGCTGTTCTTCATTGTTCTTTTTCTGTATACATATCTTCCCCTGTATCTCATAAATCCAATTGAATTCATCATCAACAGTTGCTAATTTCTTTAGATCTTCTTCAATCCAATAAGCAGGTAGTGTTTCTAGCGCCAAAATGTAGTTGCAGGAAATCCTACAACACACCCCTTATCATATCTTGATATTAATTCCTAGATCTACATATAAAATGGTAGTAAAATTACTAAAATTATAAACGAACACCAAGATTTTTTACATGGTTCGATATCTACATCCATGATTCTCCACTATGATTGTTAAAATTTACATTTGATAATCTCCATTAATGGAGTTCTAAATCTGATTTTGGGGAAGAAGATGATAAAGAAAAATACATTTTCTCTCTCTCTAAAAATTTCTCTGCAAAATATCTCTCTCTCTCCTAAAATTGTCTCTCTCCTAAAGACTCTCTCAACACTAAAAAATACATCATCCTTTCCCGAATCTATTGGATCTCTATTTATAGGAAATTACATAATGGGTGACAGCTAAGCTGTCCTCTAATTTCGGATATCTCTCGCGATATTATCGCAGTAGCTATATTATTCCTTCGCAAGCATCATAACTATCGCTTGATCAACCATGTTCTTTTTGTGTTTCTTCAATCGTCAACTGTTATGTCATTATTTTTTGACACTCGCAAAGTGTTGTTGGAGAACTCGCTGTGACGCTCGCAGAAATGTTGTTAATCTCGCCAGAATATTGTTGTGGCGATATTCTGGTACTACAGGATCAGTGTGCGCACTAAAGAACACACCAGATTTGTTTAGGTTTATTAGCTGTCTGGAAGCCTTACCAAAGTCAGCAAACAGTTTCAACAGGTTATTACTATCCTGTGTTGTAGCTTCACAGAAGACTAGACAGTCGTCTGCGAAGAGGAGGTGAGTCACAGAAGGAGTACTATTAGTTATTTTGTGTCCCTTAATCATTTTAAGGTTTTCGCCATGGATAATGGTTCTAGTCAGAGTTTCCATACAAAGGAGGAAGAGATAAGGGGATAATGGATCCCCCTGTCTTAGACCCCTGGATTGTTTGAAGAATCCACAAGGTGACCCATTCATGAGAATGAAAAGATTTGTAGTGGATATGCACTGGTATATGAGGTTACACCAGGTATCCGAGAAACCCATTTTTTTTCATTTTTTTCATTAAGAAGTTCCATTCAACTCTGTCGAAAGCTTTCGACATGTCTACTTTTAGTCCCATTAGACCTTTTGTTTTTACTCATATTATGAATTAATTCGTGAGCAACAATTATATTGTCAGAGATCTGCCTTCCCGGAATGAAGGCAGATTGATATGGCGACATTATATGATTTAATAGAGGTATCATTCTATTAGCGAGAAGTTTAGAGATTACTTTGTAAGTGAAAAAGCGGGGGTCTAACAACCTCACCCAATATTTCGATTAGCAATCTGTATGGACTAACTTTAATATACTTTTAAGAGAATACAGTCAGACTCAATCTTAATAAAAAGTATATCAAATAGTTAATATCTCTATCTCTCGATTTGATCTATACCAAGAAAATCGAAATATGCGAGTCTTTATCAAATACAAGAGATATAAACTAGGATGGTACCAAAGACCAATATCCAAGGATCAATCAATTTCCAATCAACAACCAAAGGTTGGATTTCACAATTGATCGATACAACACGTAACCTGTGATATTTCAATTATATAACAAAATATAATGTGGAATAGAAATAAACAGACACCAGAAATTTTGTTAACGAGGAAACCGCAAATGCAGAAAACCCCCCAGGCCTAGTCTAGATTGAAAACCACACTGTATTAATCCGCTACAGATACTAGCCTACTACAAACTAACTTCGGTCTGGACTGTAGTTGAACCCTAATCAATATCACACTGATTCAAGGTATAGTTGCACTCCTTACGTCTCTGATCCCAGCAGGATACTATGCACTTGATTCCCTTAGATGATCTCACCCACAACCAAGAGTTGGTACGACCCAAAGTCAAAAACTTTAATAAACAAATTTGTATCACACAGAAAAGGCTACGATAATAGATAAATCTCTCTCCCACAGATAAACCTAAGAGTTTTGTTCCGTCTTTTGATAAAATCAAGGTGAACATGAACCAATCAATAACTCAGACTTATGTTCCCGAAGAACAGCCTAGAATTATTGATCACCTCATAATAATCTAAATCGTATGGTAGCGAAACTAGATATTGCGGAATCACAAACGACGAGACGAAGATGTTTGTGATTTCTTTTTATCTTGCCCTATCGGAGATATAATCTCAAGCCAATTATTCAATTGAACTTGTACGATAGAAAATGGCAAGATCAGATCACTCAACTACAAGAGAAGTAGTTTTTTCTGGCTTCACAATCCCAATGAAGTCTTTAAGTCGTTAACCGACAGGGTCTCGAGAAGAAACCTACGGTTAAAGGAGAATCGACTCTAGCAAACCAACTAGTATCACACATGAGGTGTGGGGATTAAGTTTTTCCAGTTGCTAGACGTCTTCTTTATATACTTTTCAAATCAGGGTTTGCAATCTAAGTTACCTTGGTAACAAAGCATTCAATATTCACCGTTAGATGAAAAACCTGACTTTTCCAAGCTAACATCTTTCAACCGTTAGATCGATGCTTAGCTTGTCACACACACATGAAATGTATTTCATTTAGGTTTGAGTAACCGTACCTAAACATGTACACTTTGTTGGTTCACAAATAGTTAACCAATGGTTAGCCATAAGAGCACTTTCATATCAACCATATTCATCTTATTCACAACTAGTTCAAATGACTCAAAAGAACTAGTTGAAGAGTTGTTCAATTGCTTAGATATTTATACATAGACACAATTGAAACAAAATCGGTTTGATTCACTCGAATCAATTCATGAAAAATATAGCCACGGTTTACAAAGATTGCATTCCTTATTGATTTATTGTTTAAGTTCATGAACTAACCGATTTGAGAAATATAACCAGCTTGAGTACGCTTACGGGTATGCGTACCTAAGCTACCATATTTGAGTTGGTTTTAGTTCCCAAACTTTGCAGAACTTTTCGGGTAGAAAAGTTTCGCCAGTACGCGTACCTAAGGTATCTGGTTTGTAAGTTCGTAAACTCCAAATTCAGCAGAAATTCATGTACGTGAACTTCCGCCAGTACGCGTACCCAACCTGTCTCCTTCACTAATACCGCATGCACACATACGCACACACTTGGTTTCCGGTACATGGATTTATACACTAATGTGCGAACATACTATATATTCTTATATCCATAGGTGGTTACGCAATCTCAACTCTACATTTCAATCATTGAAACATTCTTTTATAATGTTATAATAGTCGTTAGACATAAAAATCGACTATCGTCATCAAAGCTATTTTCAAGATTGAAACATCATCATGACTTTCGTCACGGGTAAAGATGAACGGTGGTTAAACCGAAAGCTTACCAACACATATTTCAAGAAAAAGATAGGCGAGTAAACTCAGCTCGAAATATCAAATGTGTATGTATAAAAACTATCATATTTATACGACTGTTGTCTCAAGAGTAGGAGATAGATAGACTTTTGAGTGCTTGATGAGATCAAGTCTCCACATACCTTTTGGTTAGATGAAGTTCCACTGGTTCCTTGAGTAGTTCTTTGTCTTCGTAAGATAATCGCCATGGAATCTGAAGCTCAGCTATACTTAACTATCCTGGACCGAGACTTAGTCATAAGTAAACTAGAAATCAAGACATATAGTTTTGATCACTAATATTGACAAATATGCTTGATATAGCAATGCATGCGAGTTCAACCGAGCAATGCTCTAACAGTAAGCAGTGTTGTAGAGGGAAATTGGTCTAAATTCAGCTGCCGTGACTGGTTTGGGGACTTTAGGAATGAGAGAAATGAAAGTAGAATGTAGGATCTGAATATCGTAAGAATGAAACATTTGCAAAGTTTGATCAACAACACATCGCGAGCGTCGCAAGATGATTTGAAGAATGACGTAACATGTGACGATAACAGAAACATGAGTAAAGTGTGATGACTCTGCGATGTTTAGAGTGTTTGCGAAGATTAACAATATAACTCTTGCGAGAATATCGCAAGTCGGATCCAAAATTAAAGGATATATTAGCTGTCATCCACTATGTAAATCTCTATATAAAGAGTTGAACATGCGTAAGGAAGAGAGAGATCTTTTTCGAGTGTTGAGCAAGTCATTGGGAGAGAGAAAGTCCAGAGCGGTTGTTAATTCCTTAGCTTCCTTTTTTTTTCATCTTGTACAATTTATGAGATTAATCAATAGAAATTATGATTGTTGATCTAAAAATGATTTGATTGTATGTATTCTTGTGAGGGGTGTAGTGTGGGATTTCCTACTACTACATATTGGCGCTAGAAACAGAAACATGGACCTGTTGATTGAAGATTGTGGAGATCATTGTGAAAGATATTTAAATCAAGAAAATAATAAAACAAAACAACAAATCAGTTAAAGAAAAGATAATTAAGCTCAATGAGAATAAAAGAAAGTTGGAGTGTAATGTAATCACAAAAACAATGATTAATGAGTTTCATGAAAACATCAAAGGAAGGATACACAAACAATATTTTGAAGAAAAGAAAATCATGATGGTGGAGAAGGAATCACCCTTGAAAGATTAGGAAAGACAAAAAATTACATTTTCGGCAGCAAAAATTCCAAAAGAAAATTTGAGCCACACATCTCCTTTGGTAATCACAATAACCACACAGAAAGAAAATGGGAAATTAGTAAAAGTTGTGGAAGAATGAAAGGTAAATGAATTTTGGTGGATATGGGGAGTTCGGCGGATATAATGTTTTACCATACATACAAAAAAATGGGTTACAAAGATGAAGAAATGTCTCCTTCAACATATCATATTCATGGCTTTGGAAAATTTACAACAAAACCGAAAGGAGAAATAATGGCGCGAATATTGTTGGGAGAAATTGAAGTAAGAGTAACGTTGTGTGTGGTGGATATGGAATCACCATACAACATGTTATTGGGAAGGCCATGGATACACGCAATTAAAGCCGTAGCATAAACTTTACATCAATGCATCAAATTTCCTATGCCTAGTGGAATTGGAGAAATTAAAGGAGATACTGATAGTGCGAAATTATGTTATAAAATTGAAGTAAAGTGGTATAAAGGACAAGCACATAGGAGAAAGACTCGCAGAAAAATGGCGAAAGAGACAAAGAAGGAGGAAGAGTTTAGAACTTACATGATAAGGGCAGAAGAAGGAAGAGGGATACCCAGCGAAATTTCGGAAGAAGGAACTGAGTTTGCGAAATAGATGAAAGAACCAACACCTATGGGAGAACCTGAAGCAAGTTACACTGCAGTAGAACCAACATAAGAAGCAAATATTGGAACTGAAGAAGAACCTAAAATGCTGAAGATTGGAACTAAGATGGATACATACGAGGAAGAAAGAACCGCCAGTCTCTTACGATAATATAAAGATATTTTCGCATGGAACATGGATGAAATGCCTTGAATAGATCCATCAGTTGCATGTCATAAATTGGAGATCAACAAAGATGCAAGACCATTTAAGCAAAGGATAATAAAAATCGCAACAACTTACCATCCCAAAGTAGAAGAGGAACTGCAGAAAATGCTTGATGCAGGAATTATAAGACAAGCAAAATACCAGGAATGGATAGCAAACATGGTTGTGGTCCCAAAGAAAAATAATGGGATAAGAATCTGCATAGAATTTACTGATCTAAACAAAGCTTGTCCTAAAGACAGTTTTCCATTACCAGATATACCTCAAATGGTCGAATCAGCTGCAGGAAATGATAGAATATCTTCCTTAGATGGGTATAAAGGGTACAACCAGATTCCTCTCGCTGAAGAAGATCAAGAACATACTGTTTTTTTCGCACCAAGAGGGTTATATTGTTATACAAAAATGCCATTTGGTTTGCGAAACGCAGGAGCAACATATCAAAGAATGGTAGAGAAGGTGTTTCCAAAGTGGATAATAAAACATTAGGAGTGTACGTAGATGACATGTTAATAAAAAGTAAAGAAGCTTAAAACCACGTACAAGATCTGAAGGAGATTTTTGAGAAGATGCGGCATTTTAACATCAAGGTGAATCCAGAAAAGTGCATTTTTGGAGTTGCATCAGGATTTTTTTTAGGATACATTGTATCCAAGGAAGGAATACAAGTTGATCCAGAGAAAGTACAAGCAGTTTGCGATATGCCAACACCAGCAACAATAAAATATGTGCAGAAGTTAAATGGTCTTTTGGCTTCGCTGGGAAGGTTTATCTCGCGATCATCGGACAAATGCAAATATTTTTTCAGCATCCTCAAGAATGGAACAAAATTCAGATGGACGGATGAGTGTGAGAAAGCTTTTCAAGGAATAAAAGAATAACTAGAGAATACATCTATTTTACAAAAGGCAGAAATAGGAGAAGAGCTGTTAATTTACCTTGCGACAACTTCGCATGCATTAAGTGCAGTGTTATTGCGAATAGACGCAAGAGTTGAAAAACCAATCTACTACATCATCAAGACGTTCAATGCCGCAGAATGAAATTATTCCAATATTGGAAAGCTAATTCTAGCAATGGTGTATTCAACCTTTAAGCTTCGTATTTATTTTCAGGCACATAAAATCAAAGTGTTGACAAAGGTACCAATTGAATCGGTAATGAAGAACTCAAAGAGATCAGGCATAGTTGAGAGATGGAATGTGCAAGTAGGACATTTCAAAATAAAATATGAAGTATTATCTTCTCCAAAATCACAGGTTGTCGCTGACTTTTTAGCAGAATTTCCTTTAGAAGATGGTGAAGCTGTTGAGGAGATGATGGATATTGAAGAAGACCATGGAGATCCAAAAGACTTGTTAACAGAACCAAATAGATGGGAGATATTGGTTGATGGATCCTAAAATAGGGAAGGTAATGGAATTGGAATTGTCTTAATCTCGCCAGAAGGATCCAAAATGGCTTTCTCTTTCAGATTGGAATTCACATCAACAAATAATGAAAAGGAATATGAAGTTGTGGTACATGCCCTAAAATTCGCAATAGAAATGAAGTTGGAGAATATGAGAATCACCAGTGATTCGCATCTAGTTATTCTACAAATAAAAGGAGAATACACGACAAATGAACCATCTTTGAATAAATACAAGAAACTTGTTGAGGAATTGTCAGCGAAAATCCCAAAAATAAAATAGAGGCCTATATCAAGGAAGGATAATAGGCTCGCTGATGCTTATGCTTTCATTTCAAGCATGATGACAGATCCAACTGCGAGATGCATAAAAATACAGACTCTTTTATCACCATAGGTCAATAAAGATGAGGAAGAAGAGGTAGATGTAATGATAATAGAAGGTGGTAAAGAAGAGCAAAAAGACAATATCGCAGATTGGAGAATAGAACTTCATGCATATTTAGCGAAAGGGGAAATACGAAGAAATAGATTGGAAGCACATAAATTAAAAATCCGTGCAACAAATTATGAATTAAGAGATGGGATATTATATCGAAAATCATTTAATGGACCATCACTCAGATGTTTAACACGACAAGAATGAGATAAAGTGTTAAAAATATTGCATAGTGGGGATGCTGGCAATCATAGTGGAGGAAGATCTTTAGCATATAGAGCCAAAACACAAGGTTACTATTGGCCATATATGCATGAAGATGCATAAAAAGTATCAAGACGTTGCGAAGATTTCCAGTGACATGGAAAGAGAATACATGCACCTAGAGCACCCTTATCATCCAAAACCAGTGTATGGCCTTTTGGAAAGTGGGTCTTAGATATTGTGGGGCCATTTGTACCAGGATCTGACAAAAAAGATAGGTAATTGTCGCAACAGATTATTTCACAAAATGGGCAGAACTAAAAGCGGTACAAAACATTCGCGACAAAGACATATTTACATTCATATTTGAAAATATCATTTGCAGATTTGGAATTCCAGCGCAGTTGGTATCTGATAATGGGAAGCAATTTGAAGGGAATAATATATAAATTTTGCTTAAGGCATTTAAGATAAAATGTGAAAAATCTACTCCTTTATATCCACAGGCTAATGGGAAAGCAGAGGAAACAAATAAGACAATCGCAGATATATTAAAGAAGAAATTAGAGGGACATAATAGAGATTGGTGTGAACAAATACATAATGCATTCTGGGCTTACAACATAACTCGGCGAGAAGCTACTGGAACGTCACATTTTTGTTTAACATATGGAGTTGAAGCTGTATTACCGACATAAGTTTCTATTCCCACAACAAAGAGAGAGGCTTGGGAGAAAAACCTTAGTGCAGGTATGATTTTAACAAAACTTGATGAATTAGAAGAAAAGAGAAAAAACACTTCAACATATGGAAAATTACCAGCGAAGGTTAGCAAGAGAGTATAACAAACGTGTCAAAAAGCGTGAATTTCAACCAGGTTATATAGTGTTGCGAGAAACACCGATGTATCAGCGAGAGAATGGTGGAAAGTTAGCAAGAAAATAGGATGGGCCTTATATCATTAAAGAGATAGTTGGAACCGAGGCATATAAATTGATGGATCCTGAAGGTAGAGATGTGGGTCAGAGGCTTGGCAGACCATGGAACAGATTATACCTAAAAAGATATTACCCATAAGAGATCTTGCGAAGAGGTTGATTGCGAGGTAATGTATGATTAAAACGAATTGAATGAATAAAAATTTTTTATGCGAGATTGCAAGTATCAAAAGCAAAATAAAAATGTGTGAAACTTTCGCAAGAAATGATCATCTAAGATCCAGAATGGGACAAACCTTTATGGCATACAACCTAGTTCGTGAATAAAATTTCAGAAGAGGAAAATGTAAAACCTAAAGTATGTCATAGAAGGGGGTATTTGTTACATGACTCAGAGATAAGGTTACACCGCTTCTGGAACCTGAGTCATGGAGATTTGGGGTCAATGAAAGCCCATCCAGGAGAGACATCTTGGATTCTCAACTTGAGCATATGACTTGAGTTGGGCGACTAAGGTAATAAGATCTCTCCTAAGGGGTGCAGAGTATGACCAAGGCGCCGAGGTACACGGTTGAGCCAAGAGTGCTCGGGGCGTATGAAACTACCCTGGCCATTCTTGGAAAGTCTTGGCTATGATGCACTCGGCCCGAAGAAAACCCCACTAGGGTACAGTCTCGTAACCATAAGCCATATAGGCAAAAGGGATAAGAGGCTGCGAAAACAGCTGGTTGTTGTTAATACTGGATAGGAGGAGATAGTCTTATATGGCAGAAGTACGTCTCCTTGAAAGGGCAACCAGGGGGAAGATAAGGGCGGCACCCTCCATTAGGGAGCTGATAAGTGTCTTAAGACGTAAATGCCATGAGACTTTTTAATCACGGGAGTATTAAGACTTGTCATATTTGTGTAACAGTCCTGAAGAGGCAATAATACAAAAGAGAAGTTAAGACGAGATCAATGGGTTTCTACATGAAAGTGTAGAAACGTCCTGCGATTTCGTCGCAAGACGACAATGTCATGGGGCTTTAGTTTCGCAAGAAAATTTAGGCCTGTCATATTGTCGTAGCAAAAATACAAAAGAACATAAAGTTAAGGCAAGGTCAATGGGTTTCTACATGAAAGTGTAGAAACGTCCTGCGATTTTGTCGCGAAGAAAAAAGATGGAAAAATAAGACCTTTACTTAGGAAGGAAAAATAAGACCATATGATAAAACAAAAAACTTATAAAGTACTAATCATTTTTCATGCAGATCATATATCACAAGAAAGATAATGAGAGGCAAGTATGGGAATTAATAAACAAGATGTCATTATCTTTCTCACAAGCTCTTAAAATACCAAAAGTATAATTGAATCCAAAATTGGTCCAAGGTATATCGTTCGCAAGAAAAGAAAGAGAAAGAGAAAGAATAATTCAAGAAAACAAAACTAGAACTCAGACTTTAATATCCTCTTCGCCAGCCTTATCATCTCCACCAGCTTTGTCATCTTTGCCAGTGTTTTTCTCATTCTGGTTGACTCCAACTTCCTCCTCATTTGGCCTATCACCAGCAGTCGTTTCATCACCGACAGTTCCTTCTTTAAGAGGAATTTCTTATTCCTTCTTCTTATTTTTCTTGAGCAACACCATATTCACCACTTTCATAATCAAAGTCACTATCGGCAGCACGAGGAGTTTCATCTTCATCTACTTCTAGAGGTTTGATTGGTACAGGAGAAAGATATTTGGATAACAAAATCTCATTAACAAGAACTTCAGCACTAAGATGAGCTTGGCGAAGGAAAGCTCTATCACGGTTTCTAATCTCTATGTCTATGAAATAAGCAAGATAGTCATATTTTCTTTCTTCTCGATCGCGAGAACGAACAAGGTGAGCAGCAAGTAAACCATTTTCTTTTCTAACTTTGGCAAGTTTAGAATCCAAAGTAGAAATGGAAGAATGAAGCTTTCTTTCAGATTCTGTGAAAAATAAGAATAAATATTATTTGGGCGAATACTTCGCAAGAGAATAATACTGCAAGGAAATTTAACAAAGAAAAAATGGCTGAGGCAGTCAAAATTATTACCTTCCTTTTGCGAAATTAGATTTTGAATTAGTGCCAAGCAAGTATTTTCCCAATGATTCATCGTGTCATCAAACTTATCTCCAACTAAACCCTTCATGCGAGATTTTAGACTATTTTATTTAGAAATGTGAAAAGTATTTTCCTTCGCAAGAGAGGAATATGATTCTTCTAACTTGGAGTATTGTTCTTTGAGCTGACTTGCTTTTACACTTAAAGTTATCCTACCTTGAATAAGTGTATTTTTCTCAGCAATAGATGATTCAGTTACTTCTTTAAGTTAATTTTTCAACGAATGAAGAGATTGTTCTTGATTATCACACACTTTTTGAAGAACACTTAATTTCTGCGAAGAGATCGCCACCATATTTAAAAGAGTTCGCTTCTCCTGAGATAGAGTTCTGTTTTCATCTGATAAAGTTTCCATCTCTAAGTTAGCTTTAGTCAAAGAGTAAGAGAGGCGAGATATTTCGCTACTTAATGAGTTTTGTTCATGAACTATTTGAGTATTCTCTTTGGTAAGATTATCTATTTGATCAACAGAATATGTATGAAGATTATCTAATCGGTTATATTGATCCATCCAAATATCTCTATCAACACGAATATCTTCAGCTGCAGATTCAAAATGATATCTCTCCATTATTCGTTTCTAGTTTAAAGCTTAACAAGCGAAAAGACCCTTCAAGAATGAATAACATGGAAAGAACAAATTTATTAATAGGAAAGTTAAGAACGAAGATAAGAAGTTCATACCTTTTAATTCATCATTTTTCTTGCGAAGAAGGTCGCAGTCCAAAGAAACGTTTTGAAACTTCTGACTTTCAAGGCAAAGATTTTCCTTCAAAACTTCAAATTTTTTCTCTAAGGATATTTGCGAAACTATCCTATCAGAACCAAAATATTTACCTAAAATTTCGCAGACACCACATTTGACAGGGTCCACGGATGATTTCTTGACATTATTTAAAATATCAGATAAAATCTTGAAGGCAATATCCATTCCGTCTGCAGTTTTTTTAGAAAAAGGGAGAGACTCAGATGAAGTAGTAGCAATAATAGAAAGCTGATGAGCATCATCCTTTGTTAAAGAGATGTCATTTGAGGGTAAGGTGTGAGACAGATCAATGGTTGAGATCATGGTGTAATGAATTTGAGAAGTATTGGTCACAGGGAAGGAAGAGACTTCATTAGCAACATGGTTTGCAATGGGAATTCATCCATAGAAGGATTAGTCAAAATATCAGAGCTTACTGCGATGTTTTCGCAAACGGGAGGTAGAGGTTCAGTTTGCGAAGGAGAAACTGAAAGACCAAGTTTGGGAAAAGAAATGGAAGTTTCAATAGTTTTAGGTTGGCGAGATTTCTTAGTAGGTTTAGTGGCATCTCCATCACCCTACAAATCACAACTTAGATAAGAAACAGAGGCAACAATATTATTATTAAAAAGATCCATGTTTCTTACTACCTTGGCATTCGCAGACTTCCTTTTTCTCGCAGGAACCTTGAGTTGCGAACTTTTAGGAGCATTAGGGTTTTGAACTATAAATTTAGTACTGGAAGTGATTTTGCTGAAACAGAAACAGTATGAGAATTACACAAAGAACAAACAAGATGAGTTCAATAAAACAAAATCAGTTTTAGCAAAATCAAAAGAAGAAAAAGAAAAACTAACCTTGGTGATTCCATGAAAGCAGAAAAGAATAGTAGCAGGAAGATGAATTTGATAAAAAAAAGGAAAATTGCAGATGATGAAGATTTGTAGAGAATATGAAGATGAAGACGAAATAAAAGAAGAAAATTATCTTTCCTCCAGATCCCTCTTTAAATAGGAAAAAGAAGATGACCGGATAATGTTAAATGTGCTGGTGAGTGAAGGAATATTCAACACGTGTAGACAGTTATGCTTAATTCACGGAACCTTGTCGGTAGGAGAAGATAAAGAAAGAGAAGGTGAACAATTACGGACAACTGCGACATTTTGAGAAATAATTTCTCATGACATTCTCTCATTCACAGAGAAGACATAAGAAGAGGCAAGATGTAGGATCTGAATATCGCAAGAAGGACACATTTATGAAGTTTGATCAACAACACATCGCGAGCGTCGCATGATGATTTGAAGAATGACGTAACATGTGACGATAGCAGAAACATGAGTAAAATGTGATGACTCTGCGATGTTTAGAGTGTTTGCGAAGATTAACAATATAACTCTTGCGAGAATATCGTAAGTTAGATCCGAAATTAAAGGACAGATTAGCTGTCATCCACTATGTAAATCCCTATATAAATAGTTGAACAGGCGTAAGGAAGAGAGAGATCTTTTTCGAGTGTTGAGCAAGTCATTAGGATAGAGAAAGCCCAGAGCGGTTGTTAATTCCTTAGATTCATTTTCTTTTCATATTGTAAAATTTGTGAGATTAATCAATAGAAATTATGATTGTTGATCTAAAAATGATTTGATTGTATGTATTCTTGTGAGGGGTGTGTTGATGGTGGATTTCTATTTAAAGGCTAAAATTGTAAAAAGCCAATTTTTGTAAGCTGACGTCCTGCAAAGGATAAAGCCTTCAGGTGATGAAAATTTCTCACCATGATAATTCATTGGAGCATGTGCAACCATCCCTGAGAATTATAACCTACCCAGAGCGGAGCATGTATCAACCATCCCGATTTTCTGTAGGTTTACAACATTACAATTAATGCCCTGCTTAAAGCCTTGTGTTCGACATGCAAACACTCGTAGGCTACCTAACGGCGGGTTATATTAGCCCCGTTGAACGCATGCAAGATTACCCATGTTAGTCTCACCTGCTGAAAACAAACTCAAAAATAGATCTCATCCGTCCAACTTCGCAGGCATGGTTGGACAGCCTAGATCACGCGCGGGACCGAGTAGCGCGCACGCACATGCTCACCGTCGTCCTAACATTCCCCTCGCACCATCGACCTCACCAAAAGAGGTCGGCAAATGCCGGATTCGGTCGGATGTAGGTAACCGGTCGGAAACCCTAAATTAGGGTTTGCATCAAGTGGTCGCAGGCAACCACTTTGAGACAAATGAACGGAAGCCAAAGGAAGGCGGGATTAGCAGGCCGACCATACCAGCATGTCCACTATGGGCCCAGCTACATGGCCAACCAATCGGTCGCGAACGGTTACAGCTAGCCATCTCGATTTACACGCCCAAAGGTAGCATGCACGACCCCCCTTCTAATCTCGGTTGTCCATCATCGTAGGCTGAAAAGAGCGACTTAGATTGCTCTGGTTGACTTCCAACAAGCATGGGAATGTAGAGTGGCGTCCCGCCTACCTGCTGGACCGATTGGCCACTCCATGCACGCCTCCCAAGGCTGAAAACTGTTAGGGTGAAAAGGGAGGCTTGCAAGCCTTCCAAACCCTAATCCAACGGTTATTCCTCCATCAATCTCGTCCGTCCAAGTTCGCATGCTTGGATGAATATCCTAGGAAGAGAGTTAGGTGGCAAACAAGGTATCACCGTGATCACCATCTTCCACACTTCCCCATGGCATAACCGGCCAAGGTGGGTCCCGCTCATACGACCTCCGAACAACACCTGAACAGATCTAGTTGAGTCACTTCAACTTGCAATCTTTTCATCAAGGTTGTGTAGGCTTCAAGCATGTTAAGCATATTTAATGCACCGCAAGCATACAATATGCGCCTAAAAGCAACTTGATTATTTTACCTAGCACCGTTTGCTACCTTATATGGGTCCCACGACTCACTCGAGACGTTAATCACGTCACAACTGGGGGATACAAACTGAGGTATTGGTCTGGCGGTTTACAGCGTGCAGCGTGCAACACGCCATCACAAGATCGTGTCAGGGAAACATGGGCGGTTAGCGATGATAGGAGAAGTGGGCTAGCAACCGTGTGACACTAACACACAACTCCACTTCCTCCATCACTCCACTTCCTCCACTTTCCCACGAGAGACGTGATGAAGGCTTATCGACTTGTATAAATAGGTTCTCCTCCCTATTTCCAATAACACAGAAAAAACCAAGTGTTAATACCATCGTATTCAACACCCAGATCCTGCCTGCAACATTTGCTAGCCTGCTCAAACTTCTGTTAACAAGTCATCAAATAACCTTCACCTTCATACTCTCAACACCTTCTTCGCTTCCCTCCCTAAGATCAACCTCACATCCTTTACCTGTGACCGAAACAAATCTGGAACGGCCGTGTCTTTGGTTTAGGCTAGAATTGTACAGATTATCTCTCGAATCAAAAGTGCTCATCGTGCAACACATTTGTTGAAAGTTTAAATTCACTTCTCAACCACACACACCCAAAATTACCTAAACCTGCAGAAGTAGTTTTCTCCCACAAACAATTGGCGACCACAGTGGGAGGTTAATCTCTCGGTTGTGAAGTCAATTTCTTCGATACCTAACCCTATTTAGTTGATTTCAAGATGGTCGGTCTTAGAAATACCTCGACAGCCTCAGATCATGATCAAGTTCCCTCCGACGGCACACCTAATGGTCTGGTTGGAAGAATCCCGACGTTGATCGAGTTAGCACGAGTATAGGAGGTTCACACGAGAAACATGGACCTGATCAAAGAAGAGATCAACAACATACTCGACCTCCTCATCAAGATGACGTCAGAGATGGGTGGCCCTGTCATGGGGGTCCCGACACTGGGTACTGAACGCCCCCAAATCAACAGTTTCACTACAGGCCAAAGACCTGTGGATCAGGAAGCCGCTTATTTAGTGGGAAGTTTATGTGAACTCCTACACCTCTCAAAAGAGTAGCGAACAGAGACGTTTGCAGCCGTCAACCGGATAGCCTTGGATGTACAGTTAACTCCCTTGCGCCCAGAAGTTTCAAGCGCGATGGAGGCATCTGTAAACAATGTTACTTTTACAGAGGAAGACATGATGGCAGAAGAGGGCCACAATTGGGCCCTACATGTAACTGCACACATCAAAGATTCAGAATTCATGCGGGCCCTCATCGACACAGGAGCATCCTCAAATGTGATTACCCTCAAGACAATCAAGGAGGCTAAGGTTCGCCCAAACAAGATTGTGCGGCGGGCTACCACAATGAAGGACTTTTAAGGGAACCAAACCAACACATATGGGTATGTCAATCTGAACTTATCCGTAGGTCCTGTTCAATCAAAAGTGAAATTCGAAGTCATAGAGAAGGAACCAGACTACCACATGATACTAGGTAGGCCATGGCTCCACGAGAATAGGATTGTTCCTTCAACCTATCACCAGTGCCTGAAAATTATGCTGAACAAGGAAGTCATTCATATACCTGCATCGTTGTCTCCATACGCACCCATATGCGGAGTAGAATTATTCGAACCGAAGGAAGCTCTGCAGGAAGAGCCAGGCGAAGTACATTGTACCCCACTTCCCACGTGGGCGTCAATCCAGGAGGAGGATCGGCTTGTATCATTAAAACTTAGACATGATGCATCCCAGCTGACGAGGAACTCCCCTTCACCCAGCGGGGCGGGAAACCATGTTACCAAGAGAGGACGAACCTTTGTGGCAACTCAAGATCAGAAAGGAAATAATGTCTACCGCCGCCGCTGTTAGCAATTAGCAGGAGAGACTGATGATCGGTCTCTTCGCCCAATAGAATGTTGTCAAAACGGAGACCCACGGGAAGTGGTGTTGGACGCCCCCAGACAACTGCAAGACGGTACCACCTCTACAACTGACGAACTCGAAACTATTAACATCGGAAGTGAAGAGTCTCCCAGGCCCATTAGTTCCACTCTGTCCACGGAGGAGCGGATGAATCTTGTGCAACTCCTCAAAGAATACTAAGATATATTCGCCTGGGCGTACGATGAAATGCCTAGTCTGGATGAAAAGTTGGTTACTCATCACCTGCACATCAAGCCTGGATCCAAGCCTATCAAATAGTCTCCAAGACAATTCAAACATGAGGTGGAAGATCAGATTAAATCTGAAATCCAGAAATTGCTAGCTGTCGGCTTCATTAAGCCCATCCACCATCCAACCTGGCTGGCTAACGTGGTTCCAGTAAAGAAAAAAAATGGGCAGATCCGATGTTGTGTAGATTTCAGAGATTTAAACAAGTGATGCCCCAAGGACGACTTTCCTATACCTAACATCGACATGTTGGTAGATGCCACGGGCGGGCATGGAATGTTCTCCTTTATGGATGGATACAGCGGCTACAACCAGATAAGGATGTACGAGCGTGATGCAAGTAAGACTGCTTTTCGAACTCCTCTCGGAAATTTTTCCTATACAGTTATGCCTTTCGGTTTGAAGAATGCCGGCGCGACATATCAACGCGCCATGACAACAATTTTTCACGACATGATACATAAACAAGTTGAAGATTACGTAGATGACATAACAGTCAAATCGAAAGCCCGGACGGAACACATAGGAGTCTTGTGACAAGTATTCGAGAGGTGCCGTGAGTAAAAGTTGAGGATGAATCCTTTGAAATGTTCCTTTGGTGTCTCCTCTGGAAAGTTTCTGGGATTCCAAGTGACTGCTGAGGGAATCAAGGTGGACCCATCAAAAACTCAATCCATCCTCACTATGCCGCCACCCCGAACCGTGAAGGAACTGCAAAGTTTTATGGGAAAGGAAGCGTTTCGGAAAATTCAGCACATACTGTCGTCTCCAGCCATCATGAAGTCTCTTGTTCAAGGGAGACCTTTATATCTCTACACCGCCTTCAGTGACACTGCCGTTGGAGCCTTGCTGGCTCAAGAGGATGATGAGGGAGTCGAACGTCCTATATACTACTTCAGTCGAATATTGAGGGACGTTGAACTCAGATACCCGAGAGCAGAGAAAGCATGCCTAACATTGATACATTTCATCCAGAAGTTCAGGCATTACCTACTATCCAACAAGGTAACGCTCATATCTAAATCAGACCCTGCGAAGTTCTTACTATCAAAACCAGTTCTAATAGGAAGGGCTGCCAAGTGGCTCCTTCAAATGTCAGAGCTAGACATAACGTGTACTCCGCCCAGAGCTGTTAAGGGTCAGGCTGTCGCGGATTTACTAGCAGCTTTCCCTGGAGAAGGTACCACAACATTACATGAAGACATGCCTGGAGAGTTTTCAGACATTTCTGTCGTCGAAGAGGAAGCTTGGCTGTTTTATTTTGACGGATCCGCTACTCCCAGCAACAACACTGGAGGAGCAGGCATAGTCTTAGTATCTCCAACTGGCGAAGTCTTTTCACACTCCTTCAAGTTAGATTTTCAATGCACTAAAAATTCAGCGGAGTATGAAGCCTTCCTTATAGGGATGCTATTAGCCAAGCAGGTGGGAGCCACACGTTTGTAAATAAGAGGCGATTCCAAATTATTGGTTAATCAGATGAACGGGGTGTATGCACTAAAAGAGATAACTCTAGCTCCGTACCGGTCCGAAGCTCAGAGACTTCTGAACTACTTCACTAACGCAACTATAACTCATGTCTTCCACAACAACAACAGGCATGCTGATTGCCTGGAAATGTTAGCTTCTAAATTGCAGTTCGAAGGAATAGAAGAAACCATGATGGTGAAAAGAATGACAGTGGAATAAACATGTCTCTCACAATGCAAGGATGCTGAAACCTGTGACTGGCGGACTCCGATCATTCAGGAGCTTAGCAGTTCATTTTCTCAAGAAAAGGTCAGCCTTAAAGCCTTATAAAACTTCTTTATGCTCCACAACATGTTATACCACCGAAACCCGGATAGTTCCTTATCAAGATATCTCGGAGAGGAAGAAGCAAAGATGCAGCTTGACCGTGTTCACAACGAGATTTGTGAACAAACATTGGTGGTGACACTCTATTGACGCCTCCAACGTTTAGGCTATTACTGGCCAGAAATGGAGACATAGTCTCGAGCGCTCCAACAGTCTTGCTCAAACTGCCAGGCACCACCTCATCAACTAGAAGTACTCAACATAAATCACACCGGGGATTGGAAGCAACCATATGTTAACTACCTTCGTGATGGCACATTTCCTGCTAACCCAAAAGAGGCAGTCAAAATGAAACAGAGAGCGAAACATTTCGTGTTCCACGAGGGGATTTTGAACCGGAAAATCTTTGGAGGTGATCTGCTACGGTGCCTGGCTGGAGGAGAAATCTCAAAATTTTTGAAAGAAATGCATGAAGGAGAACATCAAGGAAATAAAAATTGTTTCTCCAGATACACGAGAAATATTACTGACCGTCCATGGAAGATGATGCAGCTGCCTTCGTTCAAAGCTGCCAAAAATGCCAGATTCACGGGAACCTCGTCCATGCACCTTCCACTCCCCTATATTCGATAAGCAGCCCGCTGCCATTCTATAGCCGGGGACTTGATATTGTTGGAAAGATCAACCCGCCATCATCAAAGCAATATGAATATATTATTACCGCAACTGAATACTTCACAAAATGGGTCGAAGATATTCCTCTACGTGGAACCACAGGAGCAACGATCGCAGCGTTCATTAAAGAGCATATCATCTGCCGCTTTGGAGTACCTAAACATATCATTACCGATAACGGCACTCCCTTTTCCAACAAGCAAGTACGAGAGTTGCTTGAAGGATATGGAATTAAACAAGTCTTCTCCACCATCTACTACCCTCAAGGGAATGGGAAGGCTGAGAGCACCAACAAAACATTAATCCGGATTCTCAGTCGGACAGTACATGACAATCCCAGAGAGTAGCATGAACGACTACCGATGGCGCTATGGGCATACCGAATGGCACCTAGGAGATCCATTGGAGTTTCTCCATACTCACTTGTTTACGGGGCTGATGTTGTTCTCCCGGCAGAAATCAAAATCCCATCATCCAGGATTGCAGCAGCAAGTGGAGTCTACTGGAACGAAGTTGAGGCGTCTAACTGCAGGATTGCTGAGCTGGATACGCTAGACCACAGAAGAAGCAAGGCAGAGGAACACACTCAGGTGTACAGAAACAGAGTCTCCAGGGCTTACGACAAAGCTGTAAGGCCGCGAAATTACCGCGAAGGTAGGAGACCTAGTTTTGAAGACAGCCAAACACATCCAACAAGACATGTCTGCGCCAAAGTTCTCTCCAAAATGGGAAGTTCCTTACGTGATTACCAAGGCGTATGACACTGGATAATACAAAATCATTAAGGCGGATGGAGGAAAGTTAGAAGCAGTCATCAATGGAAAATGGCTCAAGACATATCACGCCTGATCATTGTCCCGTACCTGTCCCACGACATGACAATACATGCATTCTCATTTCATGTCTAACTTGTTAATTTATTCAGAAATTAATGAAATTTTTTTTTCCATCCATCTATAAAAAAAATCTCGCATCTCTCAATGGTGTGCAAAAGAAGAAAAAAAAAAAGGGAAGGAAATCTCTCAACGCAGCTCAGAAGAGGTCGTCCAACAGGTTGTAATCCCTGGAAAGCATCATCTTCAACCTTTCCTGGTACCTCTCTGTTCGGGCCTTCAAGCTTTGGATCGCCTGCTCCACCTTTTCTGACTCAGCAGCCAGAGCCTTCTCTTCCTCCAAGATAGCCTTCGCAGCAGGAACTACATTCACCAGGATACCAGCTCGATCGACCTTGATGATGTCAAGACGCTGCCGCAGCCAACTCACGTTGAACTCCATGGACTCGCAGGTAAAGAGCATGTTTTCCCACTTCTCGAGATTTGATTCAGCTACATTGCGGATAGAGACACCTTCCATCTCAGCAATCATGGGAAGCAAGCAGTTTACCACAGTAACCAAAGCAGACGAGCAATGCCAAATTACGTTCCTGGTCGCGATATGGCCATACTTTCTCCATATCTTTGTGTACATGGAGACGAGATCCTTTCGTACTGAAAAACCACCGACATTCTTGTAGCTAGAAGACAATCATTTCATACCAATATCGAACAAAAGGCCGGCATTGGGGTATTCATAGGATGAAATGCCCAGATCAGCATTCTCGAGGTCATCCGGTGAAGGTGTAGCTGAATTTGAAGAAAGTGGACTATCCAAGTCATCGTCATCAATGACTATTACACATGTTCCAGGTAGACATCTCTGCAAAAGAGAAGATTATTCACTTGATCAGAAAATAAGGGTGACTACTCGGAAAAGAAAAGGGAAAAGAAAAAACCGGTATGACCCTCTTAACTCTACGAACACGAGTTGGAGGATTGTCACGAGTTTCAGAAGCGCACTGAGATGTAGAGCGGGTATGCTTGACAGACGAACCTGGGTGATATGAAGAAGACGACTTGTTTTTTCCTGACATGATGGAACTATGCAGAGAAGAAATTCTATCCCAAGATGTAGAAGAGGATTCCTGTGCATACGTATATATATACGCCAAGGGAAACCCTAGAAGCAGCTGTCTCGGAGTACGGCCGGCCGGCAAGGGGTCAACACCAACCAAGTCGCGCTAGCTTCAGAAACCTAGCTGAAATCGGAGAAAAATTAGTTGAGGGGGAACAACTCCACCAGCGCTACATGGCATTCGGCATGAGCGCCCTCCCTATGTGGTAAAAGTACGTTTACCCTAGCCTTAGTTATTTTTGTGCAAACTGTCACCATCTCATGCCTACCCTACAATAGTGTAACCATTGCATGCTAGGCAGGGGACTTAATGTTGATGGTGGATTTCTATTTGAAGGCTAAAATTGTAAAAAGCCAATTTTTGTAAGCTGACGCCCTACAAAGGATAAAGCCTTCAGGTGATGAATATTTCTCACCATGATAATTCATTGGAGCATGTGCAACCATCCCTGAGAATTATAACCTACCCATAGCGGAGCATGTAGAAACCATCCCGATTTTCTGTAGGTTTGCAGCATTACAATTAATGCCCTGCTTAAAGCCTTGTGTTCGACATGCAAACACCCGTAGGCTACCTGACGGCGGGTTATATTAGCCCCGTTGAACACATGCAAGACTACCCATGTTAGTCTCACCTGCTGAAAACAAACTCAAAAATAGATCTCATCCGTCCAACTTCGCAGGCATGGTTGGACGTCCTAGATCACGCGCGGGACCGAGTAGCGCGCACGCACATGCTCAACGTCGTCCTAACATTCCCCTCGCACCATCGACCTCACCAAAAAAGGTCGGCAAATGCCGGATTCGGTCGGATGTAGGTAACCGGTCGGAAACCCTAAATTAGGGTTTGCATCAAGTGGTCGCAGGCAGCCACTTTGAGACAAACGAACGGAAGCCAAAGGAAGGCGGGATTAAATGGCCGACCATACAAGCATGTCCAATGTGGGCCCAGCTACACGGCCAACCAATCGGCCGCGAACGGTTGCAGCTATCCATCTCGATTTGAGCGCCCAAAGGTAGCATGCACGCCCCCTTCTAATCTCGTCTGTTCATCATCGCAGGCTGAAACGAGCGACTTAGATTGCTCTGGTTGACTTCCAACAAGCATGGGCATGTAGAGTGGCGTTCCGCCTACTTGCTGGACCGATCGGCCACTCCATGCACGCCTCCCAAGGCTGAAAACCTTTAGGGTGAAAAGGGAGGCTTGCAAGCCTTCCAAACCCTAATCCAACGGTTATTCCTCCATCAATCTCGTCCGTCCAAGTTCGCATGCTTGGATGAATAGCCTAGGATGGGAGTTAGGTGGAAAACAAGGTATCACCGTGATCACCATCTTCCACACTTCCCCATGGAATAACCGGCCAAGGTGGGTCCCACTCATGCGACCTCCGAACAACACCTGAACATAGCTAGTTGAGTCACTTCAACTTGCAATCTTTTCATCAAGGTTGTGTAGGCTTCAAGCATGTTTAGCATATTTAATGCACCGCATGCATACAATATGCGCCTACAAGAAACTTGATTATTTTACCTAGCACCGTTTGCTACCTTATGTGGGTCCCACGACTCACTCGAGACGTTAATCACGTCACAACTGGGGGATACAAACTGGGGTATTGGTCTGGCGGTTTACAGCGTGCAGCGTGCAACACGCCATCACAAGATCGTGCCATGGAAACATGGGTGGTTAGCGATGATAGGAGAAGTGGCAAGCAACCGTGTGACACTAACACACAACTCCACTTCCTCCATCACTCCACTTCCTCCACTTTCCCACGAGATACGTGATGAAGGCTTATCGACTTGTATAAATAGGTTCTCCTCCCTATTTCCAACAACACAGAAAAAACCAAGTGTTAATACCATCGTATTCAACACCCAGAGCCTGCACTCGCAACATTTGCTAGCTGCTCAACCTTATGTTAACAAGTCATCAAATAGCCTTCACCTTCATACTCTCAACACCTTCTTCGCTTCCCTCCCTAAGATCAACCTCACATCCTTCACCTGTGACCGAAACAAATCTGGAACGGCCGTGTCTTCGGTTTAGGCCAGAATTGTACAGATTATCCCCTAAAGGGCCCCTCCTTTAAGAAGCTCCGACGAACGATGTGAAGGATTCATTCTTTAAAGAACGATGCTTCCTTGACCGTGGAGAATGTGGATTAGCATTATGTCCTTCTTACAAGGCATTCCCCATACAGGATTGATAGAAGTGCTAGATGAAGACTTCGAGAGAAAATAGAAGATGTTTCTTTCCATTCCTCGTGAGCCGCTGATCTCTCCGAAGTCTCGAATCAAAAGTGCTCATCGTGCAGCACATTTGTTGAAGGTTTAAATTCACTTCTCATCCACACACACCCAAAATTACCTAAACCTGCAGAAGTAGTTTTCTCCCACAAACAGGGTGTAGTGTGGGATTTCCTGCTACTACATAGAATTGATTTCTTTTAGGATATAACCAGTTCTGAAGAAGGATTTTATCATTTGAGTTAGGTCTGGACCGGTAGTTTTCCAGTTCTTTTGAAAGAAAACTGGTGGAAATCCGTCCGGTCCTGGACTCTTATGTCATGTACCGGCATAAGAGAGGAGGGTGGCCCATATAATAACTAGGGTGGTAGTTAGTTTTAATATTAATTGTTATTAGTAGTTAATTAGAGATGATTATTAGTTAATGATAGTTGTAATTGATGGTTGGGATGTAATCATCTGTGAGGCTTAGGATCATTAGATCTAGTCAGGGGAAAACCTAGTTATAAAGAGTGAGAGTCTGTAATGAAAAAGGCAATCAATTCATAATCAAAAATATCGTTTTAACGATTTAGGATGTGTTCCTAGGAACCAGTAGGCTTGATCCGTCTGTATTGAGAGAGGTTTATCCTCAAATTATCAACCCAACCTTGTTATCGTACTTAGGTACATGACAATTGGTATCAGATTCATTCGATCCATGGAGGTTTTAAATGAAACTCATCAATTTCAATAGATTTCTGAAATTCTGAATTTCTTAGGTGAAAAATGGGTACAAATGAATGAAAGATTGGTACCAATAAAGAAATTGGAAAGGTTAGAAAGAAATGAATTGGAGACTTTTCGTTCATGGTATATGTCTTATTTGAAGAACGAGAATTGTCTATATTGAGAGTACGGCCTGCGAAGGTGGAAAAAAATTTTAGACATGGCAGAGAAGAAATAGAACAGATCCTGTTTCTGAAAGATACTGCTCCATCTCATAAACCACCTCGCAGAGTGAAAGTTGCTTCTATAAATGGCGATGAATCTTCAGATTTGGAATTAATACATCAATTTTTCTTTGTTGAAAGTGAAGATGTTGAACCACTTAATGATGTGCAATTCCAATCCGAGCAAGTTGCTACACCTAAGATGATTGACTTGTCCGAGTTAGATCAAATCAAAAGTGGCGAGGTGACAGATTCTACCCTAGAATTTTACTTCAACAAGTTTGAAGAGAATTTCGAAAATCATGCATACTTCAAGGAGTTATTGTCCATTTTCTACAACAAATCAATATGTGTGGCTTGTTCTTCTTCTGTCCTTACTGCCACTCTCTCCTTATTCGATCGAGGTAAGTGTGTTGTGATCTCATTACTTACTTATGAGGAATTACTTCTGCAATTGCTTCTTAGCTTTGGGTATGAATTCGATTTGCGGTTCATAAATTCGTTTCCTCGTTTCTGTGTTACTGATTTTGCATTTCTGGGTGCGAAGAAGATGTTTGTTCAAATACCTGAGAGGGGTAGATTTTTGTTATTCTTGTGTGCTAGAGTAATTATTGAGATTAGCTGTGAAAACCTTGCAATCTCAAAGGATTTAATCGTTATTGACAACATCTTGAATTGTAAGGATTGTGTTACTCTTCTTTTTGATTATACTCGTTTATTATTTGATCGAGGACAAGAGATCGAGCTCTGTTTAAGAACTTCTTTTTTTACTAAATGTTTTGAAATTGATGTGTGCTTGAAATTGTTGGATGTATGTTATAGAGACTCTGTTCTAGATTTGATTCATGAACAAGTTGTTTCTAGTACACAGATGCTTGGTAAAATATTTCAACTACATATTGCATGTTCCCAGAGCATTTACTGGTATATGACCTTACATTTTGAAGATGTTGAAACACCAGCGGTAATTGAGCTCTCCAAGTTAAATCAAGTCACATTTAGCAAGGTAACTTATTTTGACATCACGTATTGCTTCAACAAGTTTGAAGAGCAATACAAAAAATTTGCGTACTTGAAGAAATTGTCCCTTCTCAACAGCAATTTACTATGTATGTACAGTTTATATCTCAATTTTGATGATCCCCGCTCGTTATTTGATCGAGGTAAGAGCACTGTTCATTCATGGATTTCTTCTGTGCGTTTGGTTTTTTGTTTCCCTCTTCGCTATAGGTTTGATTCAAATCTTCGGGTATTATATTCGATTGTTCTTATATGCATTGTTGATCATACTGTAATTCGGGGTAACACGAAGTTGCTGGTTAACATTACTGAGAGAAATGAATGTTTGTTACTCTTGTTAGCAAGAGTAGTTGATGTTGAGGAGGCTTGTCAGTGGTTGGTCCAAATGCTTGCGATGTGGATAGCAATGATTTTTCTTTTGCAGCTGAAGTGGGTTAACATCGTGAAATCACAGTTTATTCTCTCGGATCATTAGGTGTTTACATATATAATTTTAAATGTGCCCGCTTGTTTACTTCATGTAATACCTCAACTATCATTCATCATGGGTTCCTTGTACTGCACATGTGGTATTTTGTTCTTCATATGTTGGTGGTTTATACAACCAATGGTAGTTGGTTTGATCGAATTCCTAGAGACTATTATGCATCTTTTAGAGAGGATTTTTCACAAGCAATTACGGGTTTCGGTTCCGAAGATAATTTTGCTTGGATTCTGGATCTTTCTCTTCGACTTCCAAATGGTTTGTTTTTTTCTACATGACACACATTGGGTGAGTTGTGGATAAGGGGCGCAATACAAGAACAATTTATATGTTATGGTTACTATTTGGTTTTCATTCTTAGCACGCCCTATTCACAGCCATATCCGTTCAATTCTCCAACTATCTTGGGTGATGACAGTGGTGTCGGTGGTAAGCCGTAAGAATGCTTACTTCAAGAATGTAATATAAGAAATCTGAATTTCACCAAGGTATACTTCTTCAGATACATAATCCATATTGCTTCTATATATGCCAGTTTACCTACTGCTAAGTATATCCTCCTCATATTTGATCGTGGTAAAGAAATTGAACCTCTTTAGTGGTGGTGTGTTTATGATAGACATATTTCCAAATTCCACCTTACTTCTTATTTGATTATGAGTAATGAGTTGATTTTCACTGCTGCTTGTGCTGGCAAATCTGCTCCTGAGATGATTTTGGCGTTTAGGCACCATTTAATTCTATTCCTTGAAGTCTTGAATGTACTTGAGTTTGTTATAACTGGAGCAAGGTGTGATGCTAGTCAGCTGGTTAATGAAATGCCGCAGCAAGATTATATTCTCAGGTTCATTTTGATACTGCAAATGATAAGAAAAAATGGGTTTGGCAATGTATTGGAACTATATGGTCAGTTTCTTATCCAAGTCACTAGTCTCGCTCATGTGAGGACACTTTCCAAGCCCAACCCCTTTAATGGAATTCATACTACAATTTACATTATTCCATTGCTTCTCCTACCATTCCTACCATAGATGACTCTTCAATGCTCCCAGTTTACGGCCAAGGGCTTTACTCTATGTCAGTTTCGGGTAGCTATAGGTGAAATGGAGAAGCTACACCAGTCACTCTCACCTAAATCCAACGCTAATATGATTAGGAGTGGTTGTATGAGTACTTACCCAGCTGGAGGTGTTGATGATTCTGGGCTTGCAATTTATCATGAACAACACAGCCACAACCAGGTTCAGGTCAATGTGTGGACTTTACAGAAATAACCCCTACCTTGTGGCTATTTCCTTTGCCGTGTGTTTTGCAGACAGTGGGTATGTTCTTGCGGCTATTTTTATCTCCTTCAATAGCTATTTTGGAAGATTCAGCCTCGGATGCTTACCATCATGTACCTGCATAAGGGATGAGACTTCTTGGAAACTCAGTTCACATCCTTGAGGATAAGGATGTTCTCAAGGGGAGGGGAATGTCATGTACTGGCATAAGGGAAGAGGGTGGCCCATATCATAATTAGGGTGGTAGTTAGTTTTAATATTAATCGTTACTAGTAGTTAATTAGAGATGATTATTAGTTAATCATAGTTGTAATTGATGGTTGGGATGTAATCATCTGCGAGGCTTAGGATCGTTAGATCTAGTCGGGGAAAACCTAATTATAAAGAGTGAGAGTCTGTAATGAAAAAAGGCAATCAATCAATTCATAATCAAAAATATCGTTTTAACGATTTAGGCTGTGTTCCTAGGAAACAGTAGGTTGATCCTCCTGTATTGAGAGAGGTTTATCCTTAAATTATCAACCCAACCTTGTCATCGTACTTAGGTACATGACATCTTATTAGGCTCCATAGAAAATATAATGTTCTTAATTTCTATGTCAGTAGGAATAGCCTCAAGGAGAGTATTATCAGCTTCACTGATGCTAGTAGGTATGAGGTCAATTAGATTGTCATCAACCGTGGAGTTTACAGAAGTAGCTATCTTTTTGAAGTGTTTATTAAGGAAGTTTGTTATGTCACGTTTTTCCTGGAGCCGATTACCATTTTCATCTCTTATTGTGTCTATTATGTTCATTATATATCTCTGTCAAGCATTGTTGTGGAAGAATTGAGAATTCCTATCTCCTAGGGCAATGGTATGTTCTTTACCTTTAATCTTCCAGAATTCTTCTTTGATGTTATACCATATAGACAGTTCTTTTGTGAGTTTTGATAGTTCTCTAGCTTTTATTGTTGAGGGTAAATTCTTGTTGTCTTCATCCATCTTTAACTTAATGTTATTAATGTTGTTGTTTATATTGCCAAAAGTTTCTTTATTCCATCTGTTTAGGTTGTATTTAACTGATTTTAGCCTTTTCGTAAAAGTATAAGCAGCAGATCCATTAAAGTTTATAGCCCAAGAGTTATCGATAAGCATTTTACATTAGGGGTGGTTCATCCATGGCCCAAAATATTTGAAAGGTTTGGCCCAATCATGCCAGTTTACTTGGGTGTTAAGGAAAATAGGGACATGGTCAGAAAGTAAGGGAGCAAGGTGAGATAGTTGCATCTAGGAAATGTGTTGAACCAAGCACTATTTGCAATGGCTCTATCAGGCCTTTGTTTAGTAAAATCGTTATCATTTCGTCTATTATTCCATGTGAAAGGGTAGCCCGTGAAACCTAAATCTTGAAGATCTAGGTTATGAAGAAGTTCTAGAAAGCTATAAGCCTCACTTTGATTAAAAGGAAATCTACTTTGTTTTTTGTTTCATGCAGCATAATATTACAATCTCCTATTATTATCCAAGGTTCGGTGACATTGTGAGCCATATTCCTTATCATGTTCCAGAAATCAATTTAATTTGGTATGTATGGGCTGCCATAGAATCCCGTTATTATCCAGTGTGAGTTTATAATCTGGTCAAATACTCTAGCATTGATTTGATTGTCTGTGTAATCCAATATTGTTAAATTTATATTTTGTTTCCACGCAAGAATAAGACCTCCTTACCTACCTCTAGGAGGTACAATCCAATAATTATGAATGTTTATTTTTCTTAGAACGAGTTTTACATTATCAGTTTGTTGTTTTGTTTCAGAAATAAAAATTATGTATGGGTTTCTTTGTTTAACAAGTCGTAGAGACTCGAGTAAGTTTCTGGTTTATTATAGCTTCCTAATCCCCGATAATTCCATGCTATCATCTTTATGAAACTGCCAGAAGTAAGATATATTGGGATAAACTAATTTTTCTAAGTTATTTCGCGAATAAAATTTGTAAGAATAGGTTGAAAATCCTGATTTGATACAGGCCTTCCTATCAACTAGTATGTTAAGAATGCTACATATATCATTAAGATAAAATTAGTATGAGATATTAACCGGGGAAAGTAAATCCACAAGGTGTTCATACATGGCAAAAGGAATGGAATGAGTTTCATGGGAACACATAAAATTGTGACCTATGGATAGTGAGAGGTACATGATCCTAACATGTTTTGAGAAATAAACTATTTTCATGTTGATCCTGTAAAGATAAAAAGGGTAATTACTGAAGTTTAGGGTTACCTTATTTTTGCAGGAAATGTCAGAAGTAGATTCAATGAAGTTCAAATCACCAGAAGTAATTGAGGGAAGAAATTTAGATTCAACAGATTGGTTTACAATCCCGTCGTTGAAATTGTTTACCTGATTTGTGATTTGAATTGTTGTCATTTCCTCAGTGAAGCATGTAAAGCCCTTAACACTGCTTAGAAGAAGGATTTCAGTACTTCTTTGAATCCCTGGTTTTTGCAATAGTTTTCTTTTTTTCCAGTTGTAGCGAGAGGTACCTAATTTACTTATGCAGAGTTTAAAGAACTTCATAGATTAACTAAAAGGAGTTCAGAGAATAATATTAAGGTAAATTTCTATTGAAGCCAATCAATTAAAGGAAATAAGATACAAAGAAAGTAGCTTAAGTAAATAACCACTACAGAAGTTAGGGTTCAAAACAAATATAAATTAATTTAAAAATTATGGCTAATAGATAAAAGAGTTGATTCAAGCAATCAAAATTAATTTCGAAAAGAACTAGAGGTTTAAAAGACCAAAATCAGTAGAGACAATTTTTATTTAATATTATTTGCACTAGCAAAATCCAAAAACAGTAAAAAAAGAAAAACAGTAAAAATAACGAAAAGGAATTAAGAGAAAGAGAGTAGCAGAAAAGACGAAGAAGAACGGAGGGAAATCCGGTGACTTCAGATCTAAAACAGAGCATTGAAACTTTGAATTTATCAAGCGGTCTTCGCAACAAGGCAGACAAAAAGAGTATTAGTAGCAAATGGTAACAAAAGTGTCTTAGAGATTGAATCTAGATTTGTACTATGGTGTCTTGGTAACAGATGAAACAATAGTGGCTTAGTAGCAAAAGTAATCAAAGGGTCTTTGAAATTTGTGAGAAAGAACTAATGGGGGCATCCGAATCTTGATTTTTGACGATAATAGAATTTTAATGGTGGTTTCCGGTAGCCATCGCCGTCGTCCGACAGAGGTTACTGTCTATATTATGGTGGTCGTTGGCTTTTTCTCAGTGGTTAACGCCTTTATTTTGGTTGTTTTAATGGTGGTGAAAAAGTCTCATTAGAGAGGAAAGAGAAAGCATGAGATGGAAAAAATCGCATTAAAGTATTTATGATGGTTAGTTGAAAAAACCACGGCCGTAGATTTATCCCTCCTAGACAAATCTCGACCGCTCTTTATCTAGCCTAACTTAGTTGAAAAAATACAACTAGTGCGTAAATCAATCATTTCTTTTTCTCCAATGTTAATTTAATACTGTTTCAACAAATTTTTATTTTAGTTTAGAATTTCAATTCTAATTCGTTACTTTTTAACCTAGTTCCTCTTTTGTTTTATGGTTTTTTTACATTTAATTATGAAATTATGAAATTTGTTTCTTCTCTTTTGTATTTACGACTAAAAAAGTTTTTCTAGGGTTTTTAAGGTCGCTGTGTGAGAGAAGGAAGATGATAGAATTTTGTGGGAATTATATAAATACCCTTTTTTTATGGGCCTTCACAAATGCCCTTGTCAGACAATAAATATGCCCATCCTCGGTCACAAGGAAATCCTTAAATCGTTAATGCCAAATTTAACCTCCCTATCTCTATCAAGTACTCTTTACTCTTTCATTTCAGATCTAAATCATTTCTCTTCTCTCTCTTTTCCAGACACCACCACCACCATCCACCACCGTTTTCATCATCGCTACCACCGCTATTACCAACTTCTTTATCCCACCACCCATATCTTTTTCGGATCTCGTCGTCTAATTTTTCTTTTCTTCTTCGATTGTTTTTCCTCTATGACTGTGAGAGCAAATAAATCAACAACCAAAAAAAAAGTTTCGAAACAAACACAATTGCTATTTTTTTTAGAGGTTAATCGAGTGAGTTTTTTTTTTCAAGACAGAGATTTGGTAGTGATTTGGTAGGAACAAGATGATGTCGTTCAAAAAAAAAAGTAAGGTGATGAACTAGATGCAAATAATGTTATTGGAAGACACTAGTAGGTTTTTGAAGGGTTTGTGACGAATTAGAAGATGGGTTCTCATCGAATTTTCATTTGGTTCTAGTTGCAGGTATTACATAGAAGTTAGGGATTTGAATTGAGGTTGAATTAGAAAACGATGGAGTTGGTTTGCTGATGCTGAGAAGAAATTGACCTGCTACTGGTAAACATTGGTGATGATGATTTTAATCTATCAAATGAAAACGAAATTGATGAGGGTATTGACATATTTCTAAATATACGAAATTGGTGATGCTCAAGGAATTGTTAAACGAAATGCAGCGATAGTTTGAGATGAAATTGGTTAAAATTAGAAGTGCAGATTTTGAGTTAGTTTTGAGTATCGATTAGCACTCGATTCAGCGAGATTCAACATGCATACAACACTAAAACCGACATCAACGACATCTGTTCTTCAAGAAGATTGGATGAGAATCAATTTTATTCGACAATTTCATCAACAAAATCGATCCAAAAGATAAGTTTAATCTCCTACTGTACTTTCAATTTAATCGATTCCAATGTATGAATATGATCGAAAGTTTTTTCTATGACCTTGTTTTGAGTTGAGTGGAAATGGAAGATTAGGACTGGAGCATGAGATAATTTGGCAGTGCTTCAGCTCTTCAATACACTTCTGAATGCCAAGGTTCAATTGATAAGATTATTTTTTTAACCACATGTTCATTGGGGGTCTTAGGTACATTTAGATGTTGAATTACATATTGTTGACTTCTCTGTCTGACTATATACAGTATGTAAATCATCGTCGTCTACATCTTAGTGCTTCTGCTTATGGAAAATGCAGTCCAGGGAACTCGCAGAATGTCCCCTATATAAAATCTTATTTTGGAAAATCTTGAGGGTAAGTACTTGTTTCTGTAATTGTTCTTACTAAGGTTCTCGTAGTAGTCTCGGCTGGAACCATAAACTAGGATCTTATTAAAATTCATATCATCTAGCAACAAGTGGAAAATAATACTAAATGTATAGAAGATCATTATGAATGTTTTAAAATGTGAATTTGGATGGTTGTGGGTGTATGTTGACAGCAGGAAGACTATAAATGTGGGATAAATGCTTATTTTATGTGTGAAGGTGGCTTATTTTCTTGTTTCTTCTGTTATACATCATTCTTGTAAGAGTTATTATAATTTTGGTCAGTTTTTCAAAGTTTCAAGCTGGTATAGTTATCTGTAATTTTTTTTTCATTCTCATATTGACTCCTAAGAAACTAATTAAGCATTGTTATTTTGATGGTGGCTATTGGAGTCGGAGTTGGTGGTTTTCTATTGATATTGGTGATGAAGCGAGAAGGTGACTTGCTCTTGGTATGTTTAACTGACTATTGACACATTTCTGTTGGAATTATCATGAATACAATAGTTATTTGAAATTGTGAATCATAAACTCTTGTTATTGTTTGGTTCTTATTTGTTTTCAGTCTTTATTTGGTTCTTGTTTGTGTATCAACAATAGAAATTGATCTTAGTGTAAGGAGTCAACAACAAATGTTTGTGTATCAACAATAGAAGTTGACCTTAGTTTAGGGAGTCAACAATCAATGTTTGTGTATCAACAATAGAAAAATGGAATCAACAACCAATATTTGTGTATCAACAATAAAAATTGATCTTAGTGTAAAGAGTCACAACAAATATTTGTGTATCAACAATAGAAATTGACCTTAGTTTAGGGAATCAACAACCAATATTTGTGTATCAACAATGGAAAAATGGAATCAACAACCAATATTTATGTATCAACAATAGAAAAATGGAATCAACAACCAATATTTGTGTATCAACAACCAATATTTGTGTATCAACAATAGAAATTGATCTTAGTGTAGGAGTCACAACAAATATTTGTGTATCAACAATAGAAATTGACCTTAGTTTAGGGAATCAACAACCAATATTTATGTATCAACAATGGAAAAATGGAATCAACAACCAATATTTGTGTATCAACAATAGAAAAATGGAATCAACAACCAATATTTGTGTATCAACAACTAATATTTGTGTATCAACAATAGAAATTGATCTTAGTGTAAGGATTCACAACAAATATTTGTGTATCAACAATAGAAATTGATCTTAGTTTAGGGAGTCAACAACCAATGTTTGTGTATCAACAATAGAAAAATGGAATCAACAACCAAATTTGACAAATATTTTTGTTTTTTTGTATCAACAACCAATGTTCAGTTGTTGACACCTAATATTGACGGCGGCAGTGGCGGCGGCGGCAGCGGTGGCAGCAACGGTGGTGGCGTGTGGCGGCGGCGGTGGTTGTATTTAGTAAGTGGTGGTGGTGGTGGAGCGGTGGTGGTGGTGGTGGAATGTTATTGGTGGTGGTGGTGGCGGCGGTGGATTGGTGGCGGCGGTGCTATTGGTGGCGGCGGCCGTGCTGTTGGTGGTGGTGAAATGAAATAATAGAAAAATCTATTTTTAATGGATAAGATTTTTAAATGGAAAATAATATTGTAAGTGAGGGTATTAAGGTAATCTATTTTTTAATGGATAAGGTATTTGAATGATAGGTATTTATATTGTTGTATAAGGGTATATTTATTGGGTGTCAAAACTAAGGGTATTTAATAAATTTACCCTAGAATTTTTGAGGGTTAATTGGCTTTTGATACTTATATTTTGTCCAAAGTTAGCGTTTGGTCTAACTTTTGTCCAACTTAGGGGTTGGTACTTGGAAATAAAATTGACCCCCGTTGACTTCGTTAACTTTAGACTTCTGTTTTATAATTATTAAAAATGGTTTCACCTATTTTCCACCCATATTTTTCCTATTTGCCGCCCATATCAAAATATTAATTATAATTTTACTTACCAATTTTATTTTTCCTATTTACCACCTATAAAAGTCAAATAAATTTGACTACACTATTATCAACCTTATATTTCTTCTTCTTCATTAATCCCCTTTTTATTGAAACACCATTAGCCATTAATCCCCTTTTTCATTGAAACACCATTAGAAAACCATTAATCCTAGGTTATAGTTCCGCTTAATCACGGTGCACCTATAACTACTCTCAACTTTATATTTCTTCTTCTTCTTCATTAATCCCCTTTTCATTGGAACACCATTAGAAAACCATTAATCATACATTAGAAAACCATTAATCCTAGGTTATAGTTCCGTTTAATCACGGTGTACCTACAACTACTCTCAACCTTATATTTCTTCTTCTTCTTGATTAATCCCCTTTATCACCATTTCAGCCGCTAAAATATGTTGTACGGAGCTATGACCGTCTCAAAGAGTCTTACTATCCAAGTTATGACAACCATGGTCCATGAGTAAGGAAATTTTTTTCCCCTGGACTTTTCCTTCTCAATAACAAAAGATGGGTGAAAGTCGTGGTTGGAGATGGAGAAAAACATTATTGAGAATTTAGGGGTTTTTTTTTATATTTTTGTGTTAGTTTGTTTAGTTGTTGGGTGGTTTAATTGTTGGGTGCAAACAAAAAGTGAAAAGGTGGTATTTTGGGATATTCAAAATTTATAGGGGTGGTGAATAGGAAAGTGGGGGTGACAATTTATGTGAGTGGCAAATAGGAAAAATATAGGTGGCAAATAGGTGAAACCATTAAAATACTTTATAAAATCTAATTATTATATAACTTTACTATTATGCCCTTCCACTTTGTTGATATTGAAAAAAAGGTATTATGTTTGGGGAACCGAGATTCTCTGGGGGGAAAAATGGTTTAGTCCAAAACCGCGTCAAAAAGTACGAATTAGTCCATCCCGAGTTAACTAGGTACAATTTAGTCCAAAAGTTATTTAAAATATGAAAAATACACAAATAACCTTCCTGATTTACAATTTAGTCAAAATCAATGTAGTCGATCTCGGCCGTTTCGGCTGAGATTTCGGCGATATTTTCGTTTTCGGCATAAAGCTGGACGAAACATATAATTTCGGCCATACGAGATTTAAACTAGAATCTCACCTAACTCTTCCAAATCTTGGTTGACACACCGAAATTCCGGCTGATATTTCGTTCGGTAACATTCTATTAGACGGAGATTTTCTTTGTTATTCTTGTTTTTGTTTTACATTCTCTTTAAGCTTTTTCCATACAAAAATCAATCGTGTGAACAAGCTATATATGATAGAATGCCAAGATCTGCGAACAAGATCTTTTGATTCTTATTTTTTACAGTCACCTATTGTGTGGCTTGTAGTTGCAGGAATTCCTACACTACACCCCTCACAAGAATTCATAATAATCAACACATATTTGAAGATTAAGAACAACACTTTTATTGATTAATTCTCAGAAATATTACAAGAAATGGAAGAAATCAAGAATACAACCGCTCTCTTAAACTTTCTCTCTCCTCAAAATTTTCTCAACACTCTCAAAATTGATCTCCCCCTTTTTGAGTCTATTAGTTCTCTTTATATAAGGAAGTTACATAGTGGATGACAGGTAAACTGTCCTTTTATTTCGGATCTGACTCGCGATATTATCGCAACAGTTATAACGTTTATTCTCGCATATTCTATAATCTTCGCAGGATCGTCATGCTCTTCTTGTGTTTCAATTTACATCATCCGTTATGTCATTATTTGAGTCCTTCTGCGACACTCGCAGTGTTTCCTTGAAGAGCTCGCAGAAATGTTGTTAAAATCTCGCAAGAGTATTGCTGTGGCGATATTCTGATCCTACATCTTGCCTCTTCTCGTGTCTTTTCTGCGAAGGAGAAAATATTATGATAATTTTATCTCTTCTTAATGCCGCATCTATCCATTTTTAAATATTCTTCTCCCAACAAGGCCCCGTAAATTAAGTATGACCATTTACACGTGTCGAATATTCCTCTTTTTACCGGTATCTTCATTATTATCCGGTCACCATCTTTTTGTCTATAAAAGGTAGAATCTGGTACATAAATAATCTTCTTCTTCTGCTTCTCCGTCTTCCTCGTCTTTTCGTTTGCTTGTACTTTTTTCCGTCTGCAACTTTCTTTCCCCTAAGATTCATCTGCTACTGCTTTCATGGAGTCATCAAGGTATATGTTCTTCTGATGTTGCTAAACTCAATCTTGCTTTTTATGTTCATCAAAATTATCTTATCTATATTTATTCGATTTTATATAATTCCCATACTGTGTTTTTCGTTTCAGCGGAATTACTTCTAATACCAGACTTGTAGTCCAAAACCCTAATGCTGCCAGAAATTCACAGCAAAAATACTACTGAAAAGAAAAGGAAGCCTGCGAATCATAAGGTAGTAAGAAACATTTGTTTTCTTAATAACAATATTGTTGCCTCTGTTTCTTATCTAGATTATTATCCACAGGATGATGAGGATACTAATGCGCCTCGCAAGAAATCTCGCCAGGTTAAATCTATTGATTTTTCTATTGCTATTCCCAAATTAATTTCTGCCAGTTCTATTCCAACACCTTTGCAAACTGAACCTTTAACTCCCGTATGCGAGAACATCGCCATAAATATCCCTGCCTCAACTGATCCTTTTATAAATGAAATTCCTGAAACTGATGCGAATGAAGTTTCTTCCCCTCCTACTATAGTTACTTCTCAAATTAACTCTACTTCAATTCCAGTTATTACTTTTCCAGAAACTGTATCTTCGGATAAATCATTCGATGCGAACAATTCAAATCTCCAACTTTCTACTGTCATTGTTTCGCCACCTACATCTCTCCTCCCTTCTAAAGAAACTTCAGTAGGAGTAGATGTTGCTTTTAAGGTTTTGTCTGATATTTTAGATGATGCTAGGAAGTCTTCTATCGAACCTGTTAGGCATAGTGTTTGCGAGATTTTAAGTAAATATTTTGGTTCTGACCGTATGGTTTCGCAAGCATCTCTAAAAAATGAAGTTGAAGCTTTAAGGGGAAGTCTTCAAGTCAAGACTTTAGAATGTAATACTCTTCATCATAAACTGAACAATTCTTCACTGAACTGCGAGAATCTTCGCAAGAAAAATGATGAGTTAAAAGGTATAAATCTTTCTATCTTTGTCTTTAATTTTCCTACGTTAATTGTTTTTCTTCTTTTCATACTCCATTTTCTTAAAATCTTTTGTTCGCACATTAAGCATTAAATCAGAATCGATTAATGGGGATATTCAAAGCTGAATCCATTGCTAAAGAGATTCGTGTTGATAGAGATTCTTGGATGGACCAATATAATCAATTAGCTAATCTTCATACGTATTCCATTGATCAAATAGAGAACCTTACCAAAGAGAACATACAATTAGCACATAAACAAGATCTATTAAGTAACGAAATATCTCGCATCTCTTATTTGTTAACCAAGGCTAATTTAGCAATGGAAACTTTATCAGACGAAAATAAGATTTTATCTCAAGAGAAGCGGGATCTTTCAAATAAGGTGGCGATCTCCTCGCAGCAACTAAGTACTCTTCAAAGAATGTATGATAACCAAGAAGGATCTTTTCATTCGTTAAAAGATGAACTTAAGGAAGTAAATGAATCATCTATCACTGAGAAAAATGCACTCATACAAGGTGGAATAGATTTAAGTATAAAGGTAAGCCAACTTAAAGAAGAATACTCCAAATTAGAAGAATCCAACTCTTCATTAGCAAAGGAAAATAAATCTCGCCTAAAAGGCATAGTTGGAGATAAATTTGATGACACCATGGACCATTGGGAGAATTCTTGCCTGTCATTAATTCAAAAATTAACTTCGCAAAAGGAAGGTAGTCATTTTGGCTGCCTCAACTGTTAATTTCTCTATTAAATTTCTTTATAATTCTTCTTGTGAAATCTTCTCCTAAATATCTTTTATGTTTACTCTTGTTCTTCGCAGAATCTGAGAGGAGCCTTCTTTCAACTATTTCTGTTTTGAATGGTAAACTGGCTAAAGTTCGCCAAGAAAATGGATTGCTTGCTGCTCATCTTTCCCATTCTCGCGATCGAGCAGAAAGAAGATATGACTACCTAGAATATCGAAAAGACATGGAGATCAGAAACCGTGATAGGGCTTTTCTTCGCCAAGTTCATCTTAGCGCTGAAGTTCCTGTGAATGAAATTTTGTTGTCAAATTCTCTCCCCCTACATCAATCAAACCTTTATAAGTAGATGATGATGAAATTCCTCGTCCCCCTGATGATGATTATGAATATGAAAGTGGTGAAGAAAATATTTCTCAAGAAGATTTAGTAGATAAAGAAAAAATCCCTCCTGAAGAAGCAGTTGTTGGTGGTGAAGCAACAGTTGGTGAGAAATCAAATGAAGAAGAAATTTGAGGTGATCATAATGAAGGAAATACTAGTGAAGGTGATAACACAAGCAAAGATAACGAAACTGGCGAGTCTAACACTGAAGCTTGAGTTCTGCTTTTGTTTTCTAGAGTTGTCTTCTCTTTTTCTTGCGAGTGATGTACTTTTACGCAACTTTAGAATTCAATTATGCTTCTATCATTTTAAGTATTTGTGAGAAAGATAATGATATTGAATTTATAAATTCACATACTTTCCCCTCATTATCTTTCTTAGAATGAACAAATCTATCCTGCATTCTTAAAAGAAAATAGTTAATGTTTGGAATTATTTTATTGGTCTTATTTTGCCTTCCAAGTTAAAGGTCTTATTTTGCCAATTTTTGTTTTTGCGACAAAATCGCAGGACGTTCTTACATTCGCATGTAAGATCTCATTGATCTTGCCTTATCCTCATTTTGTCAATCTGTTGCGACAATATGACATGCCTAAGTTTTCTGATGAAAATAAAGCCCCATGACATTGTCGTCTTGCGATGAAATCGCAGGACGTCCTTACACTTTCATGTAAAAACCCATTGATCTCATATTATCTTTTTCTCATGGATTTTTGCCTCTATATATTTGTTGCACAAATATGACAAGTCTTGATACTCCCGTGAGTAAAAAGCCTCATGACATTTGCGTCTTAAGACACTTATCATCTCCATAATGGAGGGTGCCGCCCTTATCTTCCCCCTGGTTGCCCCTTAAATGAGGCGTACATCGGAAATACAAGACTAGCTCCTCCTATCCGGTCTTAACAGCAACTAGTTGTTTTCACAGCCTCTTATCCCTTTTGCCTATGTGGCTTATGGTGACGAGACTGCACCCTAGGTGGGGTTTTCTTCAGGACGAGTGCATCATAGTCAAGACTTGACAAGAATGGCCAGGGTAGTTTCATATGCCCCGGGCACCCTTGGATCAACCGTATACCTCGTGCCTTGATCATATTATACACTCCTTGGAAGAGACCCTCAGTCTTCCAACCTAAATCATAAGTTCAGGTTGAAAATCCAAGGTACTCCCCCGGATGGGCTTCATTGACCCCAAATCTCCATGACTCAGGTTCCAACAGCGGTATAACCTTATCCCTGAGCCATGCAAAGAGATACCCCCTTATATGACGTACTTTAGGTCTTACATTTGCCTCTTACGAAATTTTATCCGCGAACTAGGGTGTACGCCATAAAGGGTCGTCCCCATTCTAATATTTCTCTTGTGAATATCGCTATTTCTTATAATCTTGAATAATCTCGCAGATGTGATAAAAATTTCTTTTATTCATTTCTTCTTTGTTTCATCATATATTATATCACGATCTAGACTTTCTCAGAATTTGTTACTGGTAATATCTTTTTAGATATAGTCTGTTCCATGGTCTACCAAGTCTTTGACCAACATCTCTACCCTCCGGATCCATCAATTTATATTCCCCTGTTCCAACTATCTCTTTAATAATATATGGTCCACCCCATTTTCTCGCCAACTTTCTATCATTTTCTCGCTGATAACCTGGTGTTTCTCGCAGTACTAAATCACCTGGTTGGAACTCATGTTTTTTGACATGTTTGTTATACTCGCGAGCCAACCTCCGCTGATAATTTTCCATATGTTGTAATGCTTTCTCTCTCTTCTCTTCTAACTCATCAAGTTTACTTAGTTACATACCAGCACTAAGATTCTTTTCCCAAGCCTCTCTTTTTGTTGTAAGGATAGCAACTTATGTTAGCAGCACTGCTTCGACACCATATGTTAGACAAAAAGGTGACATTCAAGTTGCTTCTCTCCTAGTTGTATTGTAGGCCCATATTGCACTATGCACTTGTTCACACCATGCCCTGTGGTTTCCCTCTAATTTTTTCTTCAGTATATCTGCGATTGTATTATTGGTTGCCTCTGCCTGCCCATTGGTCTGTGGATAAAGAGATGTTGATTTTCCACATTTGATCTTAAACGCATTAAGTAACATTTCTATGTTTTTTCCATCAAATTGCTTTCCATTATCAGATACCAACTGTGCAGGAATTCCAAATCTGCAAATTATATTTTCAAATATGAATGTAAAAATATATTTATCGCGAATGTGATGTACGGCCTTTACTTCTCCCCACTTTGTGAAATAATTTGTAGCGACAATCAAATATCTTCTTTGTCCAGAACCGGGTACAAATGGTCCCACAATATCCATCCCCCATTTTACAAAAGGCCATACACTTGTTGAAGATGACAATGGTGCCCCTGGTGTGTATATCTTCTTTCCATGTCACTGACAATCTTCGCAACATCTTGATAGTTTCTTCGCATCTTCATGCATATATGGCTAGTAATAGCCTTGCATTTTTGTTATGTATGCCAAAGATCTTCCCCCGCTGTGATTACCAACGTCTCCACTATGCAACATTTTTAACACCTTTTTCCCTTCTTCCCGTGTCAAGCATCTAAGTGATGGCCCATTAAAAGATTTGCGATATAATACTCCATTTGTTAATTCATAATTTGTTGCACGACTTTTTAACTTGTGTGCTTCTAATCTATTTCTTGGTGCTTCTCCTCTCGCCAAATATGCATGAAGTTTTGTTCGCCAATCTGCAATATTGCCTCTTGGTTCTTCTTCGCCACTTTTTATTATCATTACATCTGCTTCTTCTTCTTTATTGATTGAAGGTAATATAAGTGTCTGAATTTTTATGCACCTCGCAGCTGGATTTGTCATCATGCTGGATATGAAAGCAAAAGCATCTGCGAGTCTGTTATCTTTTCTTGATATATGTCTCCATTTTATTTTTTGAATTTTCGCTGACAGTTCTTCAACAAGTTTCTTGTATTTCTTCAAAGATGGTTCATTTGTTGTGTATTCTCCTTTTATTTGGCGAATAAACCAATTGCGAATCACTGGTAATTCTAGCATTCTCCAACTTCATTTCTATTGCAAATTTTAGAGCATGTATTACAGCTTCATATTCCGTCTCATTATTAGTGGATGCAAATTCCAATCTAAATGAAAAAAGCCATTTTTTCTCTTTCTGGCGAGATAAAGACAACTCCAACTCCATTACCTTCCTCGTTTGATGATCCATCCACCAATATTTCCCACCTGTTGGGTTTTGTTAACAGATCTCTTGGGTCTCCATGTTCTTCTTCTATATCCATCATCTCTTCTACAGCTTCATCATCTTCTAGAGGAAACTCTGCTAAGAAATCTGCTACAACTTGTGATTTTGCCAAAGATAGAATTTCATATTTTATTTCGAAGTGTCCTACTTGTGCATTCCATCTCACAACTCTGCCTGATCTTTTTGAATTCTTCATTACTGACTCAATTGGCACCTTTGTTAATACTTTTACTTTATGTGCTTGAAATAGATGCGAAGTTTAAAAGTTACATAAACCAATGCCAGAATTAGCTTCTCAATCTTTGAGTAATTTTTCTTTGCGGTATTAAATGTTTTGCTAATGTAATAAATTGGTTTTTCTATTCTTACATCCACTCACAGTAACACTGCACTTAATGCGTGCGAAATTGTCGCAAGGTAGATCAATAATTCTTCTCCTGGATCCTCTTTATGTAAGATAGATATGTTCATTAAATGTTTTTTAATTCCTTGAAAAGCCTTTTCACATTCATCTGTCCACTTGAATTTTGTTCCCTTCTTGAGTATACTGAAGAAATGCTTGCATTTGTCTGATGATCGCGAGATGAATCTTCCTAGAGAAGCCAAAATCCCATTCAACTTCTGCACATCTTTTACAGTCGCTCGTGTTGGCATGTCGCTAATTGCTTATACTTTCTCTGGATCAACTTGTATTCCTTCTTTTGACACAATATATCCTAAAAAAATTCCTGAAGCCACTCCAAAAGTACACTTTTCGGGATTCACCTTGATGTTAAAGTGTCGCATTTGATCGAAAATCTCCTTCAAGTCCTGCACATGGTTTTTAGCTTCTTTACTCTTGATTAACATGTCATCTACATACACCTCTAATGTTTTATGGATCCACCCCACAAACACTTTCTCCACCATTCTTTGATATGTTGCACCAGCATTTCGCAAACCGAAGGGCATCTTTGTATAGCAATATAACCCTCTTAGAGCAAACAATGCGGTGTGCTCCTGATCTTCTTCAGCGAGAGGAATCTGATTATATCCTTTATACCCATCTAATGAAGATATTCTATCATTTCCCACTGCTGATTCGACCATTTGAGGAATATCTCGTAATGGAAAACTATCTTTAGGACAAGCTTTGTTTAAGTCAGTAAAGTTAATACAAATTCTTATCCCCTTATCCATTCCAGGTACTTTGCCTGCCTTATAATTCCTGCGTCAAGCATTTTCTGTAATTCTTCTTCTATTTGGGAATGGTATGTTGTTGCGATTTTTCTTATCCTTTGTTTAAATGGTCTTACATCCTTGTTAATTTCTAACTTATGACATGAAACTGATGGATCCATTCCAGGCATCTCATCCATACTCCATGCGAAGATGTCTTTATATTCTCGCAAGAGGTTTACAGTTCGCTCTTCCTCATTTGCATCCATCTTAGTTCCAATTTTCAGCATCTTAGGTTATTCTTCACTTCCAATATTTACTTCCTTTGTTGGTTCTGCTGCGGTGTAGCTGGCCTCAGTTTCTCCCATTGGTGTTGATGTTTTCATAACTTTCGCAGGTTTATCTCCTTCTTGCGAAATTTCGATGGGTATTCCTTTTCCTTCTTTTGCTCTTATCATGTAAACTTTAAATTCTTCTTCTTTCTTTGTCTCTTTTGCCATTTTTCTGCGAGCTTTTCGCACTTTGCACGCCCTTCATAATTCCTCACTTCGATTATATAACACAGTTTCGCATGATCAGTATCTCCTCTAATTTCTCCAACTCCACTAGGCATAGGAAATTTGATGCATTGATGCAATGTTGATGCTACATCCTTGATTGTGTGTATCCATGGTCGCCCCAATAACATGTTCTATGGTGATTCCACATCTACCACACATAATGTTACTTGTGTTTCAATCTCTCCTAGCGGAATTCGTACCACTATTTCGCCTTTAGGTTTTTTTATAGATTTTCCAAAGCCATGAATATGATAAGTTGAAAAAGATATCTCTTCATCCTTGTATCCAATTTTCTTAAATGTATGATAAAATATTATATCTACAGAACTTCCTGTATCCACCAAAGTTCTATTCTCTGCCCATTCTTCCGCATATCTTGTTGATTTTTCCTTTTTCATTCGTATAGTGGATACCGTGATTACCAAAGGAGATGTATGATTCAAATTTTCTCTTGGTATTTCTACTGCTATGAATATGATTTTCTGCTTTTCCCAATCCTCCAGAGGTTATACTTTCCCCACCGTCATAATTTTCTTTCCTTCAAAATCTAGTTTATGAATCCTTCCTTTAATATTTTCATGGAATTGGTTGATCATCGCTTTTGTTATAGTATTACACTCCAACTTCCTGTAATTATCCTTGGCTTTAATCATTTTTCCTTCAACTATTTCACCAACTTGTTCGATCATCTTCTTAACTTGAATACTAATCTTTAATCTTGTTTTTTCTATGATTTTCAACTTTCAATCCCTGTTTCTGGCGCCATTATGTAGTTGCAGGAATTCCTACACTACACCCCTCACAAGAATTCATAATAATCAACACATATTTGAAGATTAAGAACAACACTTTTATTGATTAATTCTCAGAAATATTACAAGAAATGGAAGAAATCAAGAATATAACCTCTCTCTTAAACTTTTCTCTCCTTAAAACTTTCTCAACACTCTCAAAATTGATCTCCCCCTTTCTGAGTCTATTCGTTCTCTTTATATAGGGAAGTTACATAGTGGATGACAGCTTAGCTGTCATCTTATTTCAGATCCGACTCACGATATTATCGCAACAGTTATAATGTTTATTCTCACAGATTTTATAATCTTCGCAGGATCGTCATGATCTTCTTGTGTTTCAATTTACATCATCCGTTATGTTATTCTTTGAGTCCTTCTGCGACACTCGCAGTGTTTCCTTGAAGAGCTCGCAGAAATGTTGTTAAAATCTCGCAAGAGTATTGATGTGGCGATATTCTGATCCTACATGGCTCATTCAACATGTGTTAGTAATTGTTAATGAAGAGAACCTAAAACAATTATTTTCATGTTGCTTTGCTTTTTCAGTTTGCCAAACATTGTATTGTTTGTTAGGATTGCTTTTTGAAGTGAAAACCGGGAACTGTCACATCCAACAAAATCTGATATGTTATTAGCACTTAACATGACCTTGATGGGTGAGTGTTCGTAGCAAGAATGACACTGTATTTATGTTAAAAGTGTAAACAACTATGGACACATCCCTTTAGTAGTTGGAGAGTTTAGGGTTAGTGGTTGTTTATATGGAAACGTTGTGAGCATGATGCCCATTGTGGTTGGGGTCCTGCAATATGGGATTTGTTGTAAGGTGTGTAGCTTACCTGTGATATATGTTAATTTGATAGTATTTCATTAATAAAAAATATTAGTTTCTTTTGGTTAATTTGATAATATTTCATTATATATTAACATATGTATAGAAATGGAACCGAGATTACGCCGAGATTTGAAAACGGAATCTCCCCGAGATAACGTTGTACCAGTGTCTTGCTTGGGACCGAGACAAAACAAAATCCGAGATCAACTACATTGGCCCAAACAACCTAGGGATTTGCTTTGAGATTGTATGGCCACTGTATTCTTTTTAAGTTTCAACCGTGTCTTTTCTCTGTTCACCAACCGAAACCCCATTTAAAAAATCCTTTTGGAAATCAATTTTCTAGATTCAAAATGCTACCTTAAACTTATCACAAAAACAAATTGATCACATGATATTTAACAACTTTCAAATCTACAACTGTTCAAATTAATACCAAGATTTATGATTTTATCAATTCTACAACTGTTCAAATTAACACCATATGATTTTAACTTGATAAACCCTAAGAAAAATTAAAGAATTAAAAATTGCTATTTTTCTTCTGCTATCAGTGTCCTTTGATTTACTCATTCACCTTTAGAATAGATCATCTTGATTAAGAAAATTAAGCCAGTAACCTTGGTGGGAAACTAGGTAATGAGCAATAATTATTTTTACTGTAGTGTTTTAATATTGGGTATAAATATATGTTCATTTCAGAATCGTCAGAGTACTTAGAAAAAAAAGAAAATCTTTTCCGGGGTTGAGTTTTTATAAGATTTTTCATGGCAGAGCAAATTCCTCAAATATTTGAATCAAACAATAGGACAAGGATTTTACGGTAAATAAAAAAGGAGGAGGAGAAAAAGACGACGTAAGAGAAAGAAGAACTAGAGATGAGGACAAAATTTCGTGAGATACCTCGATTTAGGTGAGTTTTCAAAGGGCATTAGTGGAACATAAATTTCAATTACAGAGAAAAATAAGTTACTCCGGTAGTATCATTTTTCTAAGTCTTGTAAATAAATAAGGAGACAGAAAATAGGGATAAGAAGTAGAGAGAGATTTCTATTAATGTGTGTAGAATACAATGTTTAAGCCTCTATTTATATAGATAGAAGACTTGGTGTCCAAGATATGTAAACCCTAAACTTAGACACGAAGGGCATCTTAGTAAATAAACTTGGTTTATAACACTCCCCCTGATGACCACTATGGCTAAGTCATTACAATATAGCAGGAAAACTCAAAAGAGAAAAACCTGAAATTGCATAAGCATGTAAAGATTCGAAACAGTGTTGGACACACAAATGTTGCCTCATTAAAACCTTGACAAGGAAAACCCAGTGGGACAAAACCTTGACGAAGGAAAAAGAGTACAACGCGATAAAGTCCAGTGAATGCACCTTAATTTGATGACGGCGCTCCTCCTGATAAATACTTCAGTCAAATCTTGGCGTGCAAATCTTTGTGTCGAAACTTTCCAATTTTGAAGAACGAATTTATTGAATGCAGAAAAGGACTGTGCTTTCATGAAGATGTCGGATAGTTGATGAAGTTTTCATTTGTGTTGCACAAGCAGTAATGCCTTCGATAATACTTTTACGGAGTCTACATTATTCTTCAACACATTGAGAACTTGTGTCATGGATTGCTAGCTTCCCGAGATGATTTGCAGAAGTTGTTGATGTAGTTTCTTTAACATAGATCCAAGATGTAGATAAATTACCATAAGTCAACAAAACTGAATTTGTGGTCATGCCTTATGTGAATCGAAATGACATCCAAATTACTAAGGGATTGTTATGTTGATTTGGCCTAACAAAATGACCTAGTTAATGGTGGGAATCCACCAAATAACAGAAATTATACAACTCCCCCTTGGATGACCACCATGTCGAATTAAATTGCCTTACTATAAACATTGCCAGTAAAACCCAATGGGGGAAAAACAAATTGGACGAAGGAGAAAAACACAAATATCAACATTTTAAATAAAATAAAATAAGTAAATGTCAACAAGATGTCGCCTCGTTAAAACCTTGTCAGGAAAAACCACGTGGGACAAAACCTGAAACGAAGGAAAAAGAGTACAACTTTTGACGATTTATGGATGCTAACTCAACTATATGAGTATTACAAAAAAACGAGCATCAAAATCATAAATCTAGTCTACCTCAAAGACGAGTTTAAGCTAGCATAATTCTAACTGTAGATTTAAGAAAGAAAAATAATAGAATTTATGCTACCAAAGCGTGGATTTTAGTGTTTTTAAGTACTCCTTAAGAGACCTATAATGCCGAAATCATCAACTAATTAATCCGTATTTTTGGTTGTGTACCAACTAAAAACACATAAAGGATTGTTAAATATTATGTAAGCAAATAAGGTGGCTGCCTGAATAAAATTTGAATCCTCAAAAGATTACAAATTCAATATGTTCTTAGACCACATTTCTTGTGTCAATGCAACATGAGTCCTTTAAAGACTACCACGCCAAGTGCATTGTATAAAGAGAACAATTAATGAATCAATCCTAGGGTCTGAGAAAAAATGAAACCCTTAAACCGTTTTTACAACGAAAAATTTCTTGTATAACGCATTATGGCTACACTAGCCTGTAATTAATAGACTTGGCCTTTTTAAAGTGTTAAGTTTTGTATCAAAAAATTGCATTAATTAAGAAACTGATCCAACTTAATTTGGATCTTATTATGATAAACTCTATCGGAGCACTATACTAAAATGATACATGATTGCTAGAAGTGATTGGATTTGCCTTTTCAAACGACATAAGCTTATGGAAAATCTAAATGAGACATTTTCGCGCCTATTATCTAATGGAAGCATTTATTGATTTGATTTAATGGGAGAGAAATTCATATAACTTTTAAAGTTAATTACCACAAGTTTTTGATAGTGTTTATAGTCTCCCCCTGATTATGGCGAAAATATTTGCATCTCATATACGAAGTTTTGTAAAGTATTATCCGATTAATTCGAGGACATATACTTATAATAATTTCTGGATTTAACATTACCATGTTGGACAGTTGATACTAACACCAATAATAATTAAAAATTATCCTAAAAATGTAATCCACTTGAAATACAAATTGAACAAAGCATGGATTTTATCGGTTACAACCAAAAACATATAAATATGCAAATAAATATCCAAATAATTCCATGACCTCAACGACATGAGATTGTGGACACTTTTTTTTCCAAAAGAAATTAAATTCAAGATCAATTTAGTCACTACAATGACTAATTATATAGCTAACAAGCCGGGTGCACCCTTTGATCTTTTGTGTCCTTCGGTATTCCAACTACAAGTGGAACAATCCGAATTTTTGGAAATTATTATCTCTAGGAAACAATAATTGCTCAATATCCCTAAGGAATGCAACAATTCCTCGTTTTATTGGTATTTGTAATAATAACGATATTTTTACCCCTTTAAGATCGATAGGGGAAAACCAAGCTTAATTGGCTTATTGATTTCTTTGAGAAAATACAGAAATCATTATCACTATGATTTTTAGAGAAAATCCATTTTATGGTTGGCGAATGGTTTCTAAGAGATATAGAAGCCAATGGTTTATTATTGGATAAAACCATATTTGATGGTGCAAGTTCGTTTTCGAAATCACACCATATTGGAAAAATTTAAAAAATATTCCAATATATTTTCTCTCATCTTATAAGAACGATAAAGAAAAACCAATGCTAATTGGTTTGTACGATTAACAAAATCGAATCGACAAAATAAAGAAATATTGTCCTCTTAGTCATCACAAAGGAATAATCCACTTTGCAATTGTGGATGGTTTCTTGTAGAAAAATATAGAAGCCATATATAAATCACATGATCGTCATCCATTGTGTAACGACCCTCAAGCACGTCAACGCTATTAGACTAGTCAAGAGATGATTTCTCCGTTAATAACTTGATTAATTAAATGTGAACAATAATTAATAAAAATAATCTAATAATAATTTGGAAATAAAATTAGTACCATCGGATAGATCTCGAAAAGTTATGCAAAACGGACTTCTTAAACGCGTAAATCGGATACCGTACGAAGAAGATATCGCACTCGAATGATGAATTGGAAAATTAGTCAACATGACATTGACCATCGCCATTGACTGTTGACCGGCCTTACGGGTCCTCCTCAGTAATTGAACCTCTCTGTAGTAAAAGGGTTATCCCTTAGCCATATATTAGAGTTGGTAATAATATAACCTGTTTAACCTAATTAAGGTCATTAAAAGAACTAATCAATAATTAGATAACTAATTAAAGGTAATTATGGAAATATATATATTTACGTTTTAAGTTTATCTTCTTTCTTTTTTTAAATTGGAGGTGTTGGTTCACAGAGAATTAGGGGGTGAGTCATAGGAGGGTTATATAATAAATTTATGAGAGGAAAATCGTGAGTTAGTTTAAGGTGTTGGGTTAGATATTGATGAGAGAAAAGAGAGTGATAATTGTGAGTGGTGTTGGTAAGAAGTTGAGATTAAGATATGTCTAGTATGAAAAAAAGATTACTGCTAGAGTGAGAGAATTATGAAGAGTTGATAGAAATCAGAGTAGTCTTAATATAGGAAGTTGTTGTTGGTATCGTGATGGTTCTTAATGAGCTTGAATGAAAATAATGGTGGTGATGATAATTATTCATGGTGATGATGATGAAGGTGTTAGATCATGATTATATAGTCAAGGTAATCCTTAGAAACTATTCTTGTATGTTTTCAATTATTGGGTAGTGTTGAATTATAGTGGTAGAGTAAATTCAACCATATATTTATGATTATCATGTTTTCATGTTAACTTAGAGTTTGAATTTAGACACCTATATGTTGATTTAAATCTTAGTTCTTACTTAGGGTTTACAGTTTTTTATGGGTGAAAACTATTTCTACTGGTTTTGGTAATTTGGGGTGTGTGGATGAGAAATGAATCTAAACCCTAAACAAATGCACTGCACAGGAGTGCTTTTGATTCGAGAGATCAATATATACAATTCTGGCCTAAACCAAGAAATGGCTGTTCCAGACTTGTTTCGGTCACAAAGTGAAGGAGATGGGGTTGATCTTAGGGAGGGAAGTGAAGAAGGTGTTGAGATTGTGAAGGTAAAGGATGTTTTATGACTTGTAACAAAAAGGTGAGCAGGCTTAGGAATAATGCAAGCATGGTGTTTTGAATACGATTGTATTAACACTTGATTTTTGTCTGTCTTGGAAATAGGGAAGAGAACCTATTTTTACAAGTCATTTGAGCCTTATTCACGTCTCTCGTGGGAAATGGAGGAAGTGGAATGATGGAGTAGTGGAATTGTGTGTTAGCGTCACACGATCAGTATTTCCCACTTCTCCCATCATCACTAACCGTCCATGTCTTCCTGACACGTTCTTGTGATGGCGCGTTGCACGCTGCATGCTATAAACCGCTAGACCAATAATACCCCAGTATGTATCCCCCAGTTTTTGACATGATTGATGTCTCGAGTGTTGGATCGTGGGACCCACAGAAAGTAGCATGTAATGCTAGATTAAATAACTAAGTTATTTAGGAAGTCGATACTTATGAAGTATCGTGTGTATTCTATGCAGGTATTGCATCGAATATATTCAACATGTACGAAGCATCGCTATTTGAGCGTCTTAAAATAGCTTCATGTCCAGCCTACTTCGAGTGATCGTTTGGAGGCTATACAAGCAACCTATGACTTGGCCGATTACTCCATGTGGAAGAGTGGTGGACGGTGATTATGGTGATGCCTTATTGATAGCCTAACTCATGTCTTAGGCTATCCATCTAAGCTGGCGAAGTTGGATGGACGAGATGAATTGCAACCTTCATCTGCGACCGTGTGATTAGGGTTTAGGAGGTACGCAAGTTCCTTCTTTCAGCTTGGTCGAATCCAAGCATGGGAAGTGCTTTATAGAGGACCAATCAGGCATGTGTGTAGATGAAATACTGGTGTCCATGTCCATACTTCACTATCCCACGAAGGTGCAATCTAGGCCACTTAAGTTTACCGGTAAAGAAGAGTGGATGAGATTGATTTGCGACAGGAATCCTATGCCGCAAAGGATTCCTAAAGGGGCGTGGCATGCCACCTTCAGGGCGCGCGAACCAAGGCGTCGAGCCATGATTTGTCTTGGTCGGTCGGACATGGATATAGATGGGCCCACATTGATCATGTTCATACTCTCCGGACCTGCTTAATCTATTCCTGGACCCCTGCTTAATCTATTCCTGGACCCCTGCTTAATCTATTCCTGGACACTTCATCCAATCTGGCGGAAACGGACGCTCATGATCGATTAGCGACACATGTAATATGCCGCAAACCCTAATTAGGGTTTTGGATCGGTCGTGTGTACACGACTTCAACCTGACGATTTGGTAGGATATGCTCCCCCTTTGGGGAGGCCGACCATGTGGGACCCACATTGGGACCGTGGTGATCATGTCAATACCTGACTGACGGTCATGGGCTTGATCTAGGCCATCCAAACATGCCGGCGAAGTTGGATGGTCTTGATCAGTTTGAGACCCTTAGCGACCCTTAAAGCATCACGCCGGCCAGATTATGGGTGAACGTTCGCTCCTCCCTGGCTAGGTCGTGAGATGGTTGGCTATGCAGGTAAATAGGGGGGCCGCCGGTGTGCACAACGGTGCTTGCGTGACCAGGGATGGGAAGCTCTGTGCCATCCAATTATGCCGGTGAAGATGATCGGCCGTAGGTAGTCTTTGCTCGTAAGGATTCTTCCAAGCCTCTCTGTACTAGCACAGACGTACAAATCTAGGCTGACATTTGGTGGCTATTTGACGGGCATGACTTGTATCTGACCGGACATGGCGTAAATAGGCCCGTTGGTGGTAATTGCAGTGATAGCCTACTCCTGCTAGGGTTCGTCTAGGCTAGTTAAATCGTGCGTCCAACTTGCGTGGTCGTGACTGTTTCTGAGACTGCTATGGACAGTCTAGATTCAATTATGCTCGATCGGGCTAGTATAACACATCGAGAGATGATCCTCTTTGTTATAGAATAATATAGCATGTACGGGTATTTCGTGCATGCCTCACTGTTGATACTTGGATATTCATGTTATTGTGCTGAGAGTAACAATCAGTCATCATGCCACACCAACAATGAGAGCTCTGCTGAGAATAGCACAGGAAATAAAAGGCGATTTATGCATTAATTGGTAATGCTAAAATTCACAGAATACTTGGGGATTGTTGCTACATGCTCCCTTCTAGGTGAATTAATAAAGTGTAGAAGTATTCATCACTTATCAAATGGTATTATCCTTTGTAGGACAGTGATATAAAATTTGGTTTTACAACTTTAGTCCTGAACTAAAATCCACCATCAACAACAGTATATTGAACTACCAATCTATGGAGGCTTATTTTGCTTTCTTTGGAGTTGAATTGATTAAGTTATGGTGATTTTAGTGATTATTATGAAATCTGGAAATTTCTTGTTGCTGCGGTGATTAGACATGTTCATGGTCGTTTTTAGGTATGATAAAAACAAATATAGCTCTGGCTCAAAACTAGAAAGTTGTATTAGAAGATGATATATTTTTATAGAGCCAACGACTACTTAATTTGGGTAGGAAACGAATGACTTAGATACCTCCAAAGTTAGACCCTCGTGCTGTTTACAAGGGTTATTAGAGGTTGAAGATGAAGTGAGTCTTAGCGAGTCAACCCACCAAGTCTACCGAGTCAGATCTAGTTAGCGAGTCAGGCCAATTCGGGTTTGGAATGGGTTAGCGGGTCGGTTAAGAGTCCGATCAAATGGATTACCCATGGGTTAGTGAGCCGGTTCTACGGGTCGTGCCTGTTAGGACTGCTGGGCTTGTGTTTAGGTCCAGAAATAGTATTTTGAGTTTCGGAGCACTTATGTTGCGAATTAGCTTTCGTTTCCTTCTGCAAAGTTGTAGGGTTTTTCGAGGGCTTTCCGTTGATACCCAATTTGACCCCGTTTGGGTAAGTATATATTTTATTTAAGTCTAGAACATTAAATACTATGCTATAGAACCATTAGTTATATGACTTAGCCCATAACTGGAGAATTGTATGATATTATGATATGATCCTTGTGTGAGCCTTTTGGATAATCTCTTAGAGTTCTTGTGTAATTTAACAGTTAATATTTATTAACAACCATCGATTCAATGGACGAACCTGTGGATTGAAGATCTCGGGGTAGGCAAGGCATGTCATCAAAAGAGGTGGGAATCAATAACGAACTCTCTTGTATTCATTATTGTTTTACAAATCTATCTTTTGTGAAATTCATGCATATCTTTGTGTGGTATGAGATGTGTGCCGACATAATATCCAGTATTCTATGGCTAGGGTGATACACCGCAATATTACATGGCCAAAAAGTATTCTTCCTTTATATCTCATTCTATGGCTAGGGAAATACACCGCAATATTACTTAATCGGTGTGGAATTGGCATCAATATTACTTTTTCTTATGTGCGGCAACACACACATCTCATACATGGATGTTTACTGTTATTTTAAATTGTCTTGGAAAAGTTTCTACATTATGTTTTACTGTCTTTCCGTGTATTATCGACTTTCGATAAAACCTGCATTGTGTTCGAATCATATTAATGATTACTTGAAAGCTATATATTATTTCCACCGGGCACCCCTTTTAGGGATGATGTGATCACCCATTCCCACTTTCAGTTTCAGAGACAGATCAGAGTTGCGGAGCGGAAGTTTCGTGGCGTTGAGTCTTCTGCTATGTTCATTATGTTGTATATTTTATCTATTTGCAAACCAAATGACTATTGTATATGTATCATTTGAGAGGAGTTCTTGTTATATATTTCTGAGCGGGGTTGGTGCTTGGGTTAAGTTTTGTAGCAGATTTCCTAATTGAATGTTTAAGTATATGATTTGGACCTTTAGTGCCTCTTTATTTAGTTAATCTCTTGGATTAGTCAGCTGCTAGCTTTGGGGGCGCTACAGTGTTGGTATCAGAGCTCACTATTAGATCTTATATGGGAAAATATAGAAATAACCAGTGTCAGTTAGAGAACTAGATTAGTTTAGAACTGGGTTGGGTTGTGAGATAAATATTAATCACCAAAAGCTATCAATAATTAAAAGATTTATTTGAATTGATTAATTGATTTCTATAACATGTTGATTTGTTTGTTCTTTGTTTTGTGCATGTATGTTATTTTGTAACATATGAAGTAAAAATTATAGGGTACACCTATACCTTTAGTTAATAAGGAATTGATAATAATTAATATAAAAAGTATGAATACGTAAACAATTTAATACTATAATAATAGTGAAATTAGTATTATTGATAGAACTTGTAAATCACATGGAGATTTACTGAACACATTGATTTATGAAGAGTAACAAATTATAATTACATAAATGTTAATAATATTTTCGGGACTTAATAATAATTGTAGGAGTAGTTATAAAAATAGTTCAACAATCAGTGTTAGTAATACAAATGTAATAGTAATAATAATTTTAATAAAGTAATGTTATCATTTATCAATTAATATCATATTGAATTTAACTTAACTTAAATTTCAATAAGGATAAATAACTACGGAAATTATGATTAAATAACTACAGAAATTATTTACGCTTATCTACAATTAAGTTTTGTAAATTAAACTAATTACAAATTATCTTTAATCTAATGATCTAGTGGATCTCTAAAATGAAACAAATATACATGAAATAGTAATAATAGTATTCTGATGCTTAGTGTAATACTGAAATTAAAATAAAATAAATTTGTATATTAATAGGACACTTTACATTAATAACAAAATTTAAAGACTACTAGAATATATTGTAATTGTATGGAGACTCAAATTTAAACCTTATTAATTTATCAACACCAATATTTCACAAGATATAGTATACTGATTCCGTATGAATAAATAAAATTTAGTATATCCACCTTTACGAGAATGTAGAATTATATTTACTTAGTGTACCAACCGTACAAATGATTAAAGAATAATGAAAGTAATAACACAGTTGATAATAGTATATGAGTAATTAAGCTGGTAGTAAATTTATAATAGATAATATTTGAAATTAAAATTCGATTTCATTAAAATAAATAAATAATAATAATTAAAAATAAAATGACAAAAAATTTGATGAATAATTTCTTAAAATGATAAGAATTATTTATATATTTTACGAAGTAAATTTATCATAATTACACCAGCTAAGATAAAAGTTTAGAGACTAATTAATCTTAATAAATTAATATTTAGTTAATCCAGCACTGGGGAATAATGAGGTTTATAATTCTGATATGTTTGTGTTTTGTTTTGGTCGTAGGAAAGCATTGTCAGGTCTGATCAGCCTAGACAGGAAAACTACATGCATGGATTACCATTCGTAAAAGGAGAACTTGCTTTTATTAGTGGACTGATAGATCCCAAATTTTACTTAGAAACTTTATTATAGAGTATCTTCTCTCGTAATTAGAACCAGTAACTTATTGAGATGGAAATTAGTATTTTGAACCTAGAGCCACAAATTTTGGTTGTAGAAAGCCATTTAAATTTTTGTTGTGCTTCATTTCTTATTGTTTCGAACTCATTTGAAATTAGTTAGTTTTCGCGCGACTGTAAGTATGAGCAGTACTTGCACTTAGATGAGAAATAATATTTCTCTATAAGTTGGGGAGTTTTGAAGGTCGAGAGGATGGATCGATTTTCGAGGATGAAAATGTTATAATGTGGGGAGAATGTAACGACCCTCAAGCGCGTCAACGATATTAGACTAGTTAAGAGACAATTTCGCCGTTAATAAATTGATTAATTAAATGTGAACAATAATTAATAAAAATAATCTAATAATAATTTGGAAATGAAATTAGTACCATTGGATCTCGAAAAGTTATGCGAAACGGACTACTCAAACGCGTAAATCGGATACCGTACGAAGAAGATATCGCACTCGAATGATAAATTGGAAAATTAGTCAACATGACGTTGACCGTCACCATTGACTGTTATCCGGTATTACGGGACCTCCACAGTGATTGAACCTCTCCATAGTAAAAGGGTTATCCCTTAGCAATATATTAGAGTTGGTAATAATAAAACCTGTTTAACCTAATTAAGGTCATTAAAAGAACTAATCAATAATTAGACAACTAATTAATGGTAATTATGGAAATAAATATTTAGGTTTTAAGTTTATCTTCTTTCTTTTTTTAAGTTGGAGGTGTTGGTTCACAGGGAATTAGGGGGTGAGTCATAGAAGGGTTATATAATAAATTTATGAGAGGAAAATCGTGAGTTAGTTTAAGGAGTTGGGTTAGATATTGATGAGAGAAAAGGGAGTGATAATTGTGAGTGGTGTTGGTAAGATGTTGAGATGAAGATATGTCTAGTATGAAAAAAAGATTTCCGCTAGAGTGAGAGAATTATGAAGAGTTGATAGAAATCAGAGTAGTCTTAATATATGACGTTGTTGTTAGTGTCGTGATAGTTCTTGATGAGCTTGAATGAAAATAATGGTGGTGATGATGATGAAGGTGTTGGATCATGATTATATAGTTAAGGTAATCCTTAGAAACTATTCTTGTATGTTTTCAATGATTGGGCAGTGTTGAATTATAGTGGTAGAGTAAAATCAACCATATATTTATGATTATCATGTTTTCATGTTAACTTAGAGTTTGAATTTAGACACCTATATGTTTATTTAAATCTTAGTTCTTACGTAGGGTTTACAGTATATTGAACTACCAATATATAGAGGCTTATTTTGCTTGCTTTGGAGTTGAATTGATTAAGTTATGGTGAGTTTAGTGATTTATTATGAAATCTGGAAATTTCTTGTTGTTGCGGTGAGTAGACATATTCATGCTCATTTTTAGGTATGATAGAAACAAATATAGCTCTGGCTCAAAACTAGAAAGTTGTATTAGAAGATGCTATATTTTTATAGAGCCAACAACTACTTAATTTGGATAGGAAACAAATGACTTAGAGACCTCCAAAGTTAGACCCTCGTGTTATTTACAAGGGCTGTTAGAGGTTGAAGATGAAGTGAGTCTTTGCGTGTCAACCCACCTAGTCTACCGAGTCAGACCTAGTTAGCGAGTCAGACCAATTCGGGTTTGGACTGGGTTAGCGGGTCTGTTAAGAATCTGATCAAATGGATTACCCATGGGTTAGTGAGCCGGTTCTACGGGCCGTGCCGGTTAGGACTGTTGGGCTTGTGTTTAGGTCCAGAAATAGTATTTTGAGTTTCGGAGCACTTATGTACCGAATTAGCTTTCGGTTCCTTCTGAAAAGTTGTAGGGTTTTTCGAGGGCTTTCTGTTGCTACCCAATTTGACTCCGTTTGGGTAAGTATATATTTATTTAAGTCTAGAACATTAAATACCATGTTATAGAACCATTAGTTATTTGACTTAGCCCATAACTGGAGAATTGTATGAGATTATGATATGATCCTTGTGTGAGCCTTTTGGATAATCTCTTAGAGTACTTGTGTGATTAACAATTAATCTTTATTAACAAGGATCGATTCAAAGGACAAACATGTGGATTGAAGATCTCGAGGTATGCGAGGCTTGTCATCAAAAGAGGTGGGAATCGATAGCGAACTCTCTTGTATTCATTATTGTTTTACAAATCTATCTTTTGTGAAATTCATGCATATCTTTGTGTGGTATGAGATGTGTGCCGATACAATATCCAGTATTCTATGGCTAGGGCGATACACCACAATATTACATGGCCAAAAAGTATTCTTCCTTTATATCTCATTCTATGGCTAGGGAAATACACCGCAATATTACCTAATCGGTGTGGAATTGGCATCAAGGAAACACACACATCTCATACATGGATTTTTACTGTTCTTTATGGAAGTTTTCTGTTCTTTTAAATTTTCTTGGAAAAGTTTCTACATTATGTTTTACTGTCTTTCCGTGTATTATCGACTTTCGATAAAACCTGCATTGTCTTCGAACCATATTAATGATTACTTGAAAGCTAGCTGTTATTTCCACTGGGAACCCCTTTTAGGGATAATGTGCTTACCCATTCCCACTTTCAGTTTTAGAGACAGATCAAAGTTGCGCAGCGGAAGTTTCGTGGCATTGAGTCTTCTGCTATGTTCATTATGTTGTTCTATCTATTTGCAAACCAAACGACTATTGTATATGTATCATTTGAGAGGAGTTCTTGTTTATATATTTCTGAGCGGGGTTAGTGCTTGGGTTAAGTTTTGTAGCAGATTTCCTAATTGAATGTTTAAGTATATGATTTGGACCTTTAGTGCTTCTTTATTTAGTTAATCTCTTGGATTAGTCAGCTGCTAGCTTTGGGGGCGCTACACATTAGATGAAGATTCCAAACTTAATTGGACGGAGGTTTATGAACCATGCATGTGACTAGTGATTAGTTACCGCAAAGGTAATCAAACCCATGACCACCAATTTTTGGTGATTACAGTTTCATTGAAGAGATAGAAACTGTAAATGGGGTTTCTTTTTCTTTATCTATGAAAAAAATTAGAGGAAAAAGGAAAATAAAATTATGTGGAAAAATTGATTACCCACAATATATGTATTAATATAAAATAAAAGATATATAAAAATCAATCACATATATAGTATGAAAGAAAAATAAATAAAGTAACCTCTTTGAGTTTGCTGCACAAGGAGCCAGAGAGGAACTTGTGCCTTCACCGTCCAAGCGGATTGTATTGTTCACATCGCAAACCAAGATGTCAGCTGCAACGATTTTTTGCTGGGGTTAACTCAATTCCATGCATACGAAGAACCATGGTTTGGATTTGAGTGTTCCAGGACATGCAAAATACAAAACAATATTAGAATCCAACACTTATCATATAGTTATGAACAAATAAAACAATGAATAAAAAATATTAAAGACGTTCAAAGGTTTTATTGTTTAGAATGTATTTTTTTTCCTTTAATGTTTCTCCTTCTCCTTAAATCGGTGATGGACGTGTAACTCATTGTAGAGCGTGTTGTCGGTAGAGCAACGTGCGTGATAACGTCTTGTAAATAAATAAGGAGACAGGAAATAAGGAGAACAAGTAGAGAGATTTCTATAAATGTGTGTAGAATACAATGTTTAAGCCTCTATTTATATAGATAGAAGACTTGGTGTCCAAGATATGCACACCCTAAACTTAGACACGAAAGGCATATTAGTAAATAAACTTGGTTTATAACCCTAAGGATGATTTTATCTTATATATATACCGGTATAACCTCAAGGGTGATAAAGGAAATACGATATATATGACTATTTTAACCTAATTATACGGGTTTACTAATTATAAAATCAATGCATAAAATCAATTGCTTACTAATCCTTATCTTGTATACTGGGATGCAAGATAATAGGACCCTAATGAAAACACGAACACTAATTTAGGGTTGTTGACCGGTCAACGGATCTGGTTCCTGGGCACCATCCAGAGCCTATTCCGTTGGATCCTAAGTTAGTGGACCAGACCCGCTTGAATATAATAATTTTTTGGAAACTGAAGGAACTCGGTTTCCGTAGGATGGCCATTTTCCCCACCTAAACCCATCCCCGTGGGTACCCGCCCTATTTGGGCAGGGTTTACCCGCATAAATGGGGATGGGTTCGGGTACGAGTAATACCCGAAACCTAAGATATGGGGATGGGGCGGGGAAGGGATTCAAGGTCCCCGCCCTGTAGCTTTGTATAAGGGTTTAGACTTTTACGCAAGAATTTGTATCAAAATTTTAAGCTTCCACCACTTAGTTGAGATTTCTTTGATTTATTATATTCTTGATCGTTCTAGTATATTTATCACTTTCGCTCCTTTGTTGTGATCAGTCACCTTCTCTAAAAGTTAAAATAAAGAAAATGAAGCAGTTAATGAAATGATTAACATGGACGAAGATAGAATGAGAAAGGAAAAAGTAGAAAAACTATTAAGTTATTTAAAGATTCCTTTGTTCACTTTAAGATGAATTTCTGAATTTAAAATTTTAGAATGCATTATTCTTACGTTATTATTTTCGTTTGAATTATATTTAAGTTTTGATTATAAACAAATTTATTTATTAACTCAGTGTTACGGGTAACCCATGGAAAACCCACCCCATATGGGTATTCCCCATACCCGCTCCGCCCAATTTATGTGGGTAAAAGGCGGGTATTGGTATTTTTTTACGAACGGGATAGTGACTGAGATTGGCATACCCGCCACATGGCCATTCCGTAGCTGATAATTTTCTCTAAACCATCGGGTCCGGATATCTTCGGGTTTTTGATCAAATATATTTTTTGATAAATCTATTTTGAGTTCTTTATGTTGGCTTGAATCAAATAATTTTTTATATGAAGTTATTATTTATACTAGTTGTGCGCCCGTGTTCTGCACGGCCTCAGTATGCAGGAGTTTGAAGTTGAATAACTAGTTCAGGTCCGGAACTATTGTTTGCGAACCTTGTTTGCGAAATGGTTTACCTGTGAAATGGTCTGGAACTATTGTTTGCGTACCTTGTTTGCGAAAAACTATACAAGGTCAAGTCCGGAACTGTTATTCGCGTACCTTGTTTGTGAACGGCTGGACAAAGCCAAAGTCCGGAACTGTTGTTCGTGTACTTAGTTTGTTTAAAAAGTTATCAAGTTCAAAAATTGACAAGTATGGATTTTTATACTCATGAACTCAGGTTCATTTGCGAACTAAAGTCCCTGGAACTTTAATGTATTAAGGTATGTGAACTAGTTTTACAAATTGTGGCATTATGTTCATGAATTGGTTCTTGTATAAGTACTTTGTACAATTATAAACCAAACCAATTTTGTTTAAAATGGTTCATATATATTTCTATGAGATGATGAACATTTGAACAACTCTCTTGAAAAACATTTAGATTCATTTGATTATCTATCATGATTGATTGATCATCATATTTTTTGTAGAAGTGTTAGATGAATAGGGCTACGTTATAAGTGTTAATATGGCTAACATCGGTTAACAATTATTGAGCCAATAAGGTATACACGTTTGGGTACGGTTCATCCATTTATAAATATAACTATATTTCGTTTGTGTGTATCAAGCTAATACCATCCTACGGTGGAGATTGATTGCTTAGTTTCTAAGAAGACTTAGCTTGAATCTTAAATCAGAAGTTCATCTAACAGTGAATATCAATTGCTTTGTTACTAAGCTATCTTATATTTAATTGTAAGCAACCTTTATTTGAAAGACTATATGAGGGAGAACTCTAGCATCTGGGATATATAATCCCGACACTTCTGTGTGCTCTAGTTGCAAACTAGAGTCGATTCTCCTGTAACCTAGTGTAGATGGGGAAAAACGATCTGCTGGTTTTTGCGGAATTGAGAACGACCGTGCGGAGGAGATTCCTTGAACCGAGCGAAATGTTCAACCTCACACAGATGCACCGCTATGAAGGGGGTGATTTTTAGTTCGAGAGACCAATCTGTAGTAATCCATCCTAAACCAAGACAATGGCCGTTCCACGGTCACAAGAGAGGATGGGTTGGTCTGTAGGAGGGAAGCTGAGAAATGTGTGAGATCAATGGTGATCTGAGATTATAGGTGTGTTATGGTTTCCGTGTAATGCTCTGAATAATTGAATATTGCCTGATTGAGAGTGATTTCTGTGAGTTCATGTAGACGAATGAGCGTCTGTATGAACTTTGTTGAGAAATTGCTCGTTCAGACGATTGTTGTTCGAATGTTTGAGAACCCTTCGAATCCCTTGTTCAATCGGGATTCAGAAACATTATATAATGCCGGAGTTGAAAACACCATGATCCCATGAAGTGTGACAGTTGATGGAGTGACGGAGTGGAGAGATGGAAATAATGCTCAAAACCAGTTGTGCTCATCGTGCGGAGACTTGGTTGATTTTCCACCCACTACTTTTCTAACTTCCTCAACTGATTGCACGACTTGCTCACATTTCATCGTGTGTTTGAACACACGTGCCGTAGACCGCCAAACCAAAAACCTAGTTGATATCCCCCCAAGTGACACGATTGATGTCTCATGTTTAATTAAGTCAGTTGCTGATTTCATGACTTCATGGGACGATGAGTCCACGTATTTGCTGAGTTAAACATGATTTTGTAAAATGTTCTGCAACTCATGAATCGAACGTGTCTGCTGAGACAGTGATAGGATCCTCACGTTGAGGAGAGCAAGTGTTGCTCGCTAATTTATTTAATATTGATAGTTCCATTAATTTGAGTAAATATTGCTCACCTGAGCAAGTGTTTCTCGTCTGATGAAATATTTGAGTAAATATTGCTCATCTGAGCAAGTGTTGCTCGTCTGATAAAATATTTGTAGCGTGAACAAAATAAAATATTAATTAAAAAGCTATTTGGTAATTTAACCGAGCATAATTAATAAGAATATTGATCATGAGATCAGTGTGAAATTATTAGTGTTTGATTGGAATCATGATCCTTGGATTAGAAACCTAATTTGATCAATTGATGACCAATTGATGATTTATTTGAAATTAACCACAGAATGAAGGAGAACCGGCTTCATGGGACCGTGGATCAACCATGAAATTCTCATATGCTCACGTGAGCGAAATCCAAGACCTCTTTGAAGAGTTGGTGAGTTGTTGAAAGAATGATTAAATCTTTGGTTTAATCATTCTTGAATTCTTCTTTGGGTTCAAGCATTAGGTGATAGAACCTAATTAATTATTATTAAAACATGAGGGACCGACCAAGGAGTTATGAAACCAGCCCTGGGTGGTCACGGGATCAAATGACGATCGCTCCGTCGAATTCCGAAATTGTTTGGAGAGTTTTTGGACCTAATACGTGCAATTGTGCAAATTAGGTCAGATTGTGAGAAACACGTGGGATTGGCTCATTGCGAGCCACAAATCCAACCTTGGTCGGTCAAGGTAACATGATTTCGTCGTTGAGACGTCCGTGTCTCAGTTCTGAGAATTTTGATATTTTCTGGTGCTCGTTTGAGCGACCATTTGAGAAAATATGACAAAATTAAGGTTTTCTGATAAAACCGTCAAAACTTCATCGGATGAAGGAAAATAATGAAAGGTGAAGGAATTATGAAGAGATGAGGGACCGACCAAGGGGTCATGAAACCGGCCCTGGGTGGTCACGGGATCAAATGTTGATCGTTCGAGCACTCCCAGATTGGTTGAAACCCTAATCAGCGTCCTTTGGTAGAATCAGCATAGATTTCTCATACGAACTCGGATTTTGCTGGTCCGCCCCTCCTTTACGTACGGAAAAGAATTTCCTATCTCCCAACGCGGGAGTATTTAGGTTTTAAGCTCTTTCGGGAGGTGAAAACATCCAGAGAGTAAAACTCAGGAAAAATCAAAGGGGCCGGTCCCATAACATTTTTCCTAATATGATGAAACGAAGGAGTTTTGTTGAAATAAATGAGTTTCCATGAGACGAAGGAAACATCAAAAATCATAAATAATAAAATAAGGGATGTGTGAGCGTGTGGGACCGGCTTAGAGCATGACTGGCCGACCAAGGCCCGGTCCCGTGCGTTTTCCCTATTTTATGCATTATTTCATGATTTGATGGAATTTTCATAATTTGAAGGAAATATCATGAAATCAGGGAATTTTCATGGGATTATGAAAACATGAAAAATATGCTAATAAAAGAGTGGGACGTGTGAGCCATCTAGGGTTTGGCCGACCGACCATAACTCGTGCACACGGGTTTCCTAAGTTTTATTATTTTTCATGGAACGAAGGAAATATCATGAGATTAAGGAGTTTTCATGAAATTAGGGCAATTAATAAAATAATGAGGAAATATGAGGTGTGGGGCCGGCTGGGACCAGGCATGGCCGGTTGGCCAATGGTCACAGCCCCCCTCATGCTCTCCTTGATTTTATATTATTTTCTCCGCGCGGAGGAAGCACCATGAAGTTGAGGAGTTTCCTCAAAAAAAAAAGGATATTTGTTCAAGCGAAAGGTTTTTCATGAACTCAGAAAAAACAACAAAATATGATAAAAATATGAGACTGGTATAGGATTGACCACGGCACGTTCGGCCGGTCAGTGGGTCCATGCTCCCAGCGCGTTGGTCAATTTTTATTTATTTGTTATTCTTCGTCCTATTTTGCATAGGTTCATCGTTTCGTCGTATTTTGAAATACTTGCTCGTGCGGTGGTTGTTAATGTATCATTATTGAATACAATTGCACCATCCGAGACAGAGCTTGCTCAAAGCAGTATCCACGATGCCCGTGCGTCCAATATTTATTACTAATCCATGGACTTCTCTTGGGAAGAACCATGGTTTGCGTAATGAAATATGTGCGAAAATATTTGAATATTTTCAAAGCAATTCTTCGGATGAATCCAAGAATTTAAGTTTAAGACGAGGCTTGCTCAGGCGGTAGCCACGATGCCGTGCGTCAATATTTATTACTAATCCATAGACTTCTCTTTGGGAAGAACCATGGTTTGCGTAATGAAATATGTGCGAAAATATTTGAATATTTTCAAGCAATTTCACGGATAAATCCAAGAATTTAGGTTTGAGACAGGGCTCGCTCAAGGCAGTAGTAACTGATGCCGTCGTCCAATATTACTAATCCATGTACTTCTGCTGGGAAGAACCATGGTTTGCGTAATGAGATATCTGCGAAAATATTTGAATATTTTCAGGAATTTTGCGGATGAATCCAAGAATTTAGCAATGATTAATTTTTGACTTTATACTAGCAGAGCAAGTCGTTCGGGAGTTTGATAAGTGCATATTGCACATATATTTTTTGTTAATTCCATACTAGTATTTGTTGGTTTTCTTGCAGATTATCGGGTGTTACGCTTGTTTTCTCTTAGTTGTGTGTTATTAATTGAATAATTTAAAAAGAAGTGAATTTGAGCTTAGTTGTGTAATAAAAGAAGCTAGCCAAGAGTAAAGAAGGGCCAAAGACCAAATGTAACTCGTGCAAATACAAGATTTCTACTTTTCATTTCGTAGATGACAAGAAGGGGAAGCCAATGGAGAAAGAACGGAGTCATTCAGAGTTCGTATGAAGAAGTTATGGGCAAAATAAGACTGAACTTAGAATTAGACTGTCAGTCTTCCAGGACTGACAGTGGAATGGGCATCTCTTGTTAAGGGGCACCCTCACTGTACGTTAAGGGACACCTTCCTGTTAAGGGGCAGTCAGTTCAAGGGAAGTGCTAAAGGGAGTCCGGTATGTTACTAGAGGGGCTGTCAAAAATTCGAATATTGCTAAAGGCACCCGCCATGCAGATTAGGGGCTACTACCTTCTTCCTCATGCACGTCATTTTCCGATTCACGACAGTTATTTGGTGGATTTTTACAGCAGAGGAGAATGAGTGTCAGAGCTTGGCAATGGGTTGGAGCAATGTCAGTAACGGAAGGAGACAATGAAACTGAATTGAAGTAACAGGGACGATGTTCATGGCTGCTGCTGCCATGAACAGAGAAGGGATGACGAGCTTGGTGCTCGGGTTGCTACCACTGTTATCGACGGTGATGACAGACAAGAGATGGAGAACTCGAGTTCAAATGAAGAGTTGGTTGCTGTGATAGGAGGTAAACTCGAGCTTGACGTGATTGAACGTAATGATGAATGATGGTAACTTGCGGTCATTGGAGCTATGCTCGATGGCGTTCGATGGTGAATGTCGATGGTTGCTGATGTTTGGAAGTGGAAGAAATATGAGATGATGGTGAGTAATGGCAGTAACAAGGAGCACGAGTCGGAGATGTGATGCTGTTGTATTGGGTGGACAGAGTCGAGCTAAAGATGGCTGCTGCCACGAGCTGTCAATGGTGATGGTTTGCTGTTCGTTGGAGTTGTAGCAATGATGGACAGGAGGTGACGTTGCTGTGAGCTTGGCAATGACGAGCTGCTGCACCAGCGACGAGAGTATTGGCTGATGGCAGCGACGAGTTGCCGTTGGTGTTAGCCAAGCTCGAGAATGGAAAGTGAACGGAACAGCAGTGACAGATGATGGAACTCGGGTTGCTGCAATCGTTGGAAATCGACAACAAAGAGTGATGGTTCTCAGCTCGACATAGAAGAGATCAATGAACCATGAAGCTCAGGAATGGTTTGATGCTTGCCGGTCGATGAAGAATGGAGCATGGTTTACCGGAGTTGAAGTCGAGCTAACAATGGAGAAGCAGTGAAGAACAATGGGTTATTGTTCTCGACAGTAAAGAGAACAATACAGGGAGGCATACAAGCTTTGTTAGCTGTTGAAGAACAGGGAAGAAAAACAAAGGTAGAGCTCTACGGTAATGTTGGTTGCTACTCGAGATGGAAAGAAAGAAAAACATAAAATAATGGAAAGATTGTTGGCAGACAGCACATGCAAAAGAAAAAGAAGAGTCGAGGCGAGCAAGAGACGGGTCTCAGTTTGATGGCGAGAACGTGAAGAATCAGAAACAACACATGGGCGGTTGAAAGAAATAAAAATAAAAAATAGAAAATAGAAAAGAAGACCGCAGCAAGCAGCCTGATGAATGTGGGAGCTCGCATGGGATGGTTGTTGGAGCTCGTGGGATGATCGTGGGGCAAACTTTGTCCTATAAATATAGCCCCAAAACATCTCCCAAAACACATCTCCTCTACGCCTTCTCTTCTTTCATTTCTCTCCTTTCACTCCTTCTTTCACTTTAATTCTTCTTTTCTTTTGTTGTCAGATAAAATAGTAGACTTTTAATTCTACTTCTTTATTTACTTATTTGCTAGTATTTTAAATTATGAGTAACTAAAACTCTCTTTGATTAAGGGCGATTTCGAAGCCCGAAATATGAATATATATTTGATATGAAATAACTTATTCTATTGCATTTATTTATGTTATTGATTGATTTTCTATTATGCTATTATTGTTTATGGATTATTTGTTAAGGGTTTAAGTTCGAAATTGAATCATTAATTCTTAATCTATTTGCTAGTTTAGATTTTCTTCGACCCGTAATTGTTTAGAAATATAAACGCAAGTAGAAATATATGGGTACTGATGATGGGACTTTGTTAAGTGCCCGTATGTAGAAATCAACACTAGTAGGTGATTCATGCTTTTGAGTTCATCACTAGGAGCAACCTGATCTCACAAAACTTAAAGCATTTGTTTAAGTCACACCTAGTAAGCGTACCTCTAGGAAACTTGGCAAGTAGGAACCGGTAGTCGAGCGCTTTCGTATCCGGTGAACTTAGGAGATAATAACGGAATAGTTGAGCGTACTAATTATTCTAGGGTTGTTAGTAACATGATAATGCAAAGAACTTGGCTATATATCAATTTGGTTTGTATTCCGTGGTCTAGAATGAACCTTTAATCAATTCCATCTCATTTTTGAATACAATTTACAATTTTCAGTATTTCCACAACAAAATCATCTTTGCTAAGAGTATTTGCATAACAACTTAGACTTCATACCTCCCTTGGGATGATCCTACTTACATTATATTACTTGCTAGTTAAAAGTAGAGAAATTTATTTTTGCGAGTTCGACGCCTCGTCAAAATTGGCGCCGTTGACGGGGAGGCAGTGGCGAGTTTAGTTGTTATTGTTATTCTTAGTTTTATTATATATAAAAAATAAAATAAAAAAAAAAAAATTTACTTTTATTTTTATTTTACTTTTACTTTTAGTATTTTTACTTTTAGTGATTTTATTTAGTACTTTTGTTTTTAGTTTTTTCTTATAGCTTTTATTTTATTTTTATGTGTTCATAATGGATTAATAGTATTCATGACCCTTCTAGAACGGGGGAAAAAAATTCTATAAACGATTTTTGTGCATAATTTTTATTTTCATTTTCATTTTTAGGCTTAGGTTTTATTAATTTTGATTCTTACAATTTTTGTATCATCGTCATGTTTCCATTTGGAAATAACATGTACGGTGTACAAGATCAATCATATCACAGTGGTAATCAATTTAACAATAGTTAATATAGTTTTCAGTCTCATTCATATGAAAACTACCAACCATCCTATTTGTATAATCAAAACCAATCTTTTGGCTATGATCAATATCCCACAGAACATTATGGATATTCTCATACATGCCAAAAACCTTATGACGGGCATGTAAGTGAACAATCACGAGGATGGAAGGACATTTATACTTCTAATCAATTGTTTTCTAGTGATGTGCAGGTGACAGAGAGTTTTGAACCAGAAACTTATGATAACGAATCAAGACCTACTCCTCTTCATCGGGCTTTTCCTTCACTCTTTCCAAAAGAGAAGATTGTGCACAATGGTGGAAAGCGTGTCAATGTCAGAAAACTTTTCAGGCAACACGACCAGCTAGAAGAAGCTGGGGCATCACAAAAGACTCTTGATGAAATTAACAAAGTCACAGAATTGGAATTTGAACGTCGTTTAAATATGGACGATTATGTGGAAGATTCTAATGAAGATGAACCACATCTCGAAAGCTTGCAACAATGATACGATTATTCCTACTCCGGATCATAATAACGATCACTCTCATATTCAAAAGGAGGAGAATGGATATGAGATAACCGTTGTTATAAATGGTGTAACGTATGCAAGTGAAGATTTTAGGATTTGCACCAACGAACTAGATTTTTTGGGAGAGGATTCTGATTCCGATGACGAGGTTGTTGAAGAGATGCAGATTGAGAATGAAACCCAATTGATTGAGGTTGTGGAAGACCCAATTGAACTTGCCAAGGATTATAATGATGTTGAGATTTCAGTTGAAGCGGAAATTAAGAGTTCAATAGAGGACCACGATATACTTGAGGTAAATAGTTCAATAGAGATAAAATATGAGGATCGCGAACAAGGTTTGTCTAATCCTTTGCATAATTCTATATATATTGATCCTCTCTGTCCAATTGAAATAGATTTTCAAATAGTTGTTAACCCATCTTTTAGGAAAATACCTCACTTAGGATTGGATTTATGTGCTTCCAAAGTTTTAACGGATTATTTTTCTTCTAAGTATCCACCACTTGATGTGTTTGATTCTAGAATTGTGCAGGTTCGCCATGCTGAAGAACCTTCTGAAGTTCCAGAATTCTATGTTCTCTATCCACTTTCGAGTGTAGAAAGAACTAAGTGTGGGGGAAACTTCAATAAAGTGATTGCTTCTATATTTATATTTTGTGTTAATATTTTCATGAAGCTGTTACTAGAATTACAGATTGTTTTCTGGGCAGACTGCCAGATTTTCAGATTACTGGTATATGGGGAGGACGATAAACTAAGTCAGGCTGATGACAATAAACTAAAGCGCTGAATGGGAGGCAACCCATAGGTTTTGTATTTTCTATCTTTATCTTTGGTTTTTCATATCATATTTAAATTTCCCACCTTATTTTACTTTGGACGAATCAATTACATTGAGGACAATGTAGAGTTGAAGTGTGGGGGAGTGTTTCCATATTTTTCATATAGAGTTTTTAGTATTTATGAGTCAAATTTTTCAAAAATTTTGTAAATATTTGCATAAAAACCTTCAACTTGTAGAGATTTTAGAGTCACTAGCATCCTTCTAGGTATGTTTACATAGAGAATTCTGACCGACATAACTGAACTTGGAAGTATTAGGGAACTACGTTCGGATTTCTTACGAATTGGAGTGTTAAATAATGGATTTAATCATGCCGGTGATGCAAATTTGGAGCAAAGAGAAATGCATTATTAGAGTTGTTGAACAATCATTAGTGGAGACTACCTATTTTCAAATCAATAGAGGCACCAGACCAAATTTTCTTTGTAGATGACTAAAGAGCTTTCTTTGGAGTGTGTGTCATCGTACGTAAATTCCGGATAGAATGGTGAGCTACCCAACTTCACACCATTTTCAGCGCTATTTTTAATCTCTTGAGTGCTAATTTTGTCAATCATGAGGATGACGTCTATAGATGAAAGCCTCCTTCTTGTAATTTGATTTGCAGTTAGAACCATTCTCTCTCGTCAACAACAGGTCCATAGAAACACCCATCATCATCAACAACAAAGGAGCGACATCAAAATCTACAAGGAAAGTTGAAGACGTTTCATGTTTATAAGAAACAATTCAAATCTAAGTAAAGCAACATAGTTTGAGCAGATTTTTAAATACATGTTGAAGACTTACAATACAGGGAGCGGAATTCTATATCAAAGTATGAAGACTTATTTACAAGTGCAGGGAAAATCAAAAAGATGAGAGTTATTGAAGTTTATGATACGAAGACAATACAAGTTGTGAAAATCAAAATGGTAAAGTACTTCTTTCATGGCGATGAAAATTCAATTTAATTTTTAATTATAGTTGCAATCTTTTTAATAAAAAAGAAAAAAAAATACAAATACAGAAAAGAAAATAATAATAATAATAATAATAAAAGCCATGTGTGGCATCCTTTAAAAAAAAAAAAAGATTTGCATTTTGGATTTATTTCATCAATAAAACCATGAGGAAGAAAAATCTATAAAAAAGTTTCAAGCAACAAGAAAATAGAGGAAAAGAGTTACAAATTGTCAAAATTTTATGAAGTTCAAAAGTTTATCATCAATAGTTGAAGACCGAAGACGAAGACCAAGAAAATGAAGAAGACGAGCTGAAGACTACGTTTCTATTGGATGCTGTGAGAGTGGTGTTATCATCATTGCAATCAGATGTGATGGTGGTAAGTACTCTCATCCTTGATATAGTGGTTGATTTCCTTTCTTAGAGATCATCAGAAAAAGTATTTTGTTTCCCACGATTTTGTGGGGTCTCCAGAAATAATTCGGAAGGTTTCCTTCCCACCATTCAACGTGTGTAGGAGTTCTCTCTTTATTCATACCTGCACACAGGTGAGACCCATAAAAAAGCTGTCTTATTAAGTGCAATTATCATAAAATCCTTTTATGTAAGGCAGAAGTCGAGGCGAAATGCTTATTGGTCGCTCTCAAACACGCGTTCTCTCATTATGGTGTGATTATTTCTCACTCAAAATTTAAAGAATGAGAATATGTTCTTTGGTATTTCTAACTTCTTATTACTAGCATGCAGAAACTCTATGTCCTCATAACTCTTTGGATGCTTGGGACGCTGGAACGCTTTGAAGTTGGAGTAGGTTTTGTGAGTATACCTCTCGTAAGCCCTCACGAGACTATAACTCGTCCACTAGGGACACCTAGGGGTTTAAAGGCTTGTTGCACATGCTAAGTGCAATCGGGTCCTCAACGACAGAGATTTGTTTTGTTTTAGGTTAGATAGTTTGCTCGAGGACTAGCAAAAGCCAAGTGTGGGGAATTTGATAAGTGCATATTGCACATATATTTTGTGTTAATTCCATACTAGTATTTGTTGGTTTTCTTGCAGATTATCGGGTGTTACGCTTGTTTTCTCTTAGTTGTGTGTTATTAATTGAATAATTTAAAAAGAAGTGAATTTGAGCTTAGTTGTGTAATAAAAGAAGCTAGCCAAGAGTAAAGAAGGGCCAAAGACCAAATGTAACTCGTTCAAATACAAGATTTTTACTTTTCATTTCGTATATGACAAGAAGGGGAAGCCAATGGAGAAAGAACGGAGTCATTCGGAGTTCGTATGAAGAAGTTATGGCCAAAATAAGACTGAACTTGGAATTAGACTGTCAGTCTTCCAGGACTGACAGTGGAATGGGCATCTCTTGTTAAGGGGCACCCTCACTGTATGTTAAGGGACACCTTCCTGTTAAGGGGCAGTCAGTTCAAGGGAAGTGATAAAGGGAGTCCGGTATGTTACTAGAGGGGCTGTCAAAAATTCGAATATTGCTAAAGGCACCCGCCATGCAGATTAGGGGCTACTACCTTCTTCCTCATGCACGTCATTTTCCGATTCACGACAGTTATTTGGTGGATTTTTACAGCAGAGGAGAATGAGTGTCGAGCTTGGCAATGGGTTGGAGCAATGTCAGAACGGAAGGAGACAATGAGACGCATTGAAGTAACATGGACGATGTTCATGGCTGCTCTTTGCCATGAACAGAGAAGGGATGACGAGCTTGGTGCTCCGGGTTGCTACCACTGTTGATCGACGGTGATGACAGACAAGAGATGGAGAACTCGAGTTCAAATGAAGAGTTGGTTGCTGTGATAGGAGGTAAACTCGAGCTTGACGTGATTGAACGTAATGATGAATGATGGTAACTTGCGGTCATTGGAACTATGCTCGATGGCGTTCGATGGTGAATGTCGATGGTTGTTGATGCTTGGAAGTGGAAGAAATATGAGATGATGGTGAGTAATGGCAGTAACAAGGAGCACGAGTCGGAGATGTGATCTTTGTTGTATTGGGTGGACGGAGTCGAGCTAAAGATGGTTGCTGCCACGAGCTGTCAATGGTGATGGTTTGCTGTTCGTTGGAGTTGTAGCAATGATGGACAGGAGGTGACGTTGCTGTGAGCTTGGCAATGACGAGCTGCTGCACCAGCGACGAGAGTATTGGCTGATGGCAGCGACAAGTTTCCGTTGGTGTTAGCCAAGCTCGAGAATGGAAAGTGAACGGAACAGCAGTGACAGATGATGGAACTCGGGTTGCTGCAATCGTTGGAAATCGACAACAAAGAGTGATGGTTCTCAGCTCGACATAGAAGATTGTTGGAATTAATTACAATAATCGAAAGCAAATGGGAAATAATACTTAGATTACACTGATAGTAGTAACAAATAACTCAATAAAATTAGTAGAGGCACGTATGAGATACGCTGAGCTAAAGGTAATATTGCCTGCTACTCCTCTGAGATGCTATATCAATTAGCAAACTACCTCCAGGATACAACTACTGTTAGTTCTCCTCTATGTGTAGCATACACAGAGAGAACCCTTAGAACTTGGCAGCAAAAATGAAAAAACAAAAACACAAATCGAAACTACAACCCGTTTCAGATAAATATAAAAACTAATTTATGTTTCTGTAAACTATGATGTTTCTGTAAACTTATTTCTGTTAAACAAACTTTCTTTAAACTAATTTAGTAAACAAAGAAGTAGTTATACAAAATTATGTTTCTGTAAACTACAACTTGTTTAAGATAAGAACTCGATTTTATGTTTCTGTAAACTTAAAAAGAAATTGTTTCTGAAGGCTAAAGAAAAGAATAAGAATTTCAGAAGAGAAGAGTTCTGAAAGGTATGGTTTACAAATGAAGTTTACAACTCGTATTTATAGCAAGAAAATGTTCGAACGTTGGAAGAGAATCCAAAGCACGACAGACTGTCCGTGATTCACGCATCTCGAACGTTGCAAAAGTAAGGTAAAAAATCACGTTAAAATAACAGTGCACACGCATTCAAAATTTTCGAGATTCTTCTCGAGGAAAACAGTGTGTACAGGTGTCAAGAAAACCGTGTGACACGCGTGAAAGAAGATGCTTCTCGAGGCTGTCGGATATCCAAAACCGAGAAGGCAAAGAATAAAATTCTTTACATGTGTGGGAGAAGCGTGTGGTAAATTTCAGTAAAAAGAAAGGATGGGTCGGATACACCCACACCCACACCCACACCCACTCCCACTCCCACGCCCACGCCCACGCCCTCTCCCTCGCCCACGCCCACGCCCACGCCCACGCCGAGCCGAGCCGAGCCGAGCGAGCGTGCGTGCTTCTGTGCGAAGCACCGCGCGAACGGGAAAGGCAATAAGAAATGCAATAAGGTTTAGGCAACCTTCCCATAGTCTAGGGCTTTCCCCATACACAAAGGTCTAAAGACCCAAAGGGCCATGCCCTTAAGGCTAAACCAATGCTATTTAAGTCTAAAACTTTTAGTGTTTTAGTCTATATGGGACTAATGTTTTATTCATTCACATGAAAAAACATCTAGGGAGCAATAGGTCTTGGGATCAAAACATGGTCCATGCATTTTTTGATTAAAACAAAACATTTTTTCTAACAATCCCCCACATGAATAATAAAACATGTCGATAAAACACGATAAAACATAAGGCAACAAAATAGGCTAAGGTGTCCCAAGGATTGAACCTTAACTTAGTGAGAGGTTACTCGAATCGCTTGTTGATACGGTGAACGCAATGTCTTGAACCGCCAACAAAGAATGCAATTCAGAAATAACATCCACACTTGATGCCTCAACCGAAGAAAACAGCTGCCAAGCTCTTGCGGTTGTGCCCATTTTGGTCGTGGCCTAAAATCCCGGACTTAATGAATGTCTCTAGAGAATCAGCTCAAATTCTCATAGGAAGCGGCCACACTTCCAACATCCACAAAGGTGAGTCCATAAAGAGTGTCTTGCCACACCCCGCTTTAATCAAAGCCATGGTACCCATTAAGATCGCAAAAGATCATCCTTAATTTCTGCAGGCAGCACTATCGCACGATTACACCATAGGGAGGGACAAAGATAGTGCTTTCTCAATATCACCATAAATTAGTTGTCTCATTGAACCTTGATCTTGGAAATCCAATCACAAGGTTGAGTATCCTTCATGGTGATTTATTCTATGAGCTTAAGTCCCATCCCCCTCGATGTGGATTTAACTTCCTCTCTCGGTAAACCTTTCGTCAAAGGATCTGCAAGATTATCTTTGGATTTTACAAAGTCTATCGAGATAATACCAGTAGAGAGTAGTTGTTTCACCGTCTTGTGTCTTCTACGTATATGTATAGACTTTCCGTTGTATACATTGTTCTTTGCGCAACCAAGTGCATCTTTACTGTCACAGTGGATGGCGATTGAAGACACAGGCTTGGGCCAGAGTGGAATTCCTCCCAGGAAACATCGCATCCATTCAGCTTCCTCTCCAAACTTTTTCCAAGGCTATAAACTCAGACTCCATAGTGGATTTAGCTATACATGTCTGTTTGGTAGACTTCCATGAGACAGACGCACCTCCAAGCAAGAAGATGTACCCACTAGTAGATTTGCACTCTTCTGAGTCGATATCCAGTTGGCATCACAATACCCTTCCAAGACAGCAGGATACTTCCCAAAACTTAAGCAATAGTTTGAGGTCCCTCTCGGGTAACGTAAAACTCAAGAGAGCATTCCATTGATCCCGCCCAGGTTGCAAGTATACCGCTTAATCTACTCAGAGAGTAAGCAATATCAGGTCTTGTACAGTTCATAAGATACATAAGACTACCAATAATGCGAGAATACTCAAGTTGATCAATACCCTCACCCTTGTTCTTTTTCAATTTACAAGTGGGATCAAATGGAGTAGACGCAGGTTTAGCATTTTCATAATTAAATCTCTTTAATACGGTTTCAAAGATAATGAGATTGACTAAGACTATATCCATCGAGACGTCTTTCTGATTTTCATCCCTAAGATTACATCAGTAGGGCCTAAGTCTTTCATGTCAAAATTATCTCTAAGCATGCTTTTAATGGTATTAATAATATCAAGGTTGCTGCCTAATATGAGATTATCATCAACATATAGGCAAACAATAACATGAGAATCATACACAGATTTAATGTAAACACATTTATTAGATTCATTAACCTTGAAACCATTAGTTATCATAACATGATCAAATTTTTCATGCCACTGTTTAGGTGCTTGTTTTAAACCGTAAAGAGATTTGTTTAACTTGCATACTTTGTTTTCATAACCTTTTACTATAAAGCCTTCAGGTTGATCCATATAAATTTCTTCATTCAATTCACCATATAGAAAAGCAGTTTTAACATCCATCTGATGTACATGCAAATCATAAATTGAAGCAATAGCAATCAACATTCTAATCGAGGTGATTCTAGAGACTGGTGAATAGGTATCAAAGAAATCTACTCCTTCCTGTTGTCTATAGCCTTTAGCTACCAACCTAGCTTTATATTTATCTATAGTTCCATCTGTTCTAAGTTTCCTTTTGAACACCCATTTGCAACCTATGGATTTACTTCCAGGAGGCAAGTCTACAAGCTGCCAAGTTTCATTTTTCTGAATGGACTCCCATTCATTTAATGAAGCTTCTTCCCAGAAAGGAGCTTCTGGAGAAGTCATAGCTTCCTTGTAGGTTTGGGGTTCAGACTCTACCGTAAGAGTCAAAAAATCTGGGCCAAAACTTGTTTCAGTTCTAACCCTCTTACTTCTTCTTGGTTCAGTCTCATACTCCAAAGTTGGAGTTTGACTAGTCGATGGAACATCCGGGAGGTCATCATGGACCCTTTTCCGAGGTCCAGACCTTAAAGGAAATATGTGTTCATAAAACACAGCATCTCTTGATTCCATTATGGTGTTCAGACCAATGTTATTGTGGTTTAACTGATGACCATAAATCTGTGAGCATTTGTATGCTCAGGATATCCTATGAAAACACAGTCAATTGTTTTAGGACCTATTTTAGTTTTCTTGGGATGAGGAATGGCCACCTTGGCCAAACACCCCCACACTTTAAAGTATGCATAAGAAGGTTGTTTACCATTCCACAATTCATAAGGAGTTTTATCAGATTTTTAAATGGAACTCGGTTCAAAATATAGCAAGCAGAGAGGATAGCTTTCCCCCACAAGTTCGAAGATAACCCTGAACTTGTCAACATAGCATTTACCATATCTATGAGTGTTCTATTTTTTCTTTCAGCTACACCATTCGATTCTGGTGAATATGGTGCAGTTGTTTCATGAATGATTCCATTATGTTTACAAAACTCACCTATGGGTATCACATACTCACCGCCACGGTCTGACCTAAGAGTTTTAATTTTAACTCCTTTTTGGTTTTCTACTTCAAGTTTATAAAACTTGAAAGCCTCTAAGGCCTCATCTTTACTTCTAAGAAGATGAACCTGACAGTATCGTGAGTAATCATCTATGAAAGTGATATACCATTTTCTACCACCTCTTGTTGGTGTTGATTTCAAGTCTCCTAAATCCGAGTGTATTAATTCCAAAGGAACTGTTCTACGTTCAACACTTTTATTAAATGGTTTTCTTGCATATTTAGATTCAACACAGATTTCACATCTTTGTTTTTTATCAAAGTTTATTTTAGGTATGCAACCTAAATTAGCAAGTCTTTCTAGCGATTTGAAATTAACATGCCCAAGTCTATCATGCCAAACATGTGATGAATCACAAACATAAACAGAAGAAGATGCATTAACATTCAATTTCAAATCAGATACACTAAGCTTAATCATGTTATCGGTAACATAACCTTTTCCTACGAATTCACCATGCTTAGAAATCACAACAATATTGGACTCAGCAACAATTTTAAAACCTTTTCCTAGCAGGATGGTTTCTGAGATGAGATTTTTGCATATGTCTGGGACGTAGAATACGTCATTCAATGCGAGAGTTTTTTCTGAAGTTAGCTTCAGTTCGACCTTGCCTTTCCCCACCACTTTCGCGGTGGAAGAATTTCCCATGAACAATTTCTCATCATCTCCTACTATGGCATAGGAGGAGAAAGCATTTCTGAATTTACAGACATGCTTGGTGGCTCCAGAATCAAGCCACCAGTCTCTCACATTAGTCATACTAGAGACAAGGTCGACTTCAGACACCATGCCAGTGAAATATCCAGAGTCCTCTACTATGTTTGCCTTATTTTTTGTTTTGGATCATATTTGATCCTTTTACGGCCTTACAGTCTTTAGCCATATGTCCAGGTTTACCACAATTAAAACAGTCGCCTTTGATGGTGTGCTTAGTGACACCACCTCTAGGCTTAAAATTGTTACCTCTGGGTTTTCGACGTCTGTTACGTCTATTACCCATTTTGCTTTGGATTCTCCGGGAGTTTTCTTTGAAGCGACTTTATCGTCCAAAACATGAGCTTTGTTGGACATGTTTTTGCTCAGCATCATGCTCTTGTCCTTGCTGCACATCATCTCCTCAACCTGGATCTTTTTGCCAAGCTCCACCATGGTGATTTCACGAGTCTTGTGTCGCAGCCTCCTCTTGTATTCGCTCCATGAGGGTGGAAGCTTTTCAATCACAGCCGATACTTGTAGAGCTTCATCAAAAGTCAAGCCTTCAGCAAGAATCTCGCTGATGAGGAGTTGAAGTTCGACGAACTGTTCTACCACAGGCTTTTCGTCAGTCATGTTGTATTCTAAGAACTTAGCCATCAAGAACTTCTTACTTCCAGTGACTTCAAAGATGATATTTTTCTTCTAGAGCTTCCCATAAATCAAAAGCATTAAAATCTTCTTTTGCATTATAGAAGTCATACAATGAGTCATCAAGACAGTTAAGAATATGATTCTTGCACAAATAATTCTTCCTATTCCATCTGTCCAATTTATCTTCATTACCACGGCGATGAAGTTTTCTCGAGGTTTTTTCTAAAGCATATCCATCTAACCTTTGGTCGTTTAGGAAGAATAGCATTTTAGACTGCTATCTCTTAAAGTCCTTACCACTGAACTTTGGTGGTTTTTCTACAGTATTCTTTCCCATGTTCTTACAACAAAGAATATTACAGTATTACAATAAGGCACAATATTACCTTTATATTGTTGGAATTAATTACAATAATCGAAAGCAAATGGGAAATAATACTTAGATTACACTGATAGTAGTAACAAATAACTCAATAAAATTAGTAGAGGCACGTATGAGATACGCTGAGCTAAAGGTAATATTGCCTGCTACTCCTCTGAGATGCTATAGCAATTAGCAAACTACCTCCAGGATACAACTACTGTTAGTTCTCCTCTATGTGTAGCATACACAGAGAGAACCCTTAGAACTTGGCAGCAAAAAATGAAAAAACAAAAACACAAATCGAAACTACAACCCGTTTCAGATAAATATAAAAACTAATTTATGTTTCTGTAAACTATGATGTTTCTGTAAACTTATTTCTGTTAAACAAACTTTCTTTAAACTAATTTCTGTAAACAAAGAAGTAGTTATACAAAATTATGTTTCTGTAAACTACAACTTGTTTAAGATAAGAACTCGATTTTATGTTTCTGTAAACTTAAAAAGAAATTGTTTCTGAAGGCTAAAGAAAAGAATAAGAATTTCAGAAGAGAAGAGTTCTGAAAGGTATGGTTTACAAATGAAGTTTACAACTCGTATTTATAGCAAGAAAATGTTCGAACGTTGGAAGAGAATCCAAAGCACGACAGACTGTCCGTGATTCACGCATCTCGAACGTTGCAAAAGTAAGGTAAAAAATCACGTTAAAAGAACAGTGCACACGCATTCAAAATTTTCGAGATTCTTCTCGAGGAAAACAGTGTGTACAGGTGTCAAGAAAACCGTGTGACACGCGTGAAAGAAGATGCTTCTCGAGGCTGTCGGATATCCAAAACCGAGAAGGCAAAGAATAAAATTCTTTACATGTGTGGGAGAAGCGTGTGGTAAATTTCAGTAAAAAGAAAGGATGGGTCGGATACACCCACACCCACACCCACTCCCACTCCCACTCCCACTCCCACTCCCACGCCCACGCCCTCGCCCTCGCCCTCGCCCTCGCCCACGCCCTCGCCCACGCCCACGCCGAGCCGAGCCGAGCGAGCGTGCGTGCTTCTGTGCGAAGCACCGCGCGAACGGGAAAGGCAATAAGAAATGCAATAAGGTTTAGGCAACCTTCCCATAGTCTAGGGCTTTCCCCATACACAAAGGTCTAAAGACCCAAAGGGCCATGCCCTTAAGGCTAAACCAATGCTATTTAAGTCTAAAACTTTTAGTGTTTTAGTCTATATGGGACTAATGTTTTATTCATTCACATGAAAAAACATCTAGGGAGCAATAAGTCTTGGGATCAAAACATGGTCCATGCATTTTTTGATTAAAACAAAACATTTTTTCTAACAAAGAGATCAATGAACCATGAAGCTCAGGAATGGTTTGATGCTTGCCGGTCGATGAAGAATGGAGCATGGTTTACCGGAGTTGAATTCGAGCTAACAATGGAGAAGCAGTGAAGAACAATGGGTTATTGTTCTCGACAGTAAAGAGAACAATACAGGGAGGCATACAAGCTATGTTAGCTGTTGAAGAACAGGGAAGAAAAACAAAGGTAGAGCTCTACGGTAATGTTGGTTGCTACTCGAGATGGAAAGAAAGAAAAACATAAAATAATGGAAAGATTGTTGGCAGACAGCACATGCAAAATAAAAAGAAGAGTTGAGGCGAGCAAGAGACGGGTCTCAGTTTGATGTCCAGAACGTGAAGAATCAGAAACAACACATGGGCGGTTGAAAGAAATAAAAATAAAAAATAAAAAATAGAAAAGAAGACCGCAGCAAGCAGCCTGATGAATGTGGGAGCTCGCATGGGATGGTTGTTGGAGCTCGTGGGATGATCGTGGGGCAAACTTTGTCCTATAAATATAGCCCCAAAACATCTCCCAAAACACATCTCCTCTACGCCTTCTCTTCTTTCATTTCTCTCCTTTCACTCCTTCTTTCATTTTAATTCTTCTTTTCTTTTGTTGTCAGATAAAATAGTAGACTTTTAATTCTACTTCTTTATTTACTTATTTGATAGTATTTTAAATTATGAGTAATTAAAACTCTCTTTGATTAAGGGCGATTTCGAAGCCCGAAATATGAATATATATTTGATATGAAATAACTTATTCTATTGCATTTATTTATGTTATTGATTGATTTTCTACTATGCTATTATTGTTTATGGATTATTTGTTAAGGGTTTAAGTTGAAATTGAATCATTAATTCTTAATCTATTTGCTAGTTTAGATTTTCTTCGACCGTAATTGTCTAGAAATATAAACGCAAGTAGAAATATATGGGTCGATGATGATGGGACTTTGTTAAGTGCCCGTATGTAGAAATCAACACTAGTATGTGATTCATGCTTTTGAGTTCATCACTAGGAGCAACCTTATCTCACAAAACTTAAAGCATTTGTTTAAGTCACACCTAGTAAGCGTACCTCTAGGAAACTTGGCAAGTAGGAACCGGTGAGTTTAGCGCTTCGTATCCGGTGAACTTAGGAGATAATAACGGAATAGTTGAGCGTACTAATTATTCTAGGGTTGTTAGTAACATGATAATGCAAAGAACTTGGCTATATATCAATTTGGTTTGTATTCGTGGTCTAGAATGAACCTTTAATCAATTCCATCTCATTTTTGAATACAATTTACAATTTTCGCGATTATTTCCACAACAAAATCATCTTTGCTAAGAGTATTTGCATAACAACTTAGACTTCATACCTCCCTTGGGATGATCCTACTTACATTATATTACTTGCTAGTTAAAAGTAGAGAAATTTATTTTTGCGAGTTCGACGCCTCGTCAAAATTGGCGCCGTTGCCGGGGAGGCAGTGGCGAGTTTAGTTGTTATTGTTATTCTTAGTTTTATTATATATAAAAAATAAAATAAAATAAATTTACTTTTATTTTTATTTTACTTTTACTTTTAGTATTTTTACTTTTAGTGATTTTATTTAGTACTTTTGTTTTTAGTTTTTTCTTATAGCTTTTATTTTATTTTTATGTGTTCATAATGGATTAATAGTATTCATGACCCGTCTAGAACGGGGGAAAAAAATTCTATAAACGATTTTTGTGCATAATTTTTATTTTCATTTTCATTTTTAGGCTTAGGTTTTATTAATTTTGATTCTTACAATTTTTGTATCATCGTCATGTTTCCATTTGGAAATAACATGTACGGTGTACAAGATCAATCATATCACAGTGGTAATCAATTTAACAATAGTCAATATAGTTTTCAGTCTCATTCATATGAAAACTACCAACCATCCTATTTGTATAATCAAAACCAATCTTTTGGCTATGATCAATATCCCACAGAACATTATGGATATTCTCATACATGCCAAAAACCTTATGACGGGCATGTAAGTGAACAATCACGAGGATGGAAGGACATTTATACTTCTAATCAATTGTTTTCTAGTGATGTGCAGGTGACAGAGAGTTTTGAACCAGAAACTTATGATAACGAATCAAGACCTACTCCTCTTCATCGGGCTTTTCCTTCACTCTTTCCAAAAGAGAAGATTGTGCACAATGGTGGAAAGCGTGTCAATGTCAGAAAACTTTTCAGGCAACACGACCAGCTAGAAGAAGCCGGGGCATCACAAAAGACTCTTGATGAAATTAACAAAGTCACAGAATTGGAATTTGAACGTCGTTTAAATATGGACGATTATGTGGAAGATTCTAATGAAGATGAACCACCTCTCGAAAGTCCTTGCAACAATGATACGATTATTCCTACTCCGGATCATAATAACGATCACTCTCATATTCAAAAGGAGGAGAATGGATATGAGATAACCGTTGTTATAAATGGTGTAACGTATTCAAGTGAAGATTTTAGGATTTGCACCAACGAACTAGATTGTTTGGGAGAGGATTCTGATTCCGATGACGAGGTTGTTAAAGAGATGTAGATTGAGAATGAAACCCAATTGATTGAGGTTGTGGAAGACCCAATTGAACTTGCCAAGGATTATAATGATGTTGAGATTTCAGTTGAAGCGGAAATTAAGAGTTCAATAGAGGACCACGATATACTTGAGGTAAATAGTTCAATAGAGATAAAATATGAGGATCGCGAACAAGGTTTGTCTAATCCTTTGCATAATTCTATATATATTGATCCTCTCTGTCCAATTTAAATAGATTTTCAAATAGTTGTTAACCCATCTTTTAGGAAAATACCTCACTTAGGATTGGATTTATGTGCTTCCAAAGTTTTAACGGATTATTTTTCTTCTAAGTATCCACCACTTGATGTGTTTGATTCTAGAATTGTGCAGGTTCTCCATGCTGAAGAACCTTTTCAAGTTCCCGAATTCTATGTTCTCTATCCACTTTCGAGTGTAGAAATAACTAAGTGTGGGGGAAACTTCAATAAAGTGATTGCTTCTATATTTATATTTTGTGTTAATATTTTCATGAAGCTGTTACTAGAATTACAGATTGTTTTCTGGGCAGACTGCCAGATTTTCAGATTACTGGTATATGGGGAGGACGATAAACTAAGTCAGGCTGAGGACAATAAACTAAAGTGCTGAATGGGAGGCAACCCATAGGTTTTGTATTTTCTATCTTTATCTTTTGTTTTTCATATCATATTTAAATTTCCCACCTTATTTTACTTTGGACGAATCAATTACATTGAGGACAATGTAGAGTTGAAGTGTGGGGGAGTGTTTCCATATTTTTCATATAGAGTTGTTAGTATTTATGAGTCAAATTTTTCAAATTTTTTGTAAATATTTGCATAAAAACCTTCAACTTGTAGAGATTTTAGAGTCACTAGCATCCTTCTAGGTATGTTTACATAGAGAATTCTGACCGACATAACTGAACTTGGAAGTATTAGGGAACTACGTTCGGATTTCTTACGAATTGGAGTGTTAAATAATGGATTTAATCATGCCGGTGATGCAAATTTGGAGCAAAGAGAAATGCATTATTAGAGTTGTTGAACAATCATTAGTGGAGACTACCTATTTTCAAATCAATAGAGGCACCAGACCAAATTTTCTTTGTAGATGACTAAAGAGATTTCTTTGGAGTGTGTATCATCGTACGTAAATTCCGGGTAGAATGGTGAGCTACCCAACTTCACACCATTTTCAGCACTATTTTTGATCTCTTGAGTGCTAATTTTGTCAATCATGAGGATGACGTCTATAGATGAAAGCCTCCTTCTTGTAGTTTGATTTGCAGTTAGAACCATTCTCTCTCGTCAACAATAGGTCCATAGAAACACCCATCATCATCAACAACAAAGGAGCGACATCAAAATCTACAAGGAAAGTTGAAGACGTTTCATGTTTATAAGAAACAATTCAAATCTAAGTAAAGCAACATAGTTTGAGCAGATTTTTAAATACATGTTGAAGACTTACAATACAAGGAGCGGAATTCTATATCAAAGTATGAAGACTTATTTACAAGTGCAGAGAAAATCAAAAAGATGAGAGTTATTGAAGTTTATGATACGAAGACAATACAAGTTGTGAAAATCAAAATGGTAAAGTACTTCTTTCATGGCGATGAAAATTCAATTTAATTTTTAATTATAGTTGCAATCTTTTTAATAAAAAAGAAAAAAAAATACAAATACAGAAAAGAAAATAATAATAATAATAATAATAATAAAAGCCATGTGTGGCATCCTTTAAAAAAAAAAAAAATTTGCATTTTGGATTTATTTCATCAATAAAACCATGAGGAAGAAAAATCTATAAAAAAGTTTCAAGCAACAAGAAAATAGAGGAAAAGAGTTACAAATTGTCAAAATTTTATGAAGTTCAAAAGTTTATCATCAATAGTTGAAGACCGAAGACGAAGACCAAGAAAATGAAGAAGACGAGCTGAAGACTACGTTTCTATTGGATGCTGTGAGAGTGGTGTTATCATCATTGCAATCAGATGTGATGGTGGTAAGTACTCTCATCCTTGATATAGTGGTTGATTTCCTTTCTTAGAGATCATCAGAAAAAGTATTTTGTTTCCCACGATTTTGTGGGGTCTCCAGAAATAATTCGGAAGGTTTCCTTCCCACCATTCAACATGTGTAGGAGTTCTCTCTTTATTCCTACCTCGCACACAGGTGAGACCCATAAAAAAGTTTGTCTTATTAAGTGCAATTATCATAAAATCCTTTTATGTAAGGCAGAAGTCGAGGCGAAATGCTTATTGGTCGCTCTCAAACACGCGTTCTCTCATTATGGTGTGATTATTTCTCACTCAAAATTTAAAGAATGAGAATATGTTCTTTGGTATTTCTAACTTCTTATTACTAGCATGCAGAAACTCTATGTCCTCATAACTCTTTGGATGCTTGGGACGCTGGAACGCTTTGAAGTTGGAGTAGGTTTTGTGGGTATACCTCTCGTAAGCCCTCACGAGACTATAACTCGTCCACTAGGGACACCTAGGGGTTTAAAGGCTTGTTGCACATGCTAAGTGCAATCGGGTCCTCAACGACAGAGATTTGTTTTGTTTTAGGTTAGATAGTTTGCTCGAGGACTAAAAAAAAAGCCAAGTGTGGGGGAATTTGATAAGTGCATATTGCACATATATTTTGTGTTAATTCCATACTAGTATTTGTTGGTTTTCTTGCAGATTATCGGGTGTTACGCTTGTTTTCTCTTAGTTGTGTGTTATTAATTGAATAATTTAAAAAGAAGTGAATTTGAGCTTAGTTGTGTAATAAAAGAAGCTAGCCAAGAGTAAAGAAGGGCCAAAGACCAAATGTAACTCGTTCAAATACAAGATTTTTACTTTTCATTTCGTATATGACAAGAAGGGGAAGCCAATGGAGAAAGAACGGAGTCATTCGGAGTTCGTATGAAGAAGTTATGGGCAAAATAAGACTGAACTTGGAATTAGACTGTCAGTCTTCCGGGACTGACGGTGGAATGGGCATCTCTTGTTAAGGGGCACCCTCACTGTACGTTAAGGGACACCTTCCTGTTAAGGGGCAGTCAGTTCAAGGGAAGTGCTAAAGGGAGTCCGGTATGTTACTAGAGGGGCTGTCAAAAATTCGAATATTGCTAAAGGCACCCGCCATGCAGATTAGGGGCTACTACCTTCTTCCTCATGCACGTCATTTTCCGATTCACGACAGTTATTTGGTGGATTTTTACAGCAGAGGAGAATGAGTGTCAGAGCTTGGCAATGGGTTGGAGCAATGTCAGTAACGGAAGGAGACAATGAGACTGCATTGAAGTAACAGGGACGATGTTCATGGCTGCTGCTGCCATGAACATAGAAGGATGACGAGCTTGGTGCTCGGGTTGCTACCACTGTTGATCGACGGTGATGACAGACAAGAGATGGAGAACTCGAGTTCAAATGAAGAGTTGGTTGCTGTGATAGGAGGTAAACTCGAGCTTGACGTGATTGAACGTAATGATGAATGATGGTAACTTGCGGTCATTGGAGCTATGCTCGATGGCGTTCGATGGTGAATGTCGATGGTTGCTGATGCTTGGAAGTGGAAGAAATATGAGATGATGGTGAGTAATGGCAGTAACAAGGAGCACGAGTCGGAGATGTGATGCTGTTGTATTGGGTGGACGGAGTCGAGCTAAAGATGGTTGCTGCCACGAGCTGTCAATGGTGATGGTTTGCTGTTCGTTGGAGTTGTAGCAATGATGGACAGGAGGTGACGTTGCTGTGAGCTTGGCAATGACGAGCTGCTGCACCAGCGACGAGAGTATTGGCTGATGGCAGCGACGAGTTGCCGTTGGTGTTAGCCAAGCTCGAGAATGGAAAGTGAACGGAACAGCAGTGACAGATGATGGAACTCGGGTTGCTGCAATCGTTGGAAATCGACAACAAAGAGTGATGGTTCTCAGCTCGACATAGAAGAGATCAATGAACCATGAAGCTCAGGAATGGTTTGATGCTTGCCGGTCGATGAAGAATGGAGCATGGTTTACCGGAGTTGAAGTCGAGCTAACAATGGAGAAGCAGTGAAGAACAATGGGTTATTGTTCTCGACAGTAAAGAGAACAATACAGGGAGGCATACAAGCTTTGTTAGCTGTTGAAGAACAGGGAAGAAAAACAAAGGTAGAGCTCTACGGTAATGTTGGTTGCTACTCGAGATGGAAAGAAAGAAAAACATAAAATAATGGAAAGATTGTTGGCAGACAGCACATGCAAAAGAAAAAGAAGAGTTGAGGCGAGCAAGATACGGGTCTCAGTTTGATGGCCAGAACGTGAAGAATCAGAAACAACACATGGGCGGTTGAAAGAAATAAAAATAAAAAATAAAAAATAGAAAAGAAGACCGCAGCAAGCAGCCTGATGAATGTGGGAGCTCGCATGGGATGGTTGTTGGAGCTCGTGGGATGATCGTGGGGCAAACTTTGTCCTATAAATATAGCCCCAAAACATCTCCCAAAACACATCTCCTCTACGCCTTCTCTTCTTTCATTTCTCTCCTTTCACTCCTTCTTTCATTTTAATTCTTCTTTTCTTTTGTTGTCAGATAAAATAGTAGACTTTTAATTTTACTTCTTTATTTACTTATTTGCTAGTATTTTAAATTATGAGTAACTAAAACTCTCTTTGATTAAGGGCGATTTCGAAGCCCGAAATATGAATATATATTTGATATGAAATAACTTATTCTATTGCATTTATTTATGTTATTGATTGATTTTCTACTATGCTATTATTGTTTATGGATTATTTGTTAAGGGTTTAAGTTCGAAATTGAATCATTAATTCTTAATCTATTTGCTAGTTTAGATTTTCTTCGACCCGTAATTGTCTATAAATATAAACGCAAGTAGAAATATATGGGTACTGATGATGGGACTTTGTTAAGTGCCCGTATGTAGAAATCAACACTAGTAGGTGATTCATGCTTTTGAGTTCATCACTAGGAGCAACCTTATCTCACAAAACTTAAAGCATTTGTTTAAGTCACACCTAGTAAGCGTACCTCTAGGAAACTTGGCAAGTAGGAACCGGTAGTCGAGCGCTTCCGTATCCGGTGAACTTAGGAGATAATAACGGAATAGTTGAGCGTACTAATTATTCTAGGGTTGTTAGTAACATGATAATGCAAAGAACTTGGCTATATATCAATTTGGTTTGTATTCCGTGGTCTAGAATGAACCTTTAATCAATTCCATCTCATTTTTGAATACAATTTACAATTTTCAGTATTTCCACAACAAAATCATCTTTGCTAAGAGTATTTGCATAACAACTTAGACTTCATACCTCCCTTGGGATGATCCTACTTACATTATATTACTTGCTAGTTAAAAGTAGAGAAATTTATTTTTGCGAGTTCGACGCCTCGTCAAAATTGGCGCCGTTGCCGGGGAGGCAGTGGCGAGTTTAGTTGTTATTGTTATTCTTAGTTTTATTATATATAAAAAAAAAAATAAAAAAAAAAAATTTTACTTTTATTTTTATTTTACTTTTACTTTTAGTGATTTTATTTAGTACTTTTGTTTTTAGTTTTTTCTTATAGCTTTTATTTTATTTTTATGTGTTCATAATGGATTAATAGTATTCATGACCCGTCTAGAACGGGGGAAAAAAATTCTATAAACGATTTTTGTGCATAATTTTTATTTTCATTTTCATTTTTAGGCTTAGGTTTTATTAATTTTGATTCTTACAATTTTTGTATCATCGTCATGTTTCCATTTGGAAATAACATGTACGGTGTACAAGATCAATCATATCACAGTGGTAATGAATTTAACAATAGTCAATATAGTTTTCAGTCTCATTCATATGAAAACTACCAACCATCCTATGGGTATAATCAAAACCAATCTTTTGGCTATGATCAATATCCCACAGAACATTATGGATATTCTCATACATGCCAAAAACCTTATGACGGGCATGTAAGTGAACAATCACGAGGATGGAAGGACATTTATACTTCTAATCAATTGTTTTCTAGTGATGTGCAGGTGACAGAGAGTTTTGAACCAGAAACTTATGATAACGAATCAAGACCTACTCCTCTTCATCGGGCTTTTCCTTCACTCTTTCCAAAAAAGAAGATTGTGCACAATGGTGGAAAGCGTGTCAATGTCAGAAAACTTTTCAGGCAACACGACCAGCTAGAAGAAGCCGGGTCATCACAAAAGACTCTTGATGAAATTAACAAAGTCACAGAATTGGAATTTGAACGTCGTTTAAATATGGACGATTATGTGGAAGATTCTAATGAAGATGAACCACCTCTCGAAAGTCCTTGCAACAATGATACGATTATTCCTACTCCGGATCATAATAACGATCACTCTCATATTCAAAAGGAGGAGAATGGATATGAGATAACCGTTGTTATAAATGGTGTAACGTATGCAAGTTAAGATTTTAGGATTTGCACCAACGGACTAGATTTTTTGGGAGAGGATTCTGATTACGATGACGAGGTTGTTGAAGAGATGCAGATTGAGAATGAAACCCAATTGATTGAGGTTGTGGAAGACCCAATTGAACTTGCCAAAGATTATAATGATGTTGAGATTTCAGTTGAAGCGGAAATTAAGAGTTCAATAGAGGACCACGATATACTTGAGGTAAATAGTTCAATAGAGATAAAATATGAGGATCGCGAACAAGGTTTGTCTAATCCTTTGCATAATTCTATATATATTGATCCTCTATTTCAATTTAAATAGATTTTCAAATAGTTGTTAACCCATCTTTTAGGAAAATACCTCACTTAGGATTGGATTTATGTGCTTCCAAAGTTTTAACGGATTATTTTTCTTCTAAGTATCCACCACTTGATGTGTTTGATTCTAGAATTGTGCAGGTTCGCCATCTTTGAAGAACCTTTTGAAGTTCAGAATTCTATGTTCTCTATCCACTTTCGAGTGTAGAAAGAACTAAGTGTGGGGGAAACTTCAATAAAGTGATTGCTTCTATATTTATATTTTGTGTTAATATTTTCATGAAGCTGTTACTAGAATTACAGATTGTTTTATGGGCAGACTGCCAGATTTTCAGATTACTGGTATATGGGGAGGACGATAAACTAAGTCAGGCTGAGGACAATAAACTAAAGCGCTGAATGGGAGGCAACCCATAGGTTTTGTATTTTTTATCTTTATCTTTTGTTTTTCATATCATATTTAAATTTCCCACCTTATTTTACTTTGGACGAATCAATTACATTGAGGACAATGTAGAGTTGAAGTGTGGGGGAGTGTTTCCACATTTTTCATATAGAGTTGTTAGTATTTATGAGTCAAATTTTTCAAAATTTTTGTAAATATTTGCATAAAAACCTTCAACTTGTAGAGATTTTAGAGTCACTAGCATCCTTCTAGGTATGTTTACATAGAGAATTCTGACCGACATAACTGAACTTGGAAGTATTAGGGAACTACGTTCGGATTTCTTACGAATTGGAGTGTTAAATAATGGATTTAATCATGCCGGTGATGCAAATTTGGAGCAAAGAGAAATGCATTATTAGAGTTGTTGAACAATCATTAGTGGAGACTACCTATTTTCAAATCAATAGAGGCACCAGACCAAATTTTCTTTGTAGATGACTAAAGAGATTTCTTTGGAGTGTGTCATCGTACGTAAATTCCGGGTAGAATGGTGAGCTACCCAACTTCACACCATTTTCAACACTATTTTTGATCTCTTGAGTGCTAATTTTGTCAATCATGAGGATGACGTCTATAGATGAAAGCCTCCTTCTTGTAGTTTGATTTGCAGTTAGAACCATTCTCTCTCGTCAACAACAGGTCCATAGAAACACCCATCATCATCAACAACAAAGGAGCGACATCAAAATCTACAAGGAAAGTTGAAGACGTTTCATGTTTATAAGCAACAATTCAATGAAGACCAAAATTCATATCTAAGTAAAGCAACATAGTTTGAGCAGATTTTTAAATACATGTTGAAGACTTACAATACAGGGAGCGGAATTTTATATCAAAGTATGAAGACTTATTTACAAGTGCAGAGAAAATCAAAAAGATGAGAGTTATTGAAGTTTATGATACGAAGACAATACAAGTTGTGAAAATCAAAATGGTAAAGTACTTCTTTCATGGCGATGAAAATTCAATTTAATTTTTAATTATAGTTGCAATCTTTTTAATAAAAAACAAAAAAAAAATACAAATACAAATACAGAAAAGAAAAGAAAATAATAATAATAATAATAATAAAATCCATGTGTGGCATCCTTTTAAAAAAAAAAAAGATTTGCATTTTGGATTTATTTCATCAATAAAACCATGAGGAAGAAAAATCTATAAAAAAGTTTCAAGCAACAAGAAAATAGAGGAAAAGAGTTACAAATTGTCAAAATTTTATGAAGTTCAAAAGTTTATCATCAATAGTTGAAGACCGAAGACGAAGACCAAGAAAATGAAGAAGACGAGCTGAAGACTACGTTTTATTGGATCTTTGTGAGAGTGGTGTTATCATCATTGCAATCAGATGTGATGGTGGTAAGTACTCTCATCCTTGATATAGTGGTTGATTTCCTTTCTTAGAGATCATCGAGAAAAAGTATTTTGTTTCCCACGATTTTGTGGGGTCTCCGAAATAATTCGGAAGGTTTCCTTCCCACCATTCAACGTGTGTAGGAGTTCTCTCTTTATTCCTATCCGCACACTGAGTGAGACCCATAAAAAAGCTGTCTTATTAAGTGCAATTATCATAAAATCCTTTTATGTAAGGCGAGTCGAGGCGAAATGCTTATTGGTCGCTCTCAAACACGCGTTCTCTCATTATGGTGTGATTATTTCTCACTCAAAATTTAAAGAATGAGAATATGTTCTTTGGTATTTCTAACTTCTTATTACTAGCATGCGAAACTCTATGTCCTCATAACTCTTTGGATGCTTGGGACATTTGGAACGCTTTGAAGTTGGAGTAGGTTTTGTGGGTATACCTCTCGTAAGCCCTCACGAGACTATAACTCGTCCACTAGGGACACCTAGGGGTTTAAAGGCTTGTTGCACATGCTAAGTGCAATCGGGTCCTCAACGACAGAGATTTGTTTTGTTTTAGGTTAGATAGTTTGCTCGAGGACTAGCAAAAGCCAAGTGTGGGGGAATTTGATAAGTGCATATTGCACATATATTTTGTGTTAATTCCATACTAGTATTTGTTGGTTTTCTTGCAGATTATCGGGTGTTACGCTTGTTTTCTCTTAGTTGTGTGTTATTAATTGAATAATTTAAAAAGAAGTGAATTTGAGCTTAGTTGTGTAATAAAAGAAGCTAGCCAAGAGTAAAGAAGGGCCAAAGACCAAATGTAACTCGTTCAAATACAAGATTTTTACTTTTCATTTCGTATATGACAAGAAGGGGAAGCCAATGGAGAAAGAACGGAGTCATTCGGAGTTCGTATGAAGAAGTTATGGGCAAAATAAGACTGAACTTGGAATTAGACTGTCAGTCTTCCAGGACTGACAGTGGAATGGGCATCTCTTGTTAAGGGGCACCCTCACTGTACGTTAAGGGACACCTTCCTGTTAAGGGGCAGTCAGTTCAAGGGAAGTGCTAAAGGGAGTCCGGTATGTTACTAGAGGGGCTGTCAAAAATTCGAATATTGCTAAAGGCACCCGCCATGCAGATTAGGGGCTACTACCTTCTTCCTCATGCACGTCATTTTCCGATTCACGACAGTTATTTGGTGGATTTTTACAGCAGAGGAGAATGAGTGTCAGAGCTTGGCAATGGGTTGGAGCAATGTCAGTAACGGAAGGAGACAATGAGACTGCATTGAAGTAACAGGGACGATGTTCATGGCTGCTGCTGCCATGAACAGAGAAGGGATGACGAGCTTGGTGCTCGGGTTGCTACCACTGTTGATCGACGGTGATGACAGACAAGAGATGGAGAACTCGAGTTCAAATGAAGAGTTGGTTGCTGTGATAGGAGGTAAACTCGAGCTTGACGTGATTGAACGTAATGATGAATGATGGTAACTTGCGGTCATTGGAGCTATGCTCGATGGCGTTCGATGGTGAATGTCGATGGTTGCTGATGCTTGGAAGTGGAAGAAATATGAGATGATGGTGAGTAATGGCAGTAACAAGGAGCACGAGTCGGAGATGTGATGCTGTTGTATTGGGTGGACGGAGTCGAGCTAAAGATGGCTGCTGCCACGAGCTGTCAATGGTGATGGTTTGCTGTTCGTTGGAGTTGTAGCAATGATGGACAGGAGGTGACGTTGCTGTGAGCTTGGCAATGACGAGCTGCTGCACCAGCGACGAGAGTATTGGCTGATGGCAGCGACGAGTTGCCGTTGGTGTTAGCCAAGCTCGAGAATGGAAAGTGAACGGAACAGCAGTGACAGATGATGGAACTCGGGTTGCTGCAATCGTTGGAAATCGACAACAAAGAGTGATGGTTCTCAGCTCGACATAGAAGAGATCAATGAACCATGAAGCTCAGGAATGGTTTGATGCTTGCCGGTCGATGAAGAATGGAGCATGGTTTACCGGAGTTGAAGTCGAGCTAACAATGGAGAAGCAGTGAAGAACAATGGGTTATTGTTCTCGACAGTAAAGGGAACAATACAGGGAGGCATACAAGCTTTGTTAGCTGTTGAAGAACAGGGAAGAAAAACAAAGGTAGAGCTCTACGGTAATGTTGGTTGCTACTCGAGATGGAAAGAAAGAAAAACATAAAATAATGGAAAGATTGTTGGCAGACAGCACATGCAAAAGAAAAAGAAGAGTCGAGGCAAGCACGAGACGGGTCTCAGTTTGATGGCGAGAACGTGAAGAATCAGAAACAACACATGGGCGGTTGAAAGAAATAAAAATAAAAAATAGAAAATAGAAAAGAAGATCGCAGCAAGCAGCCTGATGAATGTGGGAGCTCGCATGGGATGGTTGTTGGAGCTCGTGGGATGATCGTGGGGCAAACTTTGTCCTATAAATATAGCCCCAAAACATCTCCCAAAACACATCTCCTCTACGCCTTCTCTTCTTTCATTTCTCTCCTTTCACTCCTTCTTTCATTTTAATTCTTCTTTTCTTTTGTTGTCAGATAAAATAGTAGACTTTTAATTCTACTTCTTTATTTACTTATTTGCTAGTATTTTAAATTATGAGTAACTAAAACTCTCTTTGATTAAGGGCGATTTCGAAACCCGAAATATGAATATATATTTGATATGAAATAACTTATTCTATTGCATTTATTTATGTTATTGATTGATTTTCTACTATGTTATTATTGTTTATGGATTATTTGTTAAGGGTTTAAGTTCGAAATTGAATCATTAATTCTTAATCTATTTGCTAGTTTAGATTTTCTTCGACCCGTAATTGTCTAGAAATATAAACGCAAGTAGAAATATATGGGTACTGATGATGGGACTTTGTTAAGTGCCCGTATGTAGAAATCAACACTAGTAGGTGATTCATGCTTTTGAGTTCATCACTAGGAGCAACCTTATCTCACAAAATTTAAAGCATTTGTTTAAGTCACACCTAGTAAGCGTACCTCTAGGAAACTTGGCAAGTAGGAACCGGTAGTCGAGCGCTTCCGTATCCGGTGAACTTAGGAGATAATAACGGAATAGTTGAGCGTACTAATTATTCTAGGGTTGTTAGTAACATGATAATGCAAAGAACTTGGCTATATATCAATTTGGTTTGTATTCCGTGGTCTAGAATGAACCTTTAATCAATTCCATCTCATTTTTGAATACAATTTACAATTTTCAGTATTTCCACAACAAAATCATCTTTGCTAAGAGTATTTGCATAACAACTTAGACTTCATACCTCCCTTGGGATGATCCTACTTACATTATATTACTTGCTAGTTAAAAGTAGAGAAATTTATTTTTGCGAGTTCGACGCCTCGTCAAAATTGGCGCTAGATTGACGGGGGCGGTGGTAGTTTAGTTGTTATTGTTATTCTTAGTTTTATTATATATAAAAAATAAAATAAAAAAAATTTACTTTTATTTTTATTTTACTTTTACTTTTAGTGATTTTATTTAGTACTTTTGTTTTTAGTTTTTTCTTATAGCTTTTATTTTATTTTTATGTGTTCATAATGGATTAATAGTATTCATGACCCGTCTAGAACGGGGGAAAAAAATTCTATAAACGATTTTTGTGCATAATTTTTATTTTCATTTTCATTTTTAGGCTTAGGTTTTATTAATTTTGATTCTTACAATTTTTGTATCATCGTCATGTTTCCATTTGGAAATAACATGTACGGTGTACAAGATCAATCATATCACAGTGGTAATCAATTTAACAATAGTCAATATAGTTTTCAGTCTCATTCATATGAAAACTACCAACCATCCTATTTGTATAATCAAAACCAATCTTTTGGCTATGATCAATATCCCACAGAACATTATGGATATTCTCATACATGCCAAAAACCTTATGACGGGCATGTAAGTGAACAATCACGAGGATGGAAGGACATTTATACTTCTAATCAATTGTTTTCTAGTGATGTGCAGGTGACAGAGAGTTTTGAACCAGAAACTTATGATAACGAATCAAGACCTACACCTCTTCATCGGGCTTTTCCTTCACTCTTTCCAAAAGAGAAGATTGTGCACAATGGTGGAAAGCGTGTCAATGTCAGAAAACTTTTCAGGCAACACGACCAGCTAGAAGAAGCCGGGGCATCACAAAAGACTCTTGATGAAATTAACAAAGTCACAGAATTGGAATTTGAACGTCGTTTAAATATGGACGATTATGTGGAAGATTCTAATGAAGATGAACCACCTCTCGAAAGTCCTTGCAACAATGATATGATTATTCCTACTCCGGATCATAATAACGATCACTCTCATATTCAAAAGGAGGAGAATGGATATGAGATAACCGTTGTTATAAATGGTGTAACGTATGCAAGTGAAGATTTTAGGATTTGCACCAACGAACTAGATTTTTTGGGAGAGGATTCTGATTCCGATGACGAGGTTGTTGAAGAGATGCAGATTGAGAATGAAACCCAATTGATTGAGGTTGTGGAAGACCCAATTGAACTTGCCAAGGATTATAATGATGTTGAGATTTCAGTTGAAGCGGAAATTAAGAGTTCAATAGAGGACCACGATATACTTGAGGTAAATAGTTCAATAGAGATAAAATATGAGGATCGCGAACAAGGTTTGTCTAATCCTTTGCATAATTCTATATATATTGATCCTCTATGTCCAATTGAAATAGATTTTCAAATAGTTGTTAACCCATCTTTTAGGAAAATACCTCACTTAGGATTGGATTTATGTGCTTCCAAAGTTTTAACGGATTATTTTTCTTCTAAGTATCCACCACTTGATGTGTTTGATTCTAGAATTGTGCAGGTTCGCCATGCTGAAGAACCTTTTGAAGTTCCCGAATTCTATGTTCTCTATCCACTTTCGAGTGTAGAAAGAACTAAGTGTGGGGGAAACTTCAATAAAGTGATTGCTTCTATATTTATATTTTGTGTTAATATTTTCATGAAGCTGTTACTAGAATTACAGATTGTTTTATGGGCAGACTGCCATATTTTCAGATTACTGGTATATGGGGAGGACGATAAACTAAGTCAGGCTGAGGACAATAAACTAAAGCGCTGAATGGGAGGAAACCCATAGGTTTTGTATTTTCTATCTTTATCTTTTGTTTTTCATATCATATTTAAATTTCCCACCTTATTTTACTTTGGACGAATCAATTACATTGAGGAAAATGTAGAGTTGAAGTGTGGGGGAGTGTTTCCATATTTTTCATATAGAGTTGTTAGTATTTATGAGTCAAATTTTTCAAAAAATTTGTAAATATTTGCATAAAAACCTTCAACTTGTAGAGATTTTAGAGTCACTAGCATCCTTCTAGGTATGTTTACATAGAGAATTCTGACCGACATAACTGAACTTGGAAGTATTAGGGAACTACGTTCGGATTTCTTACGAATTGGAGTGTTAAATAATGGATTTAATCATGCCGGTGATGCAAATTTGGAGCAAAGAGAAATGCATTATTAGAGTTGTTGAACAATCATTAGTGGAGACTACCTATTTTCAAATCAATAGAGGCACCAGACCAAATTTTCTTTGTAGATGACTAAAGAGCTTTCTTTGGAGTGTGTGTCATCGTACGTAAATTCCGGGTAGAATGGTGAGCTACCCAACTTCACACCATTTTCAGCACTATTTTTGATCTCTTGAGTGCTAATTTTGTCAATCATGAGGATGACGTCTATAGATGAAAGCCTCCTTCTTGTAGTTTGATTTGCAGTTAGAACCATTCTCTCTCATCAACAACAGGTCCATAGAAACACCCATCATCATCAACAACAAAGGAGCGACATCAAAATCTACAAGGAAAGTTGAAGACGTTTCATGTTTATAAGAAACAATTCAAATCTAAGTAAAGCAACATAGTTTGAGCAGATTTTTAAATACATGTTGAAGACTTACAATACAGGGAGCGGAATTCTATATCAAAGTATGAAGACTTATTTACAAGTGCAGAGAAAATCAAAAAGATGAGAGTTATTGAAGTTTATGATACGAAGACAATACAAGTTGTGAAAATCAAAATGGTAAAGTACTTCTTTCATGGCGATGAAAATTCAATTTAATTTTTAATTATAGTTGCAATCTTTTTAATAAAAAGGAAAAAAAAATACAAATACAGAAAAGAAAATAATAATAATAATAAAAGCCATGTGTGGCATCCTTTAAAAAAAAAAAAAAAATTTGCATTTTGGATTTATTTCATCAATAAAACCATGAGGAAGAAAAATCTATAAAAAAGTTTCAAGCAACAAGAAAATAGAGGAAAAGAGTTACAAATTGTCAAAATTTTATGAAGTTCAAAAGTTTATCATCAATAGTTGAAGACCGAAGACGAAGACCAAGAAAATGAAGAAGACGAGCTGAAGACTACGTTTCTATTGGATGCTGTGAGAGTGGTGTTATCATCATTGCAATCAGATGTGATGGTGGTAAGTACTCTCATCCTTGATATAGTGGTTGATTTCCTTTCTTAGAGATCATCAGAAAAAGTATTTTGTTTCCCACGATTTTGTGGGGTCTCAGTAAATAATTCGGAAGGTTTCCTTCCCACCATTCAACGTGTGTAGGAGTTCTCTCTTTATTCCTACTCGCACACAGGTGAGACCCATAAAAGTTTGTCTTATTAGTGCAATTATCATAAAATCCTTTTATGTAAGGCAGAAGTCGAGGCGAAATGCTTATTGGTCGCTCTCAAACACGCGTTCTCTCATTATGGTGTGATTGTTTCTCACTCAAAATTTAAAGAATGAGAATATGTTCTTTGGTATTTCTAACTTCTTATTACTAGCATGCAGAAACTCTATGTCCTCATAACTCTTTGGATGCTTGGGATGCCTGAACGCTTTGAAGTTGGAGTAGGTTTTGTGGGTATACCTCTCGTAAGCCCTCACGAGACTATAACTCGTCCACTAGGGACACCTAGGGGTTTAAAGGCTTGTTGCACATGCTAAGTGCAATCGGGTCCTCAACGACAGAGATTTGTTTTGTTTTAGGTTAGATAGTTTGCTCGAGGACTAGCAAAAGCCAAGTGTGGGGGAATTTGATAAGTGCATATTGCACATATATTTTGTGTTAATTCCATACTAGTATTTGTTGGTTTTCTTGCAGATTATCGGGTGTTACGCTTGTTTTCTCTTAGTTGTGTGTTATTATTTGAATAATTTAAAAAGAAGTGAAATTGAGCTTAGTTGTGTAATAAAAGAAGCTAGCCAAGAGTAAAGAAGGGCCAAAGACCAAATGTAACTCGTTCAAATACAAGATTTTTACTTTTCATTTCGTATATGACAAGAAGGGGAAGCCAATGGAGAAAGAACGGAGTCATTCGGAGTTCGTATGAAGAAGTTATGGGCAAAATAAGACTGAACTTGGAATTAGACTGTCAGTCTTCCAGGACTGACAGTGGAATGGGCATCTCTTGTTAAGGGGCACCCTCACTGTACGTTAAGGGACACCTTCCTGTTAAGGGGCAGTCAGTTCAAGGGAAGTGCTAAAGGGAGTCCGGTATGTTACTAGAGGGGCTGTCAAAAATTCGAATATTGCTAAAGGCACCCGCCATGCAGATTAGGGGCTACTACCTTCTTCCTCATGCAAGTCATTTTCCGATTCACGACAGTTATTTGGTGGATTTTTACAGCAGAGGAGAATGAGTGTCAGAGCTTGGCAATGGGTTGGAGCAATGTCAGTAACGGAAGGAGACAATGAGACTGCATTGAAGTAACAGGGACGATGTTCATGGCTGCTGCTGCCATGAACAGAGAAGGGATGACGAGCTTGGTGCTCGGGTTGCTACCACTGTTGATCGACGGTGATGACAGGCAAGAGATGGAGAACTCGAGTTCAAATGAAGAGTTGGTTGCTGTGATAGGAGGTAAACTCGAGCTTGACGTGATTGAACGTAATGATGAATGATGGTAACTTGCGGTCATTGGAGCTATGCTCGATGGCGTTCGATGGTGAATGTCGATGGTTGCTGATGCTTGGAAGTGGAAGAAATATGAGATGATGGTGAGTAATGGCAGTAACAAGGAGCACGAGTCGGAGATGTGATGCTGTTGTATTGGGTGGACGGAGTCGAGCTAAAGATGGCTGCTGCCACGAGCTGTCAATGGTGATGGTTTGCTGTTCGTTGGAGTTGTAGCAATGATGGACAGGAGGTGACGTTGCTGTGAGCTTGGCAATGACGAGCTGCTGCACCAGCGACGAGAGTATTGGCTGATGGCAGCGACGAGTTGCCGTTGGTGTTAGCCAAGCTCGAGAATGGAAAGTGAACGGAACAGCAGTGACAGATGATGGAACTCGGGTTGCTGCAATCGTTGGAAATCGACAACAAAGAGTGATGGTTCTCAGCTCGACATAGAAGAGATCAATGAACCATGAAGCTCAGGAATGGTTTGATGCTTGCCGGTCGATGAAGAATGGAGCATGGTTTACCGGAGTTGAAGTCGAGCTAACAATGGAGAAGCAGTGAAGAACAATGGGTTATTGTTCTCGACAGTAAAGAGAACAATACAGGGAGGCATACAAGCTTTGTTAGCTGTTGAAGAACAGGGAAGAAAAACAAAGGTAGAGCTCTACGGTAATGTTGGTTGCTACTCGAGATGGAAAGAAAGAAAAACATAAAATAATGGAAAGATTGTTGGCAGACAGCACATGCAAAAGAAAAAGAAGAGTTGAGGCGAGCAAGAGACGGGTCTCAGTTTGATGGCCAGAACGTGAAGAATCAGAAACAACACATGGGCGGTTGAAAGAAATAAAAATAAAAAATAGAAAATAGAAAATAGAAAAGAAGACCGCAGCAAGCAGCCTGATGAATGTGGGAGCTCGCATGGGATGGTTGTTGGAGCTCGTGGGATGATCGTGGGGCAAACTTTGTCCTATAAATATAGCCCCAAAACATCTCCCAAAACACATCTCCTCTACGCCTTCTCTTCTTTCATTTCTCTCCTTTCACTCCTTCTTTCATTTTAATTCTTCTTTTCTTTTGTTGTTAGATAAAATAGTAGACTTTTAATTCTACTTCTTTATTTACTTATTTGCTAGTATTTTAAATTATGAATAACTAAAACTCTCTTTGATTAAGGGCGATTTCGAAGCCCGAAATATGAATATATATTTGATATGAAATAACTTATTCTATTGCATTTATTTATGTTATTGATTGATTTTCTACTATGCTATTATTGTTTATGGATTATTTGTTAAGGGTTTAAGTTCGAAATTGAATCATTAATTCTTAATCTATTTGCTAGTTTAGATTTTCTTCGACCCGTAATTGTCTAGAAATATAAACGCAAGTAGAAATATATGGGTACTGATGATGGGACTTTGTTAAGTGCCCGTATGTAGAAATCAACACTAGTAGGTGATTCATGCTTTTGAGTTCATCACTAGGAGCAACCTTATCTCACAAAACTTAAAGCATTTGTTTAAGTCACACCTAGTAAGCGTACCTCTAGGAAACTTGGCAAGTAGGAACCGGTAGTCGAGCGCTTCCGTATCCGGTGAACTTAGGAGATAATAACGGAATAGTTGAGCGTACTAATTATTCTAGGGTTGTTAGTAACATGATAATGCAAAGAACTTGGCTATATATCAATTTGGTTTGTATTCCGTGGTCTAGAATGAACCTTTAATCAATTCCATCTCATTTTTGAATACAATTTACAATTTTCAAGTATTTCCACAACAAAATCATCTTTGCTAAGAGTATTTGCATAACAACTTAGACTTCATACCTCCTTGGGATGATCCTACTTACATTATATTACTTGCTAGTTAAAAGTAGAGAAATTTATTTTACTGCGAGTTCGACGCCTCGTCAAAATTAGCGCCGTTCGGGGAGGCGATGCGAGTTTAGTTGTTATTGTTATTCTTAGTTTTATTATATATAAAAAAAAAAAAAATTTACTTTTATTTTTATTTTTATTTTACTTTTACTTTTAGTATTTTTACTTTTAGTGATTTTATTTAGTACTTTTGTTTTTAGTTTTTTCTTATAGCTTTTATTTTATTTTTATGTGTTCATAATGGATTAATAGTATTCATGACCCGTCTAGAACGGGGGAAAAAAAATTCTATAAACGATTTTTGTGCATAATTTTTATTTTCATTTTCATTTTTAGGCTTAGGTTTTATTAATTTTGATTCTTACAATTTTTGTATCATCGTCATGTTTCCATTTGGAAATAACATGTACGGTGTACAAGATCAATCATATCACAGTGGTAATCAATTTAACAATAGTCAATATAGTTTTCAGTCTCATTCATATGAAAACTACCAACCATCCTATGGGTATAATCAAAACCAATCTTTTGGCTATGATCAATATCCCACAGAACATTATGGATATTCTCATACATGCCAAAAACCTTATGACGGGCATGTAAGTGAACAATCACGAGGATGGAAGGACATTTATACTTCTAATCAGTTGTTTTCTAGTGATGTGCAGGTGACAGAGAGTTTTGAACCAGAAACTTATGATAACGAATCAAGACCTACTCCTCTTCATCGGGCTTTTCCTTCACTCTTTCCAAAAGAGAAGATTGTGCACAATGGTGGAAAGCGTGTCAATGTCAGAAAACTTTTCAGGCAACACGACCAGCTAGAAGAAGCCGGGTCATCACAAAAGACTCTTGATGAAATTAACAAAGTCACAGAATTGGAATTTGAACGTCGTTTAAATATGGACGATTATGTGGAAGATTCTAATGAAGATGAACCACCTCTCGAAAGTCCTTGCAACAATGATACGATTATTCCTACTCCGGATCATAATAACGATCACTCTCATATTCAAAAGGAGGAGAATGGATATGAGATAACCGTTGTTATAAATGGTGTAACGTATGCAAGTGAAGATTTTAGGATTTGCACCAACGAACTAGATTTTTTGGGAGAGGATTCTGATTACGATGACGAGGTTGTTGAAGAGATGCAGATTGAGAATGAAACCCAATTGATTGAGGTTGTGGAAGACCCAATTGAACTTGCCAAAGATTATAATGATGTTGAGATTTCAGTTGAAGCGGAAATTAAGAGTTCAATAGAGGACCACGATATACTTGAGGTAAATAGTTCAATAGAGATAAAATATGAGGATCGCGAACAAGGTTTGTCTAATCCTTTGCATAATTCTATATATATTGATCCTCTCTGTCCAATTTAAATAGATTTTCAAATAGTTGTTAACCCATCTTTTAGGAAAATACCTCACTTAGGATTGGATTTATGTGCTTCCAAAGTTTTAACGGATTATTTTTCTTCTAAGTATCCACCACTTGATGTGTTTGATTCTAGAATTGTGCAGGTTCGCCATGCTGAAGAACCTTTTGAAGTTCCCGAATTCTATGTTCTCTATCCACTTTCGAGTGTAGAAAGAACTAAGTGTGGGGGGAAACTTCAATAAAGTGATTGCTTCTATATTTATATTTTGTGTTAATATTTTCATGAAGTGTTACTAGAATTCTGAGATTGTTTTATGGGCGGTTGCAGATTTTGATTCCTGGTATATGGGGAGGACGATAAACTAAGTCAGGCTGAGGACAATAAACTAAAGCGATGAATGGGAGGCAACCCATAGGTTTTGTATTTTCTATCTTTATCTTTTGTTTTTCATATCATATTTAAATTTCCCACCTTATTTTACTTTGGACGAATCAATTACATTGAGGACAATGTAGATTTGAAGTGTGGGGGAGTGTTTCCATATTTTTCATATAGAGTTGTTAGTATTTATGAGTCAAATTTTTCAAAATTTTTGTAAATATTTGCATAAAAACCTTCAACTTGTAGAGATTTTAGAGTCACTAGCATCCTTCTAGGTATGTTTACATAGAGAATTCTGACCGACATAACTGAACTTGGAAGTATTAGGGAACTACGTTCGGATTTCTTACGATTGGAGTGTTAAATAATGGATTTAATCATGCCGGTGATGCAAATTTGGAGCAAAGAGAAATGCATTATTAGAGTTGTTGAACAATCATTAGTGGAGACTACCTATTTTCAAATCAATAGAGGCACCAGACCAAATTTTCTTTGTAGATGATTAAAGAGCTTTCTTTGGAGTGTGTGTCATCGTACGTAAATTCCAGGTAGAATGGTGAGCTACCCAACTTCACACCATTTTCAGCACTATTTTTGATCTCTTGAGTGCTAATTTTGTCAATCATGAGGATGACGTCTATAGATGAAAGCCTCCTCTTGTAGTTTGATTTGCAGTTAGAACCATTCTCTCTCGTCAACAACAGGTCCATGGAAACACCCATCATCATCAACAACAAAGGAGCGACATCAAAATCTACAAGGAAAGTTGAAGACGTTTCATGTTTATAAGCAACAATTCAATGAAGAGCAAAATTCATATCTAAGTAAAGCAACATAGTTTGAGCAGATTTTTAAATACATGTTGAAGACTTACAATACAGGGAGCGGAATTCTATATCAAAGTATGAAGACTTATTTACAAGTGCAGAGAAAATCAAAAAGATGAGAGTTATTGAAGTTTATGATACGAAGACAATACAAGTTGTGAAAATCAAAATGGTAAAGTACTTCTTTCATGGCGATGAAAATTCAATTTAATTTTTAATTATAGTTGCAATCTTTTTAATAAAAAAGAAAAAAGAAATACAAATACAGAAAAGAAAAGAAAATAATAATAATAATAATAATAATAATAATAATAATAATAATAAAATCCATGTGTGGCATCCTTTTAAAAAAAAAAAAGATTTGCATTTTGGATTTATTTCATCAATAAAACCATGAGGAAGAAAAATCTATAAAAAAGTTTCAAGCAACAAGAAAATAGAGGAAAAGAGTTACAAATTGTCAAAATTTTATGAAGTTCAAAAGTTTATCATCAATAGTTGAAGACCGAAGACGAAGACCAAGAAAATGAAGAAGAAGACAGTGAAGACTACGTTTCTATTGGATGCTGTGAGAGTGGTGTTATCATCATTGCAATCAGATGTGATGGTGGTAAGTACTCTCATCCTTGATATAGTGGTTGATTTCCTTTCTTAGAGATCATCAGAAAAAGTATTTTGTTTCCCACGATTTTGTGGGGTCTCCAGAAATAATTCGGAAGGTTTCCTTCCCACCATTCAACGTGTGTAGGAGTTCTCTCTTTATTCCTATCTGCACACAGGTGAGACCCATAAAAAAGCTGTCTTATTAAGTGCAATTATCATAAAATCCTTTTATGTTAGGCAGAAGTCGAGGCGAAATGCTTATTGGTCGCTCTCAAACACGCGTTCTCTCATTATGGTGTGATTATTTCTCACTCAAAATTTAAAGAATGAGAATATGTTCTTTGGTATTTCTAACTTCTTATTACTAGCATGCAGAAACTCTATGTCCTCATAACTCTTTGGATGCTTGGGACGCTGGAACGCTTTGAAGTTGGAGTAGGTTTTGTGGGTATACCTCTCGTAAGCCCTCACGAGACTATAACTCGTCCACTAGGGACACCTAGGGGTTTAAAGGCTTGTTGCACATGCTAAGTGCAATCGGGTCCTCAACGACAGAGATTTGTTTTGTTTTAGGTTAGATAGTTTGCTCGAGGACTAGCAAAAGCCAAGTGTGGGGGAATTTGATAAGTGCATATTGCACATATATTTTGTGTTAATTCCATACTAGTATTTGTTGGTTTTCTTGCAGATTATCGGGTGTTACGCTTGTTTTCTCTTAGTTGTGTGTTATTAATTGAATAATTTAAAAAGAAGTGAATTTGAGCTTAGTTGTGTAATAAAAGAAGCTAGCCAAGAGTAAAGAAGGGCCAAAGACCAAATGTAACTCTTTCAAATACAAGATTTTTACTTTTCATTTCGTATATGACAAGAAGGGGAAGCCAATGGAGAAAGAACGGAGTCATTCGGAGTTCGTATGAAGAAGTTATGGGCAAAATAAGACTGAACTTGGAATTAGATTTTCAGTCTTCCAGGACTGACAGTGGAATGGGCATCTCTTGTTAAGGGGCACCCTCACTGTACGTTAAGGGACACCTTCCTGTTAAGGGGCAGTCAGTTCAAGGGAAGTGCTAAAGGGAGTCTGGTATGTTACTAGAGGGGCTGTCAAAAATTCGAATATTGCTAAAGGCACCCGCCATGCAGATTAGGGGCTACTACCTTCTTCCTCATGCACGTCATTTTCCGATTCACGACAGTTATTTGGTAGATTTTTACAGCAGAGGAGAATGAGTGTCAGAGCTTGGCAATGACGAGATGCTGTACCAGCGACGAGAGTATTGGCTGATGGCAGCGACGAGTTGCCGTTGGTGTTAGCCAAGATCGAGAATGGAAAGTGAACGGAACAGCAGTGACAGATGATGGAACTCGGGTTGCTGCAATCGTTGGAAATCGACAACAAAGAGTGATGGTTCTCAGCTCGACATAGAAGAGATCAATGAACCATGAAGCTCAGGAATGGTTTGATGCTTGCCGGTCGATGAAGAATAGAGCATGGTTTACCGGAGTTGAAGTCGAGCTAAAAATATAGAACCAGTGAAGAACAATGGGTTATTGTTCTCGACAGTAAAGAGAACAATACAGGGAGGCATACAAGCTTTGTTAGCTGTTGAAGAACAGGGAAGAAAAACAAAGGTAGAGCTCTACGGTAATGTTGGTTGCTACTCGAGATGGAAAGAAAGAAAAACATAAAATAATGGAAAGATTGTTGGCAGACAGCACATGCAAAAGAAAAAGAAGAGTTGAGGCGAGCAAGAGCCGGGTATCAGTTTGAGGCGAGCAAGAGACGGGTCTCAGTTTGATGGCGAGAACGTGAAGAATCAGAAACAACACATGGGCGGTTGAAAGAAATAAAAATAAAAAATAGAAAAGAAGACCGCAGCAAGCAGCCTGATGAATGTGGGAGCTCGCATGGGATGGTTGTTGGAGCTCGTGGGATGATCGTGGGGCAAACTTTGTCCTATAAATATAGCCCCAAAACATCTCCCAAAACACATCTCCTCTACGCCTTCTCTTCTTTCATTTCTCTCCTTTCACTCTTTCTTTCATTTTAATTCTTCTTTTCTTTTGTTGTCAGATAAAATAGTAGACTTTTAATTCTACTTCTTTATTTACTTATTTGCTAGTATTTTAAATTATGAGTAACTAAAACTCTCTTTGATTAAGGGCGATTTCGAAGCCCGAAATATGAATATATATTTGATATGAAATAACTTATTCTATTGCATTTATTTATGTTATTGATTGATTTTCTACTATGCTATTATTGTTTATGGATTATTTGTTAAGGGTTTAAGTTTGAAATTGAATCATTAATTCTTAATCTATTTGCTAGTTTAGATTTTCTTCGACCCGTAATTGTCTAGAAATATAAACGCAAGTAGAAATATATGGGTACTGATGATGGGACTTTGTTAAGTGCCCGTATGTAGAAATCAACACTAGTAGGTGATTCATGCTTTTGAGTTCATCACTAGGAGCAACCTTATCTCACAAAACTTAAAGCATTTGTTTAAGTCACACCTAGTAAGCATACCTCTAGGAAACTTGGCAAGTAGGAACCGGTAGTCGAGCGCTTCCGTATCCGGTGAACTTAGGAGATAATAACGGAATAGTTGAGCGTACTAATTATTCTAGGGTTGTTAGTAACATGATAATGCAAAGAACTTGGCTATATATCAATTTGGTTTGTATTCCGTGGTCTAGAATGAACCTTTAATCAATTCCATCTCATTTTTGAATACAATTTACGATTTTCAGTATTTCCACAACAAAATCATCTTTGCTAAGAGTATTTGCATAACAACTTAGACTTCATACCTCCCTTGGGACGATCCTACTTACATTATATTACTTGCTAGTTAAAAGTAGAGAAATTTATTTTTGCGAGTTCGACGCCTCATCAGAGTTGTTCATCCCGTGATAGAAATTATGACTGAAGTATTCAGTACTCATGAGATATGTCGTTGTCCAGCTGTGAGACTACATATCTATATGCACTCTGAGAGAAAGTATTCTCCGTCATAGGATTCGATGAGAGACCCGTGTCTCCATATTTACACCTGATTGCTGAGTCAGAGGTTCATGTAATTATGGGTTTACGATTTTAGCCTTTGTCGAAAATACACCATCTACATTAAGTCCCCTGCTTAGTGAGGAAATCCGTGTTCCTCAGTCAGCATTGAATGGTGATTTTACGGTCATAACAGTGCAAGTAATTGAACTTAGTCGTAAGTTAAGATATTACCGGATTTCGATCGTACGAGCATATCATGACTTGAAAGAAGGCTCTAGTGGCATGATAGAATATCGTTTGGTGAGCATGAGTTGGTGTTGAACCGCTGATTTGGGTGACGGGACCTTGGTCGTTCGGGATTCGCGGGCCGGGCCCAATAAGGAAATCCTTGGAAAATTAGGTTTTGGAAACAAAGTTTGATATAAAAGGAATTACTTCTTTTTTTTTATTTTCCCACGACCAGCATCCTCCATCAATTCACCACCTTCACGTCAGTACTAGGAGAGGAGGAAAAATTCGCCGGAGCTCCAGCGCCGCCGCCGTTGCCGCCACCGTCCGGCAGTTTTGCGCCGGCACCGACAGGTATGCGTCCATTTTTATTTATTTTTTTGCTGATGCTCATGAGTTTTATGAGTTGTTCACATATTGATCATGATGAAATTGTATACCCGTGTATATATGATTGTGAGTTTCATTGAAAACCTTCGTTTTTGAAAACGTATGTTCGTTTGATCGTTAGTTTTTGAAAACTAGTAATAATCCTTGATTTAGGAGAGGTTTTCCTTCATATATGAATATGTAGGTTCAGTGATGAAACTATGTTGATGAGCTTTCACGTGAGACAAAGTTTTATCACAAAAGCAAATTTTTCACAAAACCGTAGTAAAATCTTCGTTTTAAAGAAAAACGATGGTGCAGAGAAGCAGGTTCTCCTCTTTATGTATATATAAGCTTGTGTACAGTGATAAAATTTTATGTATGAGCTTTCATGTAAAACTTTATCATGTAATGCATGAGTTTTCACAAAATTGAAATAAACCTTCGTTTCAAATACACATGACGGCACGAAGGAAACGAGTTTTCTTGTAAAAACATGGTCGGTTCATGAAAAGGTTTTTTCTTTTTTTTTTTTTGAAACCGTGGAGTATCCACGATTTATTTTTTACGAGCCCGGCTTATGTTGAAAATATTTATTTATTTACATGAGTAAATAAACGTTTCGTTTACATATATATATATGCAAATGTATATTATTTCTCTAAAAATCGAAACTTGAGTTTCATGTGATGTTGCTTAGAAATAAAGATTATTCATGATGAAATAATGTCTTAATTTTCAGAATTTTATGGTGAATGTTCACTCAGTAGAAAATTGATGATTTTATGAAAAATCTGAGTTTTGAACGTCTTTTGTAGGTATTGAAGAAGCAGACGATTCGGGAGCATTAACTCTAGCATTACTCTCACTACTGTTTAGTGGAAGCGTAAAAAGGTAAGAGTTAAGAATTACCGTTAGACGCTAGTATTTCCTTGATTCCGGATGATGCGCTGAAGTAGAATGTAATATTAATTTTGCAGCTACTTCATAAATATGACCAGCTCTCAAGTTAACGACTCTTCAAGAGATGAAATGTGCATTGATGATGATATCTCTAGAGATGATACATGTACAGACGAAGATTCTGTTGGTGAAGATGAAGATGAAACCCCTGGGATTAAGAACATCCCAAATATCGATGATGCATTTTTTGAGGAAGATCCTGCAGTAGCTGAAAAACATTTGAAATCTCCACAGTATCGTCTGTTTGATAAATCCCGATCTTTGTCACTCGAAGAAATTCGTGACTCCCAAGAAAGTTATCCGATTTTGTCTTGAACGTGGAGTATTCCTTGCATCAGTTATAGAATTTAAGCTTTCTCGTCGACCTTTAGAGAAGTTTGCTGGATGGGCGAGGCATATGCTTGGTTTTCCTCATGTGAGGGATATGCTCGATCAGGCGCAGGTGACAAGGGCTATTCAAGCTTCTGGGGAGTTATTCATTTACCATGACGCGAGAAGTATTGTAGCTCTGCTTTATCGTTGGTGTATTCCTACTCATACCTTCATATGCAAATGGGGAGAGTTTACCATTACCTTGGAAGACGTGGTAGCTTTGATGCATCTCCCAATCACAGGTAATCTTCCAGGGGATCTTTCAGATGAGGAGACTGCCGTTTCTCATATCTTGACAGCTGCAATAGAGGTAGCAAATAAGGCTGGCGGTAAAGGATGCTATGCTCTCTGGTTGACGCGCTGGTGGCCTAAAGACGAAGTTTCTGATAAACCCATTGACGGTATGTTACCCATTGCTGCTTTCTTATGTTTATGGTTGTCCAGAGATATCTTTGAAGACATCGGAAACTTGTTGAAACCTTTCGTGATTCCCTTTGCTATTAAGATGGCTCAAGGTGAGCAACTCCCAATAGGTAGCTTGTTCTTGGGTTCCTTGTATTACAACTTGGATTCTTTGGTTATAGACTCCAGTGTGTCGAATAGCTTCATGAAGATTGAATGTTATGCTAACACGATGTTTCTTCAAGCTCTGATGTGGGAACACTTCAAGAATTATGCACCCATTCCACGTAATATTTTGCAAGGACTGACACTGATGCTCTCCATGTTTTCCCTGAGAAAGACAATGCTAGGATCATGCGTTGGTCCACAAAGCAGCCTCGGTGCAGGGCGGCCTCATTGACGTGTTGGATGATGAATCTGAATTTGCTTTTCGTCCTTGGGTGTCAGTGCCTTCTTATATCTCCCAACCGGTGACTTTCAATACTGGAGAGCACTAGTTTCTTTGTCTGCGGTGCGGATCTGAACGATGGCAAGAGGTCCTTCATGTTGAGTTGTACCCCCGGTCATCTGCTGTCAGTTTCGTACGGAGAATTTTCAGTGGAAGAGTATAATATTGATAGAGCGGCCCGACAAATGGGGATGGATCAGTGTGTTCCAACTATTCGAAGAAGGAAACCATCAGTTGAGCATCTCATGACTCGTTTAGACCATACCTATGTGGAAGGAAGTAACTACTGGTTTCCCTGCTCCGATAGACTTTCCTATGTGACTCCGGGTTATGCAGACTTCTGGGATAATCAATTTGAGCGATTGCATGAATATGTAATGGTCGGTCATCCTCTGGTAAAAAATCGTCCCTCCGATGAGTTGATTGCCAGTCAACCGAGATTGAAGTATCTCTCTGGTGATAAGCGAAAATTGTCTCCAGGATGCTCCCAGGTACGTTTTGTTTTGTAATCTTCATAAAATCTTAACAATTGTATTCTGATTATGTTACTGGAATCTGTCACAGGACGGTCGTATCATAAGACCTCGAATCTGTGTAGATTTCTCAGAGACTGAAGCCGTCGTTCATGGCGGAGAAGGCATGCATAAGAGTTATAAGTTGTTGCCCAATACAATAAAGTCCCCAGCCGGCGTCTTGGTGAGTTTCCAGTATTTTCTTTGTTATGACCCTTTCTCGGCCGTATTGTTAGGATCATGAAACTGATATTGTTGTTCCGTTGTAGAACTTTGCCCCATCAAGTATCGATGGTCTTCGTTTTTCCGAGCAAACAATTTCTGACTTGAGCGATGAAGAAGTTGTAAGTATCTCCCCCTCAGTAATCATGGTGTTTTACGAATGAAATGCTGATTGTTGGGGATATATCCAGGAAAATAATTCCATGGTTGTAGAGAATACCGGTGACGGTCGTTCGAAGGATGGCGATAAAGAGAACTCTCAGGGTTCAAGACCGAATGAAGGTAGCGGAGCTGTCGACGTTGATGCGAGCAATCCTGGTTCCTTGAATGCTTAGGGAACTACCCAAGTAAGTATTTATCTTGTATTTCATCCATAAAAGTATAAACTTGCTGCTCCATGAATGACTGAACGAGAAAGTATTGTGAATATGACAACTTTTGCTGAAAATACGTCGTCAGAAAATTCAGAACTCAGCACTTTAGGAAAAACGTTATAGAATCTTCGTCTGATGTCAGGTTTTGCTGATTAGCATATGCATATTCAAGCCCAGGAAATTTCCAAGCTTTAACAAAGAAGGTTCTTAAGTCCTGAGCGCGTTTAGAGCCTGAAAAAGGCGAAATAGTAAACTTCCAGGAGACTTCCAGAACTTTTTCAGATTGCGCATCAGTTGATGTTTTGGCCACATCTTCTTGTCCGTTCATCCGATTGCTATGAAATTTTGACCTGTTGTAGGTAATACCCATACGAAGAGAATGGTATATAACTAAACCCTTGATTCTTCACCAGTTGCTCCCAGTTCATCGCGTTGTACAGGGGAGTGTAAAAATATCCTCAGGCGGACTTGTTGCAAAACGTGGTTTTGTGACTTTCACGTTATTTACTGACATCTAGCATGTAAAATGAAATGCTTTAATGATGTTAAACTGATTTCATTTTGTAATTCATGATTTCCTTTGGTTTCGTGCTTGGATGAGCCTAATCTCATGTAATCTTCGTATTAGGTACAGAATGCCGAAGTTGAGAATGAAGGAACCCAAAATGATGAAACGAGCGACTTTGAGGCTATTGATAGGGAGGCTACCATCTCTGCTCCTCAAGGTCAGGAAAGTGTTGTTGATGGAGTCATGGAGGCTCAGATTATTGCTGTAATAGAAGAATCCAGGACACCGGCAGAAAATACTGAAGAAATTGTTGCCTTGACCGTAGAAGTTGCTCCAGTAATTGAAAACCGTATGATCGTGCATGAATACCCAAGTGCAGGAGTTGCTTTTGATCCTCCATTCGACGCCTCACTCCCGTATCATGAGTTAGTTGGTGGATTCAGCGTTCCTATTGGGTATGCGGGCTTGTACAAGAAAATATGGGAGAAGTTTGGCCATATAATTGTTGACAGGAACCCTGGGCGTGCTTACGCTTTAACAATGCAGGTAAGTGTACTCTTGCGTGTTGTAAGCGACATATGCACTATATCCAGAAATGCTGTAACTCCAGATGTACTCTTTGATTGGGAGTTTAACTTGGAGAATTCTGAGAGACTTGGCTTCAATGTGAAGTGGCTTCGTAAGAAGATGAATGCTATTAAAGATTCATGTGAAAATAACATACCCTTTCCAAATGATGCTGTGATGGAGAAGGAAGACAAGATCGCCAAGCTTACTGAAGAGATGACCAAGGAGCAGGCGGCTTTGCAGGCTTTGAAGGACGCAGAGGCGCAAAAATCTTTCTTTGCTGATTTTCTTTGATTCGTTTTGCATAATCTCTTTGGCTTATGAATTTCTGAGAGATGTGAGGTTTTATTTGGGTTTTGATATCATGGTTTTGGATTTGTAGATGGTTAAGGATTTTCTTTTGGGTTTGATAGAGATTTTCCTTTAAGAAATATGAACTGAATTTCTGATAAATTGTTGAATTCAAATATTGATTGCAAGTGTTGCAAACGTTTTGGAGGAACTTAAATACAATGAAAGAAAATCCTAAAATGCCAAATCTAAACTTCATGAATGCTCAAGCACCCAGTACCTCGAATGTCCCGTAATCTTAGACAAATGCCTTAAGCCAATTTTCGTGAATTACTGGTAGGGTCCGTCCATCTGTGTTGATTAGCTTGTAATATCCTCCGATCATGGACTTAGCGATCATAAATGGTCCTTCCCAATTGGAGTTCCTTGTAGAATGAAGATCCCGCTTAGTTGCCTTGAGAACCAAATCTCCTTCTTTGAACTTGTTTGGCTTTGCAATCCATGCCTTGAATATCTTATGTTGATTTGGAATCCTTTGAGCATGACTCCATGGCTGTGGCACATATGGACACTCGTGCAAAAGGGAGCATCCCTCATATTGCCTGTCATGTTTAGCCATGTCTTCTACAATGAATCGCCCGATTGGATGATCAACTTGAAGAGGCTCTGGATTCAGCCATTGGGTAAAATATTGTTGCGGTGCAATGATCCACGCATAGCAATTTTCAATTGCTAAATCATTTGTGGAGTGAAGCCATTGAACCAAATGAGCATATTTGAAAACTGACGATATGGGCATACGAGAAGGAATAAGACTTGCCTGAGCGTGGAATCTCTTGATAAAAGCATTTGGATGCTCTCCAAAATTCTGTGCAAGTTCTGTCAAAGCTTTGACCTCCTCTAGATATTCAAATGGCGAGATATCTTCTGTTTCCTCTTCCGAGTCAGAGGTTTCTTCGGCGGATGAAAGTACAACCGAAGAGGTTGGTGCAACTTTTCCATCGTGGATCCATGGGCGCCCAAGAATCATGTCATATCCAGGGTCTTCCCGGATTATGTAAAATTTGGTCTCAGTGCAGGTCGAACCTTTCACAATTTTGAGGTTGATGAAACCATATGCATTCTTGAGGATTCCTTCATGATCTCTGATTGTTGTGGGAGCGCAAGTAGCCTCATGTCGAGTGATGCCAGCAGCTCTAAGAGTCTTTAAAGGAATGATGTTAACAGCTGTACCAACATCAATAAAAGCCCTTTTGAATTCATTTCCCTTGACGTGCACTGTGGCGAGCAGTCCCCAGTCATTCATTTCTTTATCAGTGGTTGAGGGTTCAGGAGGTATATCTGAAATTAGCAGGCGTTTCCCAGAAACTATGTGATTCAACGCCTTAAACATATCTCCTCGTTGCGCCTTCGATAGATAGAGTAATTCACACACATGCTCCACAAATGACTAGACTACTTCCTTGACTGGGGCTTCGGAGATAGAGAAATTTCTGACAGGAAGTGGATCTCTGTGCACTCCTTCAGTCCCCAGGTTAAGTTCTCCTGACTCGACCCTTTCTTTAAATATGCGCTTCAAAGTCTTACAAGCATTTGTGGGGTGGCCGATGAACCTATGGAAGAGACAGTACCGAGGATTTTCCATTGCCTCTTCAGTTGGTTCCTTCTTGACATATGGCAATTTAATTGCGCCATCTTGAATCCAGGCTTCTAGCAATTCAATGACTTCTTCAATGGAACAGGGGAAATTAGGTACTTCTGGATCTTCCATATGCTGAGGAGCCGTTTCCACATTATCTTTCTTTTGCGTCTTTGAAGGGATGGGAAGAGCATGCTTGTGCTGTGGCTCGAATTTTCGTTTGTTCCCTTCTGTGACAGCATTTGCGGAAGGTTACAGACTGTACTGCTTATTGACTAGGCGTCTGCTTCCCCGAGTATCTCGTGCTTCTTCAGCCTTTGTTGATTTTGTTCTTTCTAACAGAGCAGGCGCAGTGGTTGCCGACCTCTTCGCTTCTTCGTGGAGCTCTGAGAAAGTCTGGAATCGGAGGTTCTCCAAAAGAGCTCTGTAGACTGGGAGCATGCCATTGATGCACAAATCTACCAATTGTTGCTCCGTGACGTTTGGATCATGACAATCCAGGGCTTGGATTCTGAATCTTTTCACGAAGTCATTGGGGTTTTCACCAACCCTTTGAAACATTCTTCCAAGGTCAGAGTGAGTGACTTGCTCTGACACGAAGAAGTATTTTCTGTAGAAGGCGTTAATCATATCTCCCCAATTATTGATGGTCCCTGGTGCGATGTTGTTGTACCAGGTGTATGCTCTGCCTTTCAAGGATTTTGAGAATTCCTTGAGACGGACGACGTGGTTATGTTCATGTTCTCCTAAGGCTTCAAGGAAGCGAGATACATGCTCTCGGGCATTATCAGTTCCATCATACAGAGTAAAAGTTGGGGAGATATAACCTTTAGGAAGCGGAGTCCTTTGTGTAGCGGTAGGATAGGGAGGTTGGTGACGATGGACATGTGGTGTCTTGTCTCTCCCATGATTCTCCAGAAGGCGCTCCAAGTCTTCTCTAGTGATGAAACTTGATGATTCTTTTGACGAATGGCTCGTGGTTTTGTCAGTTTCATCGTCATTCACCGTGTGAATCGGAGTTACCTCAGGATCAGCAGCGTATGAGGACTTCTCCTTTTCTTTCCCTTTTTCTTGAACTTTCTCTGACAATTTATCAGCAAGGGTCTTCAGGTGATCAAATAGCTTTTCCTATGCTGCGGCTATGTCTGTCTGATTTTTTGCAAGAGTTTCCTGTGCTTTGACGAGATCAACCATAGTTGGTGGTGGATTTCCTATGAATTCTTCAGGCTGTCGGCCGAACAAAGGATGACCTTCTACGTTGTCGTGAGGAGGAGTGATGTCACCACCGTCAGTGGACGGAACGGTTTCCGGGATGTCTTCATTGTTTCTAGTACTAGCAATGTTTGTGTTAGGGTTTGTGAACCCTCCTGACCTTAGACCAACCATCTTGTGAGAATGAGAGATTACAACCGAGAGAATGATCTCCCACTGTGGTCGCCAATCAGTAGATGGGGAAAAACGATCTGCTGGTTTTTGCGGAATTGAGGACGACCGTGCGGAGGAGATTCCTTGAACCGAGCGAAATGTTCAACCTCACACAGATGCACCGCTATTAAGGGGGTGCTTTTTAGTTCGAGAGACCAATCTGTAGTACTCCAGCCTAAACCAAGACAATGGCCGTTCCAGAGTAAATTCGGTCACAAGAGAGGATGGGTTGGTCTGTAGGAGGGAAGCTGAGAAATGTGTGAGATCAATGGTGATCTGAGATTATAGGTGTGTTATGGTTTCCGTGTAATGCTCTGAATGATTGAATATTGCCTGATTGAGAGTGATTTCTGTGAGTTCGTGTAGACGAATGAGCGTCTGTATGAACTTTGTTGAGAAATTGCTCGTTCAGACGATTGTTGTTCGAATGTTTGAGAACTCTTCGAATCTTGTCCTTCAATCGGGATTCAGAAACATTATATAATGCCGGAGTTGAAAACACCATGATCCCATGAAGTGTGACAGTTGATGGAGTGAAGGAGTGGAGAGATGGAAATAATGCTCAAAACCAGTTGCGCTCATCGTGCGGAGACTTGGATGATTTTCCACCCACTACTTTTCTAACTTCCTCAACTGATTGCACGACTTGCTCACATTTCATCGTGTGTTTGAACACACGTGCCGTAGACCGCCAAACCAAAACCCTAGTTGATATCCCCCCAAGTGACACGATTGATGTATCGTGGTTAATTAAGTCAGTTGCTGATTTCATGACTTCGTGGGACGATGAGTCCACGTATTTGCTGAGTTAAACATGATTTTGTAAAATATTCTACAACTCATGAATCGAACGTGTCTGCTGAGACAGTGATATGATCCTCACGTTGAGGAGAGCAAGTGTTGCTCGCTAATTTATTTAATATTGATAGTTCCGTTAATTTGAGTAAATATTGCTCACCTGAGCAAGTGTTGCTCGTCTGATGAAATATTTGAGTAAATATTGCTCATCTGAGCAAGTGTTGCTCGTCTGATAAAATATTTGTAGCGTGACCAAAATAAAATATTAATTAAAGCGCTGGTAATTTAACCGAGCATAATTAATAAGAATATTGATCATGAGATCAGTGTGAAATTATTAGTGTTTGATTCTGGAATCATGATCCTTGGATTCAGAAACCCTAATTTGATCAATTGATGACCAATTGATGATTTATTTGAAATTAACCACATAATGAAGGAGAACCAGCTTCATGGGACCGTGGATCAACCATGAAATTCTCATATGCTCACGTGAGCGAAATCCAAGACCTCTTTGAAGAGTTGGTGAGTTGTTGAAAGAATGATTAAATGCTGGTTTAATCATTTACTGAATTACCATTTGGGTTCAGCATTAGGTGATAGAACCTAATTAATTATTATTAAAACATGAGGGACCGACCAAGGAGTTTTGAAACCATCCCTGGGTGGTCACGGGATCAAATGACGATCGCTCCGTCGAATTCCGAAATTGTTTGGAGAGTTTTTGGACCTAATACGTGCAATTGTGCAAATTAGGTCAGATTGTGAGAAACACGTGGGATTGGCTCATTGCGAGCCACAAATCCAACCTTGGTCGGTCAAGGTAACATGCTTTCGTCGTTGAGACGTCCGTGTCTCAGTTCTGAGAATTTTGATATTTTTTGGTGCTCGTTTGAGCGACCATTTGAGAAAATATGACAAAATTAAGGTTTTCTGATAAAACCGTCAAAACTTCATCGGATGAAGGAAAATAATGAAAGGTGAAGGAATTATGAAGAGGTGAGGGACCGACCAAGGGGTCATGAAACCGGCCCTGGGTGGTCACGGGATCAAATGTTGATCGTTTGAGCACTCCCAGATTGGTTGAAACCCTAATCAGCGTCCTTTGGTAGAATCAGCATAGATTTCTCATACGAACTCGTATTTTGCTGGTCCGCCCCTCCGTTACGTACGGAAAAGAATTTCCTATCTCCCAACGCGGGAGTATTTAGGTTTTAAGCTCTTTCGGGAGGTGAAAACATCCAGAGAGTAAAACTCAGGAAAAATCAAAGGGGCCGGTCCCATAACATTTTTCCTAATATGATGAAACGAAAGAGTTTTGTTGAAATAAATGAGTTTCCATGAGACAAAGGAAACATCAAAAATCATAAATAATAAAATAAGGGATGTGTGAGCGTGTGGGACCGGCTTAGAGCATGACTGGCCGACCAAGGCCCGGTCCCGTGCTTTTTCCCTATTTTATGCATTATTTCATGATTTGAAGGAATTTTCATAATTTGAAGGAAATATCATGAAATCAGGGAATTTTCATGGGATTATGAAAACATGAAAAATATGCTAATAAAAGAGTGGGACGTGTGAGCCATCTAGGGTTTGGCCGACCGACCATGACTCGTGCACACGGGTTTCCTAAGTTTTATTATTTTTCATGGGACGAAGGAAATATCATGAGATTAAGGAGTTTTCATGAAATTAGGGCAATTAATAAAATAATGAAGAAATATGAGGTGTGGGGCCGGCTGGGACCAGGCATGGCCGGTTGGCCAATGGTCACGCCCCCCCTCATGCTCTCCTTGATTTTATATTATTTCCTCCGCGCGGAGGAAGCACCATGAAGTTGAGGAGTTTCCTCAAAACAAAAGGATATTTGTTCAAGCGAAAGGTTTTTCATGAACTCAGAAAAAACAACAAAATATGATAAAAATATGAGACTAGTGTGGGATTGACCACGGCACGGTCGGCCGGTCAGTGGGTCCATGCTCCCAGCGCCTTGGTCAATTTTTATTTATTTGTTATTCTTCGTCCTATTTTGTATAGGTTCATCGTTTTGTCGTATTTTGAAATACTTGCTTGTGCGGTGGTTGTTAATGTATCATTATTGAATACAATTGCACCATCTGAGACAGAGCTTGCTCAGGCGGTATCCCTGATGCCCGTGCGTCCAATATTTATTACTAATCCATGGACTTCTGCTGGGAAGAACCATGGTTTGCGTAATGAAATATGTGCGAAAATATTTGAATATTTTCAGCAATTCTGCGGATGAATCCAAGAATTTAAGTTTAAGACAAGGCTTGCTCAAAGCGGTAGCCCCGATGTCGTGCGTCCAATATTTATTACTAATCCATGGACTTCTGCTGGGAAGAACCATGGTTTGCGTAATGAAATATGTGCGAAAATATTTGAATATTTTCAGCAATTTTGCGGATGAATCCAAGAATTTAGGTTTGAGACAGGGCTCGCTCAGGCGGTAGCACTGATGCCCGTGCGTCCAATATTACTAATCCATGTACTTCTGCTGGGAAGAACCATGGTTTGCGTAATGAGATATCTGCGAAAATATTTGAATATTTTCAGGAATTCTGCGGATGAATCCAAGAATTTAGGAATGATTAATTTATGACTTTATACTAGCAGAGCAAGTCGTTCGGGAGTTGTTCATCCCGTGATAGAAATTATGACTGAAGTATTCAGTACTCATGAGATATGTCGTTGTCCAGCTGTGAGACTACATATCTATATGTACTCTGAGAGAAAGTATTCTCCGTCAGAGGATTCAATGAGAGACCCGTGTCTCCATATTTACGCCTGATTGCTGAGTCAGAGGTTCATGTAATTATGGGTTTACGATTTTAGCCTTTGTCGAAAATCCACCATCTACACCTAGGTTTTTCCAAAACCATTATTAGGTTAACGACTTGAAGACTTCATTTGGGATTCGTGAAGCCAGATACAACTATTTTCTTTGTAGTTACGTATTATGATCTTACTTGTTCTATCGTTTTGAGTTTTATGTTCTCTAAGATTTACTCGAGATTTATCTTCGATAGGTAAAATATAAAAAGTAATCACAACAGTTCTTCATCTCAGACTCTTATGATTCCACAATAACTTTTTATGTTAATCAGTTAGGTTATTGTGAGGTGACTAATATTTCTAGGATACTCTTTGGGAGTATAAGTATAGGTATTAATTGAGTTTCCTATTCACCTTGACTTATCTAAAGACGGAAACAAAAACCAGAATAGACTTATATGTGGGAGACATATTTGTTTATAAGTCTTTGACTTTGGGTCATGGATATTCTTAGTTGTGGGTGAGATCATCTAAGGGAATCAAGTGCGCAGAGTCCTTCTGGGATTCAAGAGGCGTAAAGAACGTGATTGTACCTTAATCGGTGTGAGACTTGGTTAGGGATCAACTACATTCCTGTCTGAAGTGAACTTGTAGTAGACTAGATTTTGTAGTGGCTTAATACAATATGGTGTTCAAATTTGGACTAGGTCCCAGGTTTTTATGCATTTGCGGTTTCCTCGTTAACAAAATTTCTGGTGTCTGTGTTATTTCTTTTCCGCATTATATTTGTTTATATAATTGAAATATCATAGTTTGTGCGTAGTTCAATCACAGTTGATAAATCCAACCTTGTTTGTTGGATAAAACTTGATTGACACTTGGGCATTGGTCTTTGGTACCGTCCAAGTTATTCTCATATAAATCAGGCTCACGGATTTCTATCTGTTCGATTTACTGTTTGTATTGAGAAAGAGATAAAGCTCTTTGATATAATTCTTGATTGAATCTCACTTTTAAGTTGGTGCTCTCGGAATTATATCGGATTTTAGTCCATACATATTGTCGAACAAAATATTGGGTGTGGTTGTTATACCCCCGCATTTTCAATTGGTATCAGAGCAGGCAAACACTCTAAGACCTCATAAGTCTGTATTTTTAGCAATCTGACTCTATGGAAGAAACTGTTATCTCTGACAACGCAATACCAGGAAAAAAATGTTGTTCATTTAGAATCTGCCAGATAAAACATGTCATTTTTCTCTATCATATATGAATGTCAGGTCCCATGAAATAGCCAAATATTGATAAGTGTTAACCTTATTATCTTACTGATGAGTCTGACTCTGAAGTAGAAAGGGAAGCATCCCAAGAATGTGCAGTGATTCTAAGACAAGTTAGAATCCAGTTCGCTGAAGTTAATAGGCTGAAACACAAGGTCAATATGCTTATTAGTACGATTAATGATCCTGACTCTCAATCAAAGATTCTTCGTGAAGAAAAAACCGAACTAAGTTTGTCAAAAACTTTACTCAAGGTCAAACTTGAAAAGAATGCTTTATAAATTAAACGTCTATTGAGTAAATCCTTTATTCAATGTAAGGTTTTTTCTAAAGACTCCACTATACCGATTGCCTCTGACAAAACTGAGATGTTAGAAAACGTGACTACTTCTAATCATGTTACTCTAACGAAATCAGTTTCAGAAGCTAAAATGAAATCCCTCCTTATTGATATAAATGTGCTTACAATTTCCTTTAATTAAGGAATTACTGCATCTCACAGAAGGAAGAAGTCTTCTAATGATTGTGTTAAATCTAATCACTCCGGTGATCAGAAAGTGTGTTTCTATTGTGACACAAAGGGACATTTTTGACGAAAGTGCAAATTAAGGTTGGATGATAATTATATTGGTCAACTCCAACACACCTTAGACTTGATACTCAAATATATAACTGATATTCATATGTCTACACCAATCGGTTTTAGGACACACCTTGTGAAACCTTCCAGGAAGATCAGTTCAATTTGCTCATCTAATGTCCAAACCTATAATAGTAGTTTTAATATGAATAGGTCAAGGAAGCTTCAAAATAATCCTTCCCAAACTGGGGTTCGAGATGATTTTCAAGGCGTGAAAAAGGTACTAGAAGAGGCTAATCACAATAGAGCAACGGAAGATAATCTAAATCTAATAATTGCAGGATATAAATATCTTATGGATAGAATGTCAAACTCCACCAGACAAACTTCTTCAGGTAAGCATTCAAACTTAGTCTCATATTTTGATGATAGTAAGTTTTATGACGCTTTTTCACATCAAAAAGGGTTTCCTCCAAAAATTAAAAGAAAAAAGAGATTTAACCATGAACACTGTTCATTCGATGAGCATAAACCTCATACTTGTGTTAATTAATCACAATGTTTGAAATCTTACTCATGAAAAATCCTGTTGAGTAAGATGTGTTGATGATCAGGTATACTTGATGGCAAAATGTTCTCTGTTTAAGTTGAACTATTTTTCTTCTCGGTACATAGCTAGACTATTGTCTGCAGACAACATTGTACAAGTATTTTCTTTGTTGAGGATTACTTCAAAGTGTCTACTTTTTTAGTTATATTCTGTAAAATTACGTTGTTCAAATTCCTAGTGTGCTACTCTTGTGCTCTAAATTTTCCTTTTGTGATAATATAAATTTATTGAGCTCAGATTCGGGAAAGAAAAAAGAAAATTCACTTAGCAAAAATTGTCGTGTAACCATTACACTTTGTGGATGGGTCATTACAACATCTCTAAGTATTTCTTTATAGGTTAAGTTTGATTTTCATACCGATGCCCGTTTGTTACATGTCACGAACAAACTCTAAAACCCTAAAAATATATTCCATGTGAAAACCGTTTATATACCTATCCTATTGAGTTGAGTTATCTCACTCTAGGTTATTTTTATTATATCAAGAATGTCTTCTCCTTATCTCACTTGCGATTTTACTAAAGGATTTCTTGATAAGGGTATTGGTTACAGATCCAAAGGGAAGAAGAAAAGAACACTATTAGAAGATGACATTGTCAAATCTCAAAACTCTGAAGACTATCCTGATGTTTCATGCTATTACGCATATACTCATCAAGATGTAGAGCATGATGAGATGGTTTATGCTGAAGTTGTTCATGATTTTCTTAAATACTTTGAGGAAGCAAAACTTTAGCTCGTTAATACTATGAAAGGTCTCGATGTGTTACGAACTGAGTTGAAAAAGGTTACGTCTGACCTTGTTCTCATGAAGACACATGTTAAAGATCTTCTCAATGAGGATATCTTTTATGAAGAAGCAGTGGATGTTGTCAATCACAAGCTCAAAGGTCTTTAAACCCGTGAGGGTTCCGAAAGTGTACTTTGATTTTAAGTATAATTTTTGTTCTTAGAACTTTTGTTTTATTTTTGTCTAGGAAACTTCTTATGAGAATTTATTCTTGTGTTTAAGAAGGATACCTAGTATTTGGTATATCAATTATTTTGATTACACATAGCTATTTCCAACGATTTTCATTTTGCAATGATTTCTTTGTTTAAATTCTAAGTTATTTGGAAGATGATCTTGCAGTATTTAATCTTATTGGTTTTATATATTGCAAATGTCTTATGAGATATACATGTGTTTATGTTCGTGAACTGTGCTTATCTCATATGTGCTCAAAAGTTAAATTTATTATGTCTTTATGCAAATATTGATAAAAGATATAATGAACTTGTTGAGAAAATTCCGCAGTATCGATCTTTTCTTGATCCACTTTTATGTGAAAATAATGTATTGACTCTGTAAGTTTTCTAATGTTAAGTGATTTTCGGATATATTAAACAATAAGATCTTTTTGTGGTTAATTTATTCGAGTTTACTGGATACAAATCCACGTGATTTGTTAATGTCCAAAGAAATCCTTATTTTCTCGTAAAAGTAAGGTCGCTCATGTTGTTCTTTTGGGAATGACATCAAATGGGGGAGAGTTCTTAAATGAACTTGTGCTTAATTTCCATATCTTTGTGGGGGAGAGAAGATGTGTAATTTTGTAGGAGTTAACTTGTATCTAAATAAACTCCTTGATGAATACACTAAGTTTCGACTATGTGAAATCATCGAAACAAAGTTGATATGTTCTCTTTTAGTCATGAATTATATTTTGAGAATTTCATTATGATCCCATAGTTTTCGTACCTTTGCCAATTTATGACAAAAAAGGGGGGAGAATTATTTGATAGTTCACACTACATACATATATGATTTACGGATCATTATGTAAGGGGGAGTGGTTTTCATTATAAGATGTAAGTATTGACTAAGGTGGAGTGATACATATCACCATAGTATTATTTCAAAGTTATGATGTAATTGGACTTTGATTCTATATAATAATATTGTGACATTGAATAACAATGATTGAGAACTTTCGTTTTCATGTTGTTATTGCTACGGATCTTCAACAACAATGATGCTGATTTGAACACATTCAGAAACGATGGAGAACTTGAAGTAACGAAGAATTCAATGAAGTTGAAGATCCAAGGAAATAAAGCATGATAGATGAGAAGCTACAAAGTTTTTATTTATTTTATAATCCATATGTATTGATAGTTTTGTCACTAAAATTGACAAAGGGGGAGTACTGCTCGGTTGAACTCGCAAGCGTTGCTATCTCAAGCTTGTTTGTCTAGTTTAGTTGATCAAAATTATATACTTGATTTATAGTATACTTATAGCTATGTCTCAGATTAAGATAGAAGTGTGTAGTTGAGATTTAGACTTCACGGCGTTTACCAATTGAAGAAGAAGATCTACTAAAGAGATTGGATGAACTTCAACATTAAAAGGTATGTGGATACTAAAACTTATCTATTACTCAGAAGTCTATTCTATTATATCTCTAATGAGACTAAGTCGTATAGCTATATAGACTTTTACATTATACACATTTGATATTTCGAGACGAGTTTATCTCGTATATCTATTTCTCGAAACACATGTTGGAATCTTTTAGCTTTAGCTAAGTTCATCGTATACTTGACGAGTTTAGTTGGAAACTAAATATTAAGTCAAAGATGATCATGTGAAAATTACCTTGAACATCTTATATGATTTGTGTGAGACAATCATTTGATGTCAACTTAGGAAGTTTTGTATTGATCGATTAATAACTTGAAAATTACTTGAAGCTAGTGGTTTGTGTAAGATTACCATTGTTGTCTTCCAATGATGTTTCAATGATTAAATGAGAGTTTTAGAATGACTACCATGTCTGAATATAATACAGGATGTATACTATGTATGCTGACTGTGCAAGTCTAGTTCAGGTCCGGAACTATTTTTTGCTAACCTTGTGTTGCGAACTGGTTTACCTGTGAAAAGGTCTGGAACTATTGTTCGCGTACCTTGTTTGGGAACGGAAAGATAAGTCCTAGTCCAGAACTGCTGTTCGCGTACCTTGTTTGCGAACAGATGGACAAAGCCAAAGTCCAAAACCGTTGATCGTGTACTAATGCGTGTTGTAAGTGCAACAAATTAATCAAGATATTCCCACTAATTAACTGGTAATATAACGGTAATAAGAGATTGTTCCCACAGAGAGCTGTGTAATTGATATGTTATTTAGTTCAGCAAAATAATAAAAGACAAGGGGGATTGTTTGATCAAAGTAAAAAAGTAATAACAAATAAAAGAAAGAGATGATCAAGGAATCCTTCGTCGTTACTGTTAGAGCATAGCTCGGTTGAACCCACCAAGCGTTGGTATGTCAAGTTTGGTTGTCATATTTTAGTGAACAAAAACTCATTTAAGAGTCGCTTGATTTAAATGTACTAGAGTCAACTTCGTATAGGTTAGCTTGAAAGTATTAGGGTGAGACATTACAAGTATTGCAAAGACTTGAAGAAGTGAAGAAGTACGGAGATACAACCACAACATCATCCTTCCACTTGAGGTTAGTGATATTTAACTTGAACTGTTTCATTCCCTAACGTATATTTCAAGTCGTGCATATTGAAAACATAAAACTGCGAAGCATGAACACTCAAGATAGACATGGTATTAAGGAATACAATATGAAGTTTCTTGCTTAACCATTACACTTTATATATGAGACATCAACATAATCATATGAATGTTATTGTGATTATGTATGGGTATGAGGTGAGGATTTCATCCTAGGAAACAATGTTTTTACATGTGTTTTAAGGAAGTAAGTTCATGATATGTGTTGTGAACCGAAAAGTAAATCGCCAGGCGTTATTGGGGATGTTCTTCATTGCAAATCTTATGAACGACCAATATGTGTGATTAGTATAACCGCTCATGAATTGTTTGTGTTCTTGGTAAAAATATTCACATGAGGCCTGACTTATGTATTGGTATGACTTTTATTAGTGAAACCGATCTTAAGTAATCACCTGGGGTATGATCGGGTTTGTGTGTGTCTGACCAAATTTGGGAGAGGGGAACCAATCCTATGAAGAGGTACAATACATCACAAGGGGGAACCAATCCTATGAAAATGTGCAACACGTTTTTAGGCAAGGGGGAACCGATCCTATGGACATGTGCAGTGCATACAAGTTAGATACCAAATATATGTGGGGAACCGATCCTAGTACCTAGTCAGCCTAATTTTGGTAAGCTAGTGTGACTATGCAAAGTACTCACATGGAGGTAGAACTGAAACTTGTTTTGGTAGAATCTTTACACCCATGATTTGTAATTGAGTGTTACTTGATCAATCACATAGTTCTTGAAAGTCAGATGAACCAATTCTAAACTTGTTTGGAAGTGTGTTAAATCGGTTTCAAGTGAGTAAGTATAAAAAAAGACTTGCAAGAGTAAGATGTCGAAACACTTTGAACACGCGCATTAATGTGTATTCTTTTATTGTTCAAAGTTATTCCTTAACATCTAAGAAGGAAGTAAATCCCAAGATCGAATTTAAATAAGTTAAGAATCTTTTAATTAAGGTTTTTAATTATATATGGAAAATAAGAATTAGTAATGTGCATTTGCTAGTTAAAGATTTTCCAAGGAGATTTCGATCATTATTTTTGGACAGTGCATTCACAAGAATTATGAAAACCGAATTTGGGTTAATATGTAAAAATATCTTGAGAATATTTTCGGGTTTGGAAATTCCTTGGTGTCCAAACTTCCTTGTATATAAATACTTTGAGTTTGCATTTCTAGCAAACTAATCCTTCGTGACAGTAAACTTCCTCTGTTGTACTTTTACAGGTGAAGCCGCCTATCGGAGAGGAGAGTAATCTAATTAGGTGAAATATCTTACGGCCGCTCAATTTAAAGTCTTATTTGGGATTGAGAAGCTCTAGCGCGACCCGTTGGTGGGAAACTAGATATTGCAGTTTATCTTTAGTTTTCGTATTGATTTGATTGACTAACGGTGGTTGAACTTTGATTGCACCTAGTTTGTTTATGCTTGAGAATATTCTCTTCTAATATAAGATTCACTCAAACTAGTTCAAGGTTTCGACAAGGATCTTTAGACTTTTGTTAGATCTAAAGACGATCTTGTGATAATCCATTGTTAACAGACTCCGTTCGGTGTGTGATTGATCACTAGAGATTCAAGTAGTTATGTGCAGGTGTTTATTGAAGATCTAAGAAGATTTGAAGACAAAGAAGATATAGAAGATTTCAGACTTGGTTTATATAATCTTTGGTGTGCACAATACTTGTTTTGGTAAAGAGGATCCAATTAATAATCGGTTTATCCTTGTGGTAGATTGGATTAATTAATTGAGAAGATCGACATCAACACAATTCTTTGGATTAAGAGTATTGTTGGCTTAATCTTAATGATTACCTTTTGGTGATTGAACATAAGATAGATCTTGGAATCTGGAAAAGGAGTTTATGTTAAGATAAAAAGAAGAGCCTTTGTGCAACTCATATCACTTGGTTGAAGAGAGTTGATACCAAACAAATTTTTTGTTCCTTTACTGTTTGGAATACGAACCAAAGTAATTGGTCCAAGTACGTGACTTGCTTACAGGTTGGAGGCGTGGGAATACTGACGGAACTAGGTGAACTATAGGTTTAGTTGCTTGGTCTCAATTATACGAAGTTGGTTTATTTTGTATAGCGGCTTAATCCTGAGAGTATTCAATTCTGGACTAGGTCCCGGGGGTTTTCTGCATTTGCGGTTTCCTCGTTAACAAAATATTGTTGTGTCATTTACTTTATATTTCCGCATTATAATTGTTTTATTATAATTAAAGTAAATTGCACAAACGTTAATTCATATTTACTTGATACGTGAATCCTATTGTGTTTGGTTAAGTCCGAACCTTTGTATCAAGTAAACATACTTCGTTATTTTATTGTCTCGATCTCGTATCCATAGACGATCACACGAAGTGTGAACCGACTAGTTGCATTGTCTCGACTCAGTCCATAGACAATCACTTTCGGAGAAAGGACTTATAGGAAGGAAAAGTTTTAGCTTGAGTTATATTGGGGTACCCTCGCCTTTTCAATTACCAAGCGATAACTGAATTAGTATACTTATATATCTTCGTTAGAACCATTCATCACCAACCGTAGAATAGCAGCTAGCTCAGTGCTATCCCCAAAACTCCTTTTACCATGGATATGAAAGCTCTCCAATATCAGATTCCATCCAACTGAACCACCAAGTAGTAGCTCACTCAAGGTGTAATCCAATCGAACGCTTTAGGATTTTTGAATCAAGTTGAAACCAATAGTTAAACTCTTAGATCAAGGTCCACTTTCTGGTGTTATCTTCACTCGCAATTTCTCCACAGAATCCCTCTGTAAGGTCTCGCAATTTCTACTTGTATATGAATTATTCGACGATTACTTATCTCCTAACTCAATACTAGCAATAAAACAATTAGTAGATCAATCTAGCGTGCACCCCAAATCAATCCAATAATCACTCATAAATATTAAATATGGCAAAGACAAACGATAAGATGATTAAAACTCCGAACAAACTTGTATAATAATAGAGCTTCATGCTAGAACATTGAATTAATCATTAACCATTAAAAGTTTAACTTCTCATGATTACACAATTACCCAGTTTCTCCCTAAAGGGGTAAACCCTAAAATATTGATGAAGAACAAAAGTGTATTATGAGATGTAGAGATAGCTAATTAGTTTATAAAGTGTTTCTTATATAGGTCTCCAAATATAGGTGTGCCCATGCTCAAAATCCTGGTCAAAAACATGTTGTGACTACTTGCCAAAAACGCACCAAAAGTATAACCCAAATCTGCAAAGCCTGTCAGTTCCAAGGAACTGATAGTGTAATCTGTCTTCTATAAAACTTGGTTTGTAAGTTACATGAGACTGACAGTGCATCCTTTAAAATCTTTCCACGGTAAAAATTCATTTTCTTCATGTGTTTACTTACGGTTGTAAAACCTCACCGTATGTTTCCCTGTTGTTATGTACGGTTTGGAAATATCACCGTAGCTGTCGTAGTTTCCCTGACTTCCTACTCTAAACCATTCCAGCCAAATCCACCATTGCAGCTAACTCCAACTCCGTAATAGCTCCATGGTCCAAATTGTTATCATCAGACCAACATCTCCTCTGTCACTGTCTGCCTGCAACTCGAGATCAGTGTTAGCTCATCATCTAGTACGTGTGCTACTTGACACACTATACCCTGATAGTTCACGTTTTTGTATTTTAGGCAATAGTGTTTAGTTAGGAAACATCTTTTCCTTGCAGTTCAAGGAAGTCTCTGTATATATACATATGTATATCAACAAACTAAGTTGTACGTAAAAAATATTCTAAGGAGATTAAAGTTCTGTTAAAACCCTTCTCTTCTTTCTATCTACATCTTCTTCAGTTTAACCTAACCCCTAAATAATTTTAGATTGGTATCAGCTTAGCCTTTACCGATCCTCAATTATGTCGACTGAATCCTCAAAAATCTCATCTACTATCTCTTTTATGGCCTCTATTCAATTCTCTCAACCTCATCATATAATCACTACTAAATTAGATGAAAACAACTATTCCTTGTGGCAAGCTCAGTTTTTACCGTATCTTCAGGGTTACGATCTTGATGGTTATGTTACTGGTACGAAACCCTGCCCATCACCTCTAGTTGATGATGCTTCTCCTACCCCAGCTTTTCTTTCATGGACAAAACAGGATAAAATCCTAGTAAGTTGGTTGTTCTCATCTCTTACACCTGTTATTTTTCGACATGTTCATCGTCCTACAACTTCCAAAGCTATTTGGGACTCTCTTTAAGCTCAATATGCTTCCAAATCTGATACACAAATTCATCATCTTCACTGTGAGCTCCGTGCTCTTAAAAAAGGGTCAAAAACCATGCGAGAATATATCAATCATGCCCGTGACTTAGTGGATAGTCTTGCTGCTGCTAATACAACGATTACCGACAAAGAATTTTGTCACTGTCTTCTCGCCGGTCTTGACAGTTCTTATGATGCTATTGTTACATCCTTGACTACCACGATGAGTTCCCTAACTGTGGAAGATTTTCTCACTTTTGAGTTACGTATTGAGCATCAGGAAAAAGCATTACAAAATCATCATGTAGCCAACGTTGCTACTCATTCTTGTGGAGTTTTGTCGTCTTCTTCTCGATTCAACTATGGAGCGAACAGTCCCAGCCCACCTCAATCTGCCTCGGCATCAACTAGGCCCAACTCTGCTGTAGGATCAGAATATCTCCACAGCAATGCTCTTGCGAGATTTATAAATAACGTTTCTGCGAGCTCTTCAACAACACTCTGCGAGCGTCGTAGACTGACTCAAAGAATGTCGTAACGGATAACGGTAGCAGAAACATGAGAATAGCATGACAAACCTGCGAAGATTATAGCACCTGCGAGAATTAACATTATAACTGCTACGAGACTACCACGAGTCAGATCCAAAATTAAAGGACAGCATAGCTGTCATCCACTATGTAACTACCCTATATAAATAGAACCAATAGATTCAGGAAGGGAAAGATCAATTTTGGAGTCTAGAGAAAGTTTTGAGGAGAGAGAAAGTTCTTGTGAGCGGTTGTATTCTTGATTTCTTCCATTTCTTATAACATTTCTAAGAATTAATCAATAAAGTGTTTTTCTTAATCTTCAGATATGTGTTGATAATTGTGAATTCTTGTGAGGGGTGTAGTGTAGGAATTCTTGCAACTACATAATGGTGCTAGAAACATGAACGTTTCTGAGCAAAGATTGAAATTTTGATTTGTAAGAATTTGAAGAAATTGGAAAATAATTTTACGTGATTTACAACAATAGATTAAATTTGAAGGAATGGCTAGAAGAAGAAATACATCAGAATAACCAACAACTGTAAGTAGGAGTAAAAGACTTACTGGAGAAGAGACAAATGAAATAGGAGAATCTTCAAAATTAAGAACAAGGAGCAACAGAACAAGGAATAATGGAGAAAATCAAATTCAACAATCGAATCAGTAAACACCGATACAAGATAGAACTGTGGATTATGACAGAGTGAGCATGCATACTTGGCGATCTGATTCAATAGAAGAAGCAGAAAATCAACAATTAAGAAATGGAAGGCAAGAGGGAAGAGATCAAGAAGCGGTTGGAGGATTAATTCATGGATATGACGAAAATGAAGCAGTAGAGACTTTAAGACAACGAATACAGGAAAGGAGGTTAGAGGCGGAAGAACGCGCGAATTTAACAAGACAAAATCACGAGTTAAGAATGGAGAATTTGAGATTACAAAATAGGAGATCAAGAAGTACTGCAAGATCAAGTTCAAGATCATTTAGAGAAGAATCGGGGCGAAATTCCCCTGTGAGAAATGCTGGTGAAAATATTCGAGAAGAAATAAAAATCCAAATGAAGAGAAGCGTTGTGGAGAAGAAGAGATGATTAATGATCGCTAAATTCCGCGTGGTGAAACTGTGGATGATAGACGTGATAATTGAAATCAAGAAGGTGGAAATATCCAAGATGGTGAAGAAAATCGAGAAGAAGGAAGAAAAATATTACATGAGCGAGAAATTCAAAGAAACCGAAGAATATTTGAGGATGAAATTGAAAGACATTATGCTGAACAAGCACGTCTAGCTTGCGAAAGAGAAATATTGAGAGCAGAAGTGGAAGAACAAGAGCTTCAAGAAGTAATACGTCAGAACAATCATGACAATCGAGAAAGAAGACATGCAAGAAATCGCAACAATGATAATATCAATGAGTAATATGATAGAATACAAATAAGAATAGAAATACAGCGAAGAGAAACGATGAGAAATGAAGAAAATCTCAGAAGATAAAATGAAAGGAATAATCATTTAGGAATTCATGAAGGAGGTAAAGAAGAAAATCGCGGAAGAAGGCAGAATGAAGATGCTGAAGAAGAAGCACAAAATCTCGCAAGGAAAGAAAGACATGAGCGCAGAAGAAGGGAAGCTGCACTGAAAAGACCAATTGAGCAAAATTCAGCTGGGAATGAACAGATCTTGAGAGAGTTAGCACAAATGAGGGGAATGTTAAATAACAGAAGAGATGGAGGCATAAGGCAACTTGATGAGGCCATTGAAGAAGCTGCGAAAACTCCATTCACCCAAGAAGTACATTAGGAGGAATACCCCCAAAGTGCAATTTACAAATATTAACCAGTATCTTTGATGGAACTACTTGTGCTATTCAACATGTCAAAGTTTATGTTAGGTGTATGCTATAATGGTAAAACCATGATGCTGTATTGTGCAAATATTTCTCATCCAGCTTAACATGCGAGTCGCTAAAATGGTTCGAAAGTTTACCTAAGAACACTATAACTTCTTTCAATCATTTGCAAACTACATTTTGGGAGCATATATAAGTAACAATTCTTCGCGACCTGGCATTGAAGATGTTTTTGGATTAAAACAGAGGGTTGGCGAGAGTTTGAAACATCTAACCATAAGATGGAAGACAATGTGTAGTGAGATGGAAGGAAGAGTGGATGAGAGATACCTCATTTTATCTTTCATTAATGCTATGTTCGCAACCAATCTGCTGTATATACAAATTTTTAGAATCAAAAATACAATCACCATGACGGAGATGCGAGAGTTACAAGAAGAATACATTGCATTGGAGGAGAAACAAAACGAGATGGAGTCATATCCCATTGCGAACGCCAGTTCAGGTGCAGCAAACACAAGTCTACTTCCCAGATTAATAAATACAGTAGCGAGCACTTCGCAGGTGAAGAAAGAAAAGAGTGTGAATGATGATCAACAGAAATTAGTAGCTATGGGAAGCAGAGATCAAGAAGAGTTCGAAAGGGAAAGAAAATTCTTTAGTCGAAGTGGAAATAATAAGATTCCAAGGCTTGATCAGCCGCAAGATACTTATGGTGGTCAAAGACAAAATTATTATTGAGGGCAAGGAAGTCAGAAGATAATATGGGAAGAAATTAAGATGCACCTCTAAATGGTAGCATAGAGAAAATTTGGGAGTCTATAATTTTGATGGAGGACATACCCATACCCTGGAATATGGGAAAAGAGCCACACCCAAATAATCGAAGTCAGGAATTTTGTTTATATCATCATTTTCATGGCCACTGGACAAATGAATGCAGGAAAATAAAGAGAATCATTTTGAGGATCATAGATCAGGGAAAATTAAATCATTTTCTAATAAGACCTCCACAGCCTCAGCAATTACCCCCAGCCCCAGAAATTCGCATAGTGAATACAACAAAGGACGGGGAAACGTTTGTAATAAAAGTTAGAGCAAAAGCGAAGAATCTATTCTGTAACTCCATCATACATTCGTACAATACTATAGAGGATTTCCATGACAATGTTCTAAGCAGAGTTTTCGCGAGGGATGCGGATGGGAGAGAAATAATGAATATTGCGAAAGCCTCGCCATTAGAAGAGTGGAAAAAGAAGATTATTTCTTTCACTGCACAAGAAGTACATGATCCTGGAGAGATGCATGAAAACCCACTAGTGGTAAGATTAGAAATAAATCCAAAACAAATGGAAGAAGAAGATGAAGAAAATGAGGATAGTGAAGATGAAGATTCTTGGGCTATTAACAGAATTTTAATTGACACGGGAAGCTCGATGGATATCTTATTTTATCATACTTACAAAACCATGGGAGGAAGAGACGAGGATCTAATTCCATCAACTTATAAGATCTATGGTTTCAATGGTACTGCCAATAAGCCCAAAGGGGAAATTACAATGCGAATTCCATTGAAGGGAATATCTTCTAAAATTCTATTATGTGTTGTCGATGTTGAATCTCCTTACAATTCCTTGATTGGCCGACCTTGGCAGCATGGGATTCTAGGTGTAGCGTCAACCTTCCACCAGTGTATTAAGTTTCCTCATCCCAGCGGTGTTGGAATTATAAAGGGAGATTGGACTAATGGGAAAAAATGCTATGAAATTGATATGGAATCTTGCGAGGAAAGGGCCGCGAATAACAGAAAGTGGAAGAATAACTTCAAACAAAAGAAAAGAAGTAAAAATCTGATGGTTGATACAATAAAACGGCGAGAAGAAGGAATGCTGCGAAGTCAAAATGTGCTAAAACTAATAGATGGCGAGCGTCTCGCAGATGGAGAAAATGTAGCAAAGCGCAAAAAAAAAAAGCAGAAGCAGAAAATAGTAAGTAGAAAATGTAAAATTTCTAGATCGTAAAATATAAGAGATGTATGCATAATTTGTTGAAGAAAATGTTACAAAAGGAATGTTTTGATTCAATGGAAAAGATGAAATTGAAAAATTGTACAAGAGATGAAATGCAAAAATAGAAAATCAAAGAAACGCGAAAATTTCGCAAAGAGGCAAATATAAGACCTAAAGTGCGTCATATAAGGGGGTATCTCTTTGCATGGCTCAGGGATAAGGTTATACCACTGCTGGAACTTGAGTCATGGAGATTTGGGTCCCATGAAAGCCTATCCAGGAGAGGTACCTTGGATTTCCAACTATATATATATTAACAGTTAGACGACCTAGGGTCTCTTCTAAGGAGTGCAAAGTATGATCAAGGCGCCGAGGTACACGGTTGAGCCAAGGGTGTCCGGGGCGTATGAAACTACCCTGGCCATTCTTGGCAAGTCTTGGCTATGATGCACTCGGCCCGAAGAAAACCCCACCTAGGGTGCAGTCTCGTAACTATAATCCATATAGGAAAAAAAGATAAGAGGCTGCGAAAACAACTGGTTGTTGGTAAAACCGGATGGGAGAATCTAGTTTTGTATGGCCGATGTACGCCTCCTTGAAGGTACAACCAGGGGGGAAGATAAGGGCGGCACCCTCCATTAGGGAGCTGATAAGTGTCTTAAGACGCAAATGTCACGAGGATTTATATTCGCAAGAATATTTAGGCTTGTCATATTTGTGCAACAATTATACAGAGGCAAAAAGCCATGAGAAAAACATAAGATGAGATCAATGGGTTTTTACATGAAAGTGTAAAGACGTCCTGCGATTTCATCGCAAGACGGCAATGTCATGGGTCTTTGTCTTCGCAAGAAAACTTAGGCCTGTCATATTATCGCAAGAGAAATTGACAACGCGGATAAGGCAAGATGAATGGGTATTTACATGCGAGTGTAAGGACGTCCTGCGATTTTGTCGCCAAAAACAAAACGTGGCTAAATAAGACCTTTAACTAGGAAGGAAAAATAAGACCACAAGAGATCAAGATTGAATGACTGCGAATTTACGCAGAGATTATGAGACGATGTAGGAATGACTTGCGATATTATCGCAGAGATTGATGCAAAAATTTACAAACAGATCTTATTCAGAAAATAATCTGCTTAATCTTTCATGATTGCAGATGAATAACAGAGGCAAGTATGGGAATAAACAAAATGATAAAGTTATTATTCATCTTTATATGACAGATTTACGCAGATAGTTAAAAATTAATAATCATATTAATGAACCATATTGTAAAAAGAATTGTTTTCTAATGTATGCATATGGGAAAAAAAGAAATCTATACACCAAAGGACATTAGAAGCTGGAGAAATTCACAGCGATATATTACAGGGAGAAAGAGATAAATGTACAAATATTACAAAGAGATTTAAAGAGAAGATATAGCCATTTAGATCCTTCATTATCTTCACCAGAGTTTCCCCCTTCATCTTCATCTTCATTATATTCTTCATCTTCTTCAGACTCTTCAGCCTCACTATCAGACATGACAAGATTAGGGACGTTCTCTAGAATTTCATTCGTGATATAAGGATACATAGAATGAGGAATTTTATGATCATCACATATCATTTTAATATAATCATTGCGAACACCCACAAGAGTATTTCTAAAATTCGCCAGAGTAATCTGAAGTTTCTTTTTGAACTTGGAGCATTTTTCGTTGCGAGAAGACAGAAGTTTTGCGAGTTGTCCTTTCTCTTCTTCCAACTCTCCAATTCTTTGGCGAAAATTTCCTTCAGATGCTGCGAACAACTGACACCATATTAATAAAATAGTGGAGAATCAGTTAAAAGATGGATTAGTGGAAAAACAAGAATAACCACCTTCTCTTTCAAAGATCATATCTTTAATCAAGGCAGAATGATCAGCTTGAAGACTAACATCTACACCTAAATTATTTCTGGCGTTATCAAGAATCTGTGCAGCCCAGGAAAACTCATCATCATTACTAATAAGAATACGGGAGCGAACTTGATTTTCCTTCTTCACAAGAGCATTATTCTCGCAGATAAGTCTGTCCCTTTTAATTTAAATATTGAGAAGAGTTTTATGGAAATCTGCTAAAGCTTAAGCACCATTTTTAGCAATGAGGTCTTTTTCATCAATAAGAATACTGTACTTGGTTCTTAATATATTAGTTTCCTCTTTTGAGTCAATATAAAGGCGCTTAAAATTATTGTTTAAACCCAAGTTGAATCTATGTTCAATTTTTAAGAGAAGAAATTTGGATCTAAGTTCATCTATAGAAAGAGATCTAATTTGATCATCTGAAAGGATACTTAAAGAATTATTAAGGTGATCAAGAAGGGTATCCTTATCTACAGGTTCAGGAAAAGAGCGGAGGAATGTAGCCTCATCAGTAAGACCATAAACATCTGCAAAAATGGTTGCTTGAATAAGATAAAATAAAATAAAATAATTAAGAGAAAATGGGAAGAATTCATGCCATAGAGTTGCTGGTTTTCAAGATCGGATATCTTTTTCTTGTCACTCGAAGCATCGATTTTTAGCTGTTTATTTTTCTTGCGAAGTTCAGCAATTTCAGCTTCCAGTTCTCCATCCTTCTTGCGAAGATTAGCATATTCAGATTCCAATTTTTAATTTTTCCCGCGAAGAACAACATTTTTATTTTCAAAAGTTGCACTTTTCCTCTCCAGGTTCGAGGCAATAGAAAAAGAATCTCTTCCAGCCTGCGAAGGAAAGCCAAAATTATCAAGACAAATATAAATTAAAACATGACGAGGAAATGAGAATACACATATGTGGCGAAGAAATGAGAACATACCAGAGCGCTAAGTGAATGTAAGAAACTTGGAGATATAGATCTTGAAACCCCGCGAAGAGATTCATTATTCTCCAAGAGAGGGTCATCACAGATAGTTGCCATAGATTTGCAAGCTTCAGCAATAGGAGTATCGCCAATCCCTAACATAGTATCAAAGAATATGATGGAAAGATGAGACATACAAGACTCAGGTTGGGAGAATTCCTTTGCAAAATTGATATCAACATGATCATCATCGCCACCATCATCGTCATTATCATCGCTATAACTCTCGCTTGACTGAAGAGTTGAAGGAGATGGGGATTGCATTTTTCTTTACTTTGAAATAGGAGCACCATATTTTTCCTTGCGAGAAGCATTAGATTTCTCCTTGCGAGCATCACCTTTGTCTTTTCCCTTGGTCTTCACAACTTTAACAGGTTCTATTTCTTCAATAACCTTAAAACACAGATAAAGTTAAGAAATAGAGGCAACAATATATTGTTAAGAATCATAAAGGAATATTTCTTACTTCATCTGTGAGTAATTTAAGAGTTGATAAAGTACTAGGTTTCCCAAGCTTCTTGTAGCTAGATTTCAGTCTTTTAATCTGGTAAAATTGGAGGGATCAGCGAGAGTATATATAAAAACATGAGGAAAAATAATAATGGAAACTTAAACAAAAATTTCGGGAATATACCTCTGTATTCCTTTCAGGCCATCTGAACACCCATGGTTGGTATTCTGCGAGATTCACAGGTAAAGCATAAGAACCAGAGATGTATGGACCCCCTAGAAATAATGGTAAGATACACCATTTGTCATCATTGGAGTGGCGGGGAGATGAATTGTTGCCCGGATGCCAGTCAATGTCTAACATAATAAATTTGTCTTCAACAACGTAATCCTTTTTCTGTAAGCGGACATCCCAACAAGTGATATCCTTCCTCATGGGGATTATTTCATAATTCGTGAAGAAATTATCTACAGTATACTTCGCAGGAACAATTGGAACATCTTTGAATTTAGGGTTCTTCACTTCATGAGGGCAAAGAGATTCTTTACCAGCACCGCGAGTAGAAAACTCAAGCATCAAACGAATGCAATCCCCACTCAACTGATATATATCCCGCGAGAATTTTGCATGAGAAATTATTTTGTAAAATAAAGGAAGTTCAGGGTCATAAAGAGGAATGGGAAGGCCAGCTTCAAGTTGACCTAATGAGACTATGATCTTCTCGCCATTACACGGATGATCATAAAATAATTTAATGGAGAGTTCAGCCTTAGGGTTTTGATCAGGAATGGTAGATAAAGTAAAACCTCGATCTTGAAGCTTCTTTTGCATCTTTTCAAAGGCAATTAGATTTTTACGACCAGATGGAGGCATCCTTAGTATGGTAATAAAGGAAAGAATAGAAGATCAAAAGGATGAGGGAAAAGTTATAGCAGTAAAAGATGCGAAATTTACAGAAGAACAGTGAAATTGCAGAGAGAAAGAAGAAGAAAGTAAAAAGAAGAAAAGAGAGGAATGAAGAGGGTATATATAGAGGATAAGAGTTTTCAAGAATATAAATGCATTTAATACGAAGGAAAGACGTGAACGGTTGAAATGCAGCGGTTGAGAATGACGTGTCAGAAATTGAATGGAAGAAAAGATATGTGTAATAAATCTGGCAAAAAATGCAGAAACGTGTCAGAACAGAAGAATGTGAAAATATGAATAGCTGCGGCATTTTAAAAGAATTCAATTCTCATGATCTTTTCCCCTTCGCATAAAATACATGAGAAGAGGCAAGATGTAGGATCATAATATCGCCACAGCAATGCTCTTGCGAGATTTATAAATAACGTTTCTGCGAGCTCTTCAACAGCACTCTGCGAGCATCGCAGACTGACTCAAAGAATGACATAATGGATGACGGTAGCAGAAACACGAGAAGAGCATAACAAACCTGCGAAGATTATAGCACATGCGAGAATTAACATTATAACTGCTGCGAGACTACCGCGAGTCAGATCCAAAATTAAAGGATAGCATAGCTGTCATCCACTATGTAAATACCCTATATAAAGAGAACCAATAGATTCAAGAAGGGAGAGATCAATTTTGGAGTATGGAGAAAGTTTTGAGGAGAGAGAAAGTTCTTGTGAGCGGTTGTATTCTTGATTTCTTCTATTTCTTGTAACATTTCTAAGAATTAATCAATAAAGTGTTGTTCTTAATCTTCAGATATGTGTTGATGATTGTGGATTCTTGTGAGGGATGTAATGTAGGAATTCATGTAACTACATCTGCAGTGCACTCACCTCGGCCCAACTATGCAGCGAACAACAAATTTTCGAACAATAACTCTCAGTTTTTAGCTCCTTTACCACAATGAAACAGGTCTGAAATTCCGTGTCAGCTTTGTGGCCGTCCCAATCACGAAGCACCAGACTGTTGGAACCGTTTTGATCGTGGATTTCATCCTTCGCGTCGCCAACCACCAGCTTCCGCACCGCGTGCATATACTGCTCAAGCGGGTTTATTTCCAACTCCTCTATGGACTCCTGACAGTGGTGCTACCGATCATATAACGAATGATCTCTCTCGTCTTCAGTTTCCAACTGAGTATACTTGTTCTGATCAAATACAGATGGGTAATGGTTCTTATATACCAATTTCTAATGTTGGTTCCTCTATTTTGGTAACTCCCAATCGTAAGTTGCAGCTTTGTAATGTTCTTTTTACACCAAAAATCTCTCATAATCTCTTATTTATTTCTCGTCTTACTACCGATAATAATGTCTTATTTGAATTTCATCCAAATTTTTGTCTAGTGAAGGATCGTGTACCGGGAAGGTTCTTCTTCGCGGCAGTAGAAAGGGTGGTCTTTATCAACTTGAAGACTCGTGTCAAACTCCTAAAACTTGCGTAGGAGAACGTGCTAGTTTCCAAGACTTACATGCTAGAATGGGGCATCCAATGATGCGCACAGTTCGCAAAGTTATTTCTCAGTTTTCTCTTCCAGTTTCAAACCAAACTATCAGTTTTTGTTCATCTTGTCATGAGCATAGGAGTCATAAGTTACCTTTTAAATCCAGTACAACTGTTTATTTGAATCTAATAGATTTAATTATCTCGGATGTATGGGGACTCTCTCATATTTTATCTAATGAAGGTTACAAATATTATGTCATATTTATTGATGCGTATAGTAGTTTTACTTGGATGTTTCCTATGTCTCAGAAGTTTGATGCTTTTTCTATATTCCTTTTGTTTCAAAAGCATGTTGAAAATCTTTTCAGTCTAAAGATAAAGATATTTCAGTCTGACAATGTTGCTGAGTATTGCAAACTTACTCTGCATCTCCAAAAACTTGGAATTTTTCTTTGTTTTGCATGCCCAAATACTTCTGAGCAAAATGGTTTGGTTGAACGTCGTCACCGTCATAATCGTGGAACTGGTCTTACAATCCTAAATATGGCCTATGTGCCGTATTTATATTGGTATGATTCATTTTACACTGCTTGTTATTTAATGAATCATGTCCATTCGACTTCCGTTAATAATTTCTCTCCATATGAAGTTCTTTTTGGTATCCCACCTGATTACACTTTGCTTCGTGTATTTGGATGTTTGTGTTATCCTCATTTACGTCCGTATGGAGCTCATAAAATGGAACCTCTTTCTTCTCCTTGTGTTTTTATTGGTTATAGTCCATCTCATAAGGGTTATAAGTGTCTTCATATTCCCACATGTCGCATATTCGTCAGTCGTCATGTTGTTTTTGATGAGACCACCTTTCCCTTTGAGTCTGCATCATCACCTTCCCTGGCATCGACTCTTTCACAGGTAACTCCATCTTCTCCTTTCTATATTTCTTTACCTCTCAATTCGTCTCCTCGATATTCTATAAATTCGGCCCTACCAACTCGCACGGATCCAATAAGAATGTCATCCCCATATCATCTACTGTCTTCTTCATCTACAACAAGGCAGTCATCATAGTTCCCAACAGCAAGGAAGTCTCCATCCAATTCACACTTAGATGTTGTCCCTATCTCCAATACTAGTTTGTCTGCGCATGTATTTCATGTGGATTTATATTCCACCAATGATTGGTCTCCACCACCTGTAGATACTCAGACTTCACAACCTACTCAAACTCGATCTTCAGAACTTTCCAATCCTCGGTCTCCAGCACCTGCTCATACTAAGTCTTCAGATGCTGCCAATCCTCGGTCTCCAGCACCTGTTAATACTCGAGTGCCTGCAAATGATCATTCTTCTACGTCTTTTGATGTCCTCAACTCTTCAAATACGGTAGCAGACTCCAGTACTCAGGCTTCTGCTGTACTACCAATTGTTCCAACACATCCAATGGTGATAAGAGCTAAGGATGGTATCTTTAAACCCAACTCCAAATACTCCCTGGCATGTGATTCACTTTATGAACCTACTTGCATTTCCCAAGCTCATAAAGATCCAAACTGGCGTGTCTCATCTGATGATGAGATAAATGCATTGATTCGCAATGGTATATGGTCGCTAGTACCATATGATCCTTCTATGAATGTTATTGGATGTAAATGGGTTTTTCGTATCAAACACAATCCTGGTGATATAATTGCACGTCGTAGATCTCGCTTAGTTGTAAAAGGCTACAATCAACAAGAAGGGATTGATTAATTTGAAATGTTTAGTCCAGACGTTAAACCATGTATTATACGTATTATTCTTACATTGGCTTTATCTTCCAATTGGCCTATTCATCAACTTGATGTGCATAATGCTTTCTGACATGCAGAACTTCAAGAAGAAGTGTACATGAAACAACCTCCAGGTTATGTGGATTCTCGTTTTCCTACACATGTCTGCAAATTACATCGTTCTCTCTATGGCCTTAAACAGGCTCCTCGTGCATGGTACCACAGACTCAGTACCTTTTTGCTGCAAATTGGGTTTATTACTTCGAAGTGTGACTCGTTATTGTTTATTTACAATGGACCTTATGGTGCTATTTATTTGTTAGTCTACGTGGATGATATTATCGTTACTGGCTCCAATCCTACAGGTATTTCCTCTATTCTCACTCGTTTACAACAAGAATTTGCAATTAAAGATCTTGGTTCCTTGTCTTATTTTCTTGGCATTGAGGAAACTCGTACTTCTTCGGGTTTATTTCTTTCTCAACAACGTTATGCTCATGATCTTCTTATTAGGGAGAAAATGGATGGCGTCAAACTAATTAGTACTCCACTTAGTACTTCTGGTGATATTTCTTCTGATAGTAGCACTTTGTTTACTGATGCTACTGAATATCGTAGTATTGTTGGTACAGTGCAATATTTAACGTTTACTCGTCCAGATCTTGCATATGTTGTCAATAAAGTTTTCCAATTTATGCATGCTCCTACTGAGTTTCAATGAAGTTTAGTTAAGCGTATTCTTCGTTATCTCAAGAGTACAATTACTTTTGGTATACTTCTTCGGCCATCACCTTCTCTGAAATTGTCTTTCAGTGCATATACTGATTCTGATTGGGCTGGTTCTCTTGATGATTGTCGTTCTACTATTGGATATTGTGTTTACATAGGTGGCAATATTGTCTCTTAGATTGCTCGGAAACAGAAAACAGTATCTCGTTCTAGTACTGAAGCTGAATATCGGGGTCTTGCTATTGCTACTGCTGAAATTATGTGGATTTAGTCACTCATTTCGGATCTTCGGATCTCTACACGTTCTCCTCCTATATTATGGTGTGACAACCTTGGTGCAACTTATCTCATAGTTAATCCTATATTTCATGCACTGAAAAAACATATAGAAATCGACTATCATTTTGTTCGTGATCAAGTTGCTTCCAAACTTCTTGATGTTCATTTTATATCATCTAAAGATCAAGTTGCGGATATATTCACAAAACCACTCTCTAAAGATCGGTTTTCTCTTTTAAGTTTCAAGCTAACGGTTTAATATCACCCGTTACGCTTGCGGGAGGGTGTTAGCTCATCATCTGGTACGTGTGCTACTTAACACACGATACCCTGATAGTTCACGTTTTTGTATTTTAGGCAATTATGTTTAGTTAGGAAACATTTTTTTCCTTGCAGTTCAAGGAAGTATCTGCATATATACATATGTATCTCAACAAACTAAGTTGTACGTAAAAAATATTCTAAGGAGATTAAAGTCTGTTAATACCCTTCTCTTCTTTCTATCTACTTCTTCTTCAGTTTAACCTAAACCCTAAATAGTTTTAGCTGCATCGTCTCAACTTCAACTCGAGCTTCTCCATGCAGTTACCGAGCACCACCACATTTCTCATCTCAGTCAATCACCATTAACTATCAAGTACAGCATAACAGTCTTCATTATCCATCATGGAAGCAGCAGCAACTCTATCAATCTAGGGCTTCTATCGATCAGACTCAACCCCATTCAGTTCTTCCTCCATTCTCTGTTCTGTACCCACAGCCAGCAACGTTACTTCCCTGTCCTTATCAAGCCAAATGCATTGTTATTCTTCTCCATCAATGGCAGCTACATCCAACAGCAACTCCATCTTCATCAACGATCCAATCACCACTACCATTGGGTCATCGAGTTCAACCCCATTACAGATGTAAGCAATTCGTAACCTCCAACATGAACCCATCAAACACGTTGCTGTGATATCCAAACTCTTCGTTAATCAGTCACCGATAGCATCCTTTCATCTTCTCTGCCAGCATCACGATCACAACCAGTATTCATCCCTTCGTAACTCGGCCACAATCAGTCACCGGAGTTGCAATCATTCTTCATTATTTTCCATCAAAACCCATTTGATCCATTTTATTCCTTATCCATTTTTCTCAGTAACGATAATGGCAGCAATCCAAAACCATCACCGTGAAAATTGGAGAAGAAGAAATCTCCCTGTTGAGTCGTGTGAGTAGACGGGAAAGAAGCTGGAAGCCCTTAACAGCAATAGGGTGCCCTTAAGGCTGCTCCAAATATGGACAGAAGGCATGCCCTTAGTAAAGCAGTGGCTGCCTTAATGAATAGTTATTCAACTATTTGAACTGTCAGTTTCAGAGAGCCGACAAGCTTAATTTCTAGTTTCGCCCATAACTTCCTCATACGATGTCGGAATGAGCTCGTTCTTTCGCCCTTAGCTTCGTCTTTTAGTCCTCTTCGAAATGATAGCAAGAACTCCTAGATTCGAACGAGTTCTACTTGGTCTTTGGCCCTTCTCTGCTTGTAGCTAACTTTTTTTATTGCACAATTACGTGCAAATTCACTTCTTTTAGACGATTCACCTAGCAAAATATAATTAAGAGAAAACAAGAGTAATATGCAATAATTTGAAAGAATATATAACAATTACTAGAATGGATTCGACACAAAATATGGGCAAAATATGCACTTAACATGTACTTAGTTTGCGAACACAATGGTCAAGTTCTAAAATCAGCAAGTATGGATTTTCATACTAATGAACTCAGGTTCGTTTGCGAACTAAAGTCCCTGGAACTTTAATATATTAAGGTATGTGAACTAGTTTTACAAACTGTGGCATTATGTTCATGAATTGGTTCTTGTATAAGTACTTTGTACAATTACAAACCAACCCGATTTTGTTTCAAATGGTTCATATATATATTTCTATGAGATGATGGACATTTGATAAACTCTCTTGAAACACATTTAGTTTCATTTGATTATCTATCATGATTCATTGGTCATCATATTTGTTCTAGAAGTGTTAGATGAATATGGCTACGTTATAAGTGTTAATATGGCTAACTTTGGTTAACTATTATTGAGCCAACAAGGTATACACGTTTGGGTATGGTTCATCCATATCTAAATATAACTATATTTCATTTGTGTATATCAAGCTAATACCATCCTATAGTGGAGATTGATTGCTTAGTTTCTAAGCAGACTTAGATTGAATCTTAAATCAGGAGTTCATCTAACGGTGAATATCAATTGCTTTGTTACTAAGCTATTTTAGCTTTGATTGTAAGCAACCCTTATTTGAAAGACTATATAAGGGAGAACTCTAGCATCTGGGATATCTAATCCCGACACTTCTGTGTGCTCTAGTTGCAAACTAGAGTCGATTCTCCTTTAACCTAGGTTTTTCCAAAACCATTATTAGGTAAACGACTTCAAGACTTCATTTGGGATTTGTGAAGCCAGATCCAACTATTTTCTTTGTAGTTATGTATTCTGATCTTACTTGTTCTATTGTATTAAGTTTTATCTTCTCTTAGATTTACTCAAGATTTATCTCCGATTAGTAAGATATAAAAAATAATCACAATAGTTCTTCGTCTCAGACTCTTGTGATTCCGAAATAACTTTTTCTGTTAATCAGTTAGGTTATTGTGAGGTGACTAATATTTCTAGGCTGCTCTTCGGAAGTATAAGTCCGGGGTATTAGTTGAGTTTCATGTTCACCTTGATTTATCAAAAGACGAAAATAACAACCAGAATAGACTTATCTGTGGGAGACAGATTTGTTTATAAGTCTTCAACTTTGGGTCGTAGCAACTCTTAGTTATGGGTAAGTTCCGCTAAGGGAATCAAGTGTGAAGGGACCTGCTGAGATTCAAGAGGCGTAAGGAACGCAACTGTACCTTAATCGGTGTGAGACTTGGTTAGGGCTCAACTACATACCAGTCTGAAGTTAACTTGTAGTTGGATAGAGTCTGTAGCGTCTTGATACAGTGTGGTGTTCAATCTGGACTAGGTCCCGGGGTTTTTCTGCATTTGTGGTTTCCTCGTTAACGAAATTTCTGGTGTCTGTGTTATTTCTTTTCCGCATTATATTTTTTTATATAACTGAAATATCACATGTTGTGCATAGTTCAGTCACAGTTGATAAATCCAACCTTTTTTGTTTGATATAACTTGATTAACACTTGGGCATTTGTCTTTGGTACTTTCCAAGTTATTCTCATATCTATCAAGCTCACGGATTTCTATCTTTTCGATTTGCTGATTCTATTGAGAAAGAGATAAAGTTCTTTGATATAATTCTTGATTGAGTCTCACTTTTAAGTTGGTGCTCTTTGAATTACATTGGATATTAGTCCATACAGATTGTCAGACGAAATATTGGGTGTGGTTTTTATACACCCCGCATTTTTAATTTCCATGTCCGACCATTTTGATTTCCAATCATTTTGGTAAACAGTTGTGCAATATAGTTTCAAAACACATTTGATTTTTCGCCTGTTAATATGTCTAGATTGTTCGAAACATTGCAGTACGCCCGTGCTAGAGATACGTCTTCCTGTAAAGTGTACCTGGTTGCCATGCTACGGAGATAAAATATGTATAACTAAACCAAAATAATACTTAAAGGATAAAAGTTATAAAACGAGAATAAATAAATTTTAAAAGCAAGTTTCTATAATAGTGGACGATGAAGCCTATTTATAGGTAAAATTCAACACACCCAGTAATAGTAAACGTATTATACTTTTTTGCAGAGACTAATATTTTTTACAAATATCCCCTAACATTAAAAAATGACCCAAACTTTTTTTAACCGACCAAGACTGTTCACAAACGTCCCTTAACTGTTTCACTCAACCTATAAAACCACATTTAATGTTACCAAAAATTTAACATAAATAATCTTACATCGTAGCAAAAAAAAACCTCAACCATGAATTCTAATCGCAAGGGAAAACAAATAGTTTGTGTGGAAGCAAGAGAGGTTTGTCCATTATGTTACAAGGATAACCATAGCTTTCTTCAATGCCCGTGGATCTACTCAAAGTGTCCCCAAAAAGGTTGTATTTGTATTAAGATGGTAATGGAGTCGTCGAAGGATTAGATAAGTTATTTGTGGTGTATTATGAAAATTGTCGTGAAGAACCGCAGTTGCTGACAGATGTATTGAAAGCCAAGGAAGATCAACATATCGATGAACTTAGCAAAAACTTGAAGAAAAAAGGAAAAATTAAGATTAAGAACGAAAAAGTTGCTTCTTGCTTAACCCCTAACTGCAATTTTTATATGAGACTCCACCGTCCAAAAGAAAATAGCGCATATGAAAAATATTTCTGGAAATATTTAGGATGTCAGTCGGTGGAATGGACCGATTAGGTATCGTTAAACTACATTTCAATCAAGCTTTCGAAGGTGAAGTTAGTGATGTAACGTGTGATTTTATGTTTTATTGTGTTTTTTAGTTTGGTCAAGAGATGTTTATGATGTTAAGTGTGGTCGTGTGTTTTAGTTCGAAATAGGGAGCAAAGGTAATGATTATGATATAATGTGTTTTTTTTTCTTGCTATGATGATAGAATGAACACTTTTTTAACATTAGAGTTTCATTATAAACATCTTAGTACATTAGAAATCATAATTCAAAACCTAACTCACTTTCGTAGGAATCACTGTTACACTTAGTATATGCAACAAGCCTTTAAACTGTTAGGTGTCCCAAACGGACGAGTGTTGTCTCGTAAGGATATAAAACAGATTTACCCACAAGATCTTATGTAAAACCCAATAATCAAGGGGTAAACCGTCTGAGTCAAACTCTTCCACGTACAGATCTCCTAATTCATCGCCATCAGGAACTCTATTGAGATCTTTTTTGATCTCTGTAAGAATGTCCGGTTTCTTGATTTTCATAAATTCAAAAACTTCATTGTGAGGAAATTCCACCCCTTTTACTCGGTGATACTCCGTTATTTCACGTAGCTCCTACAATATTGAAATATTAACATTAAATTTATTTCGATGAAGTGAAAATCAATATAAATAGACCGATTAAACATTTACCATTGTTTCAGTTGTCATTTCTTCGGGATGAGGGTCATTCCGGACAGCGAGTTCATGGTGGTGATGAAAAATATCCAGTTCATTTTGGATTACCCTATACCTATCCTTTATGTTTTTTGTTTTTCTTTCCCGATCGGTTCTGAACTCTCTTTTGTAATAGTGCAAAACCCGTCGCCAAAAAGCTACATCTGTTATGAAGCCTCGTTCAACGTCTTCACGAAAGCTTTAGGCCACCCAAGTTTTCATTATTACTAAATCTTCCGTAGAATCAAATGCAGTCATTCTTGTTAGAGCACTGCTCGGTCGAACTCGCATGCATTGCTATCTAAAGCATGTTTGTCAATGTTAGTGATCAAAACTATAAGTCTTGATTTCTAGCCTATTTGTAGATGTTTCGTACTAGCACATAGATTGTGTAGTTGAGCTTTAGACTTCACGGAGTTTATCATTTGAAGATGAAGAACTACTAAGGGGAGCTTGTGTAACTTCATCAACAAAAGGTATGTGGAGACTGAAACTCATCTATCACTTGGAACGTCTATTTCTACTATATCTCCTATATTGAGACATAAGTCGTATTACGATATAGTTTTCTATTATACACATTTAAGATTTCGAGCTGAGTTTATCTCGTTTACATATTTATCGAAATATGTGTTGGCAAGCTTTCGCTTCAACCAAGTTCATCTTATATTCTTGACGAATGTCAGAATATGACCATGAGAAAATTTTCGGGTAACATCTTACATGGTTTGTGTGATACAATAATTTGGTGTAGACTTGGAATGTTTAGTATGGTTATTTTAATATCTTGAAAATTGCTTTGATGATAATAGTGTGTGAAAACGGATATTGTCATCCTCTAAGACAGTTTCAATGATTGAAATAAAGAGTTTAGAATCAAGTAACCATGTTTGGATATAAACATAGTGTGTTCTCACATTTGTGTGTAAGTCTAAAACCGGGAACCTAAAGTATGCGTACCCGTACGCGTACTGGCGGTTGTTGGATGTTTGGGAAAGTATGCGTACCCATACGCATACTTGCGGAAGTCTCACGTCCGTGAATTTTTGCTGGAGTTTGGAAGTGTGAATTGGTATGCGCACTCATACGCGTACTGGCGTAACCAAACTCGGTCCGGCTACTTAAGTATGCGTACCCGTTTGCATACTTGAGTTGGTTGCTTTCCAAAATCGGTTGTACATGAACTTAAACATTTATAAAGTAAGGAATGCAATCTTTGCAAACAGTGTCTATAATGTTCATGAACTGATTCGAGTGAATCAAACCGATTTTGATTCAATTGTGTTCTTATATACGTCTATGAGTCATTTGAACTAGTTGTGGTTAAGATGAATAAGGTTGATATGAGAGTAATCAGGTAGCGCCCCCAAAGCTAGCAGATGAGTAATCCAAGTGATTAACTAAATAAAGAGGCACTATGGATCTAAATCATAAACTTAAGCATTCAATTAAGAAATATGCTACAAAACTTAACTCAAAACTAGCTCCGCTCTGAAATATATATATATACAAGAACTCCTCTCAGATGATACATATACAATAGTCATTTGTTTTGCAAATATAAATAACATAATAAACATATCAAAAGATAACTAATTAGCAGAGTCGACCCCTCGAATCTTTCGCTGCACAACTCTGATCTATCTCTGAAACTGAAAGTGGGAATGGGTGAGCACATCATCCCTAAAAGGGGTGCCCAGTAGGAATAACATTTAACTATCAAGTAATCATTGAAAATGATTTGAAAACAATTCATGTTTTCCATAAACACTAAAATATAACCAAATACACATAGGTAAACAACCATGTATATGGATCTAACTCCTTCCAAACATGTAGGATCAGAATATTGTCACAACAATATTCCTGACAAATAAACAACAGTACTGCGATACATCGATAGTAAACGACTGTTCTGCGATACATCAATGATATTCTGCGAAACACCCAAAGATGACTCAAACAATGACGTAATAGCTGAAAACGACGGAAACATGAAGAAAGTGTGACATGTCTGCGATATATCAATAAAACCTGCGAAATATAAAGGCGGTGCTAACGGCGATTTATCGCAAGAACTCAGATCCTAAATTGAAGGGAATCTTAGCTATAAATGAGTTGTCATGAGCTGTAATCCACTATGTAAATACCTATATAAAGGAGATGAATAGTTCCAGAGAGGAGGGAGGAATTTTTGAGTGCTAGGAAAGTTTTTAGGAGAGAGAAAATCTTTCATCAAGTGTTCTGTGTTCTTGATTTCTATAATTTCTTCAGAACAAATTAATGAAAAAGTGTCTTTAATCTTCAAATTATGTCATAAATATTGATAAATTCTTGAATAGGGTGTAGTGTGGGAATTCCTGCAACTACATTTTGGCACCCAGAAATAGGGAGGAATCAATTTGAGAAATTTCTAACTACAGCTTGAAGATTTGAAGAAATTATTAGAATTGAAGAAATGTCTAGAAGGAGAAGAAATACATCGGAACCACCAATAACAGTGAGAAGAAGTAAAAGAATTGCAGGGGAAGGAACAGGTGAATTGGAGGGATATTTAAGGATCAGATCAGGTAGGAGTAGAATGAGAAATGGAGCAGAAAATTCAATCCAACCACCAAATCAATAAACACGAGCACAAGATAGAAATGAGGATTACGATAGAGTGAGTGTGCATACTTGGAGGTCGGATTCGATAGAAGAGGCGGAAAATCAGGAAGAGGAAAGAAATCAAGAAATGGATGGAGGATTAATTCATGAAGGACATGAAGTAGTAGATGATTTGAGACAAAGGATACAGGAAGAAAGAAGATTAGAGGAAGAAAAACGTGCCAATATTACAAGGCAAAATCATGAATTAAGAATGGAAAATTTGAGGCTGCAAAATAGAAGATCAAGGAGTAGCATGAGATCAATTTCAAGATCATATAGAGAAGAAACAAGACAAAACCTCCCTATACAAAATATTGGCGAGAATGTGATAAATGATCATTACATTCCACGCGGTGAAACTTTAGACATTAGACATAATCAGGATGAGGGAGAAAATCAAGAAGAGAGAAGGAGAATGTTACGTGATGAAGAGATTCGAAGAAATCGCAGAATAATCGAAGATGATATTGAAAGGCATTATATTGAGCAAGTACATTTAGCAGGAGAAAGAGAGAGATTGCGAGTAGAAGTAGAAGAACAAGAAATTCAAACAGCGTTGCGTCAGAATAATCATGATAATCGAGAACGACGACGTGCGCAAAATCGTAATAATGATAATCTCAATGAGGAATATGAGAGAATTCGTAGAGACATAGAAAGACAACGAAGAGAAACAATAATGGATGAGGAAATTCGCGGGGAAGAGAATGAAAGGCAAATTAACTTGCAAGAAGAAGAAAATCGTAGAAGAAGGCAAAATCAAGATGTTGGAGAAGAAGCGCGAAACATCGCAAGACAAGAAAGACATGAACGCAGACGAAGAGAGGTTGCGTTGAAAAGGCCAATGGAGCAAAATTTGATAGAAATGAACAAATCTTTAGAATTAGCAGAAATGAGAGGAATGATAAATAACAGAAGAGAAGGAGGAAGAAGACAACTTGATGAGGCAATCGAGGAAGCTGTGAAAACTCCATTTACTCAAGAGGTACAATTAGGAGGGATACCTCCAAAATGTAATTTACCAGTGTTGACCAGTATATTTGATGGGACAACGTGTGCTGTCTAACATATCAAAGCTTATATTCGATGTATGCTACAATGGGAGAACCATGACGTCGTTTTGTGCAAATATTTTGCGTCAAGTTTGACTGGCGAAGCATTGAAGTGGTTCGAAAGTCTTCCAAAGAATACAATAACTTCGTTCATGCATTTGAAAACTACTTTCTTAGGAGCATACATCAGCAATAACTTTACGTGACCTGGGATTGAAGATGTGTTTGGATTGAAACAGAGAGTTGGTGAGAGTTTAAAGCACTTAACGATAATATGGAGGACAATGTGTAGTGAAATGGCAGGAAGAGTGGCTGAAAGATATCTCATCTTATCCTTCATAAATGTTATGTTTGCGACGAATCTATTATATATCCAGGTCTTCAGAGTTAAAAACACAATTACCATGACAGAACTGCGAGAATTGCAGGAAGAATATATTGCTTTGGAGGAAAAACAAAATGAGATGGAGTCATATCCAATTCACACAGGCACAAATTTAGCCGCAGCAAATGGAAGTTTATTACCAAGGATGATTAATACAGTAGCAAGTACTTCTCAAAACCCGCGAGAGAAAATGGAGACTGATAATCAACATAAGATAGTAGAAATGGGGAGTAGAGATCAGGAGGAATTGGAAAAGGAGAGAAATTTTTATCGCAATAACAATAATAAGGTCCCAAGGTTTGATCAACCGCAGGAGACTTATGGTGGACAGAGGCAGAATTATTCAAGAGAGCAAAGAGGTCAGAGGAATATATGGGAAGACATTAAGTTGCCACCTTTAAACACCGGAATAGACAAGATTTGGGAAGCGATTATTCTGATGGAGAACATACCCTCACCCTGGAACATGGGGAAAGAACCACATCCTAACAACCAAAATCAAGAGTTCTGTCCTTATCATCATTTTCATGGCCACTCTGTGCATAATTGTAGAAATGTAAAAAGAATTATTTTGCGAATGATTGAACATGGGAAATTAAATCATTTTCTAGAAAGATATTTACAACCGCAGCAATTGCCGCAAGCACCAGAAATTCGCAGAGTTAATGTTGCAAAAGAAGCCGAAACATTCGTCATTGAAGTAGGAGCTACAGCAAAAAATCTATTTTGCAATTCAATTGTACATTCGCAGAAAATGATAGAAGATTTCCATGACAATGTGCTAAGCAGAGTGTTTGCAAGGGATATAGAGGGAAGAGAGGTGATGAATATTGTAAAGATTTCTCCGTTAGAAGAATGGCAGAAACAAGTTATTTCTTTTACTGCGGAAGAAATACCAGAACCTGGGAAGATGCATGACAACCCATTGGTGGTGAAGCTAGAGATAAATCCAAAATACAGAGAAGAAGGAGAAGAAGATGATGATGACGCAACAAATGATTCTTGGGCAATAGATAAAATTTTAATTGATACTGGTAGCTCAGTAGACATTTTATTTTATCATACATATCGCACAATGGGTAGAAGAGATGATGAGTTAATCCCTTCAATGTACAAGATCTATGGTTTTAATGGCACTGCAAACAAGCCAAAAGGAGAAATTACTATGGAAATTCCGTTGAACAAGATATCTTCAAAAATCAAGTTTTGTGTAGTAGATATAGAATCTCCTTACAATGCCTTAATTGGAAGACCATGGCTCCATGGGATCTTGGGTATAGCATCAACACATCATCAATGCATAAAGTTTCCACATCCTCATGGTATTGGGATAATTAAAGGTGATTGGTTTGAAGGAAAAAAGTGTTATGAAGTTGACATTAATACTTGCGAAGAAAGGAATGCCCAAAATCGTAATTGGCAACATAACAGGAGGCAAAATCAGAGAGCTGAGAAATTGATGGTGGACAATATAGAGTTGCGGGGAAAGGATATATTTCAAGAATAATTTTGTCCTAAAAGATTCAATGGCGATTAATCATACAAAGATGGGGAAAAGTAGAAACCTTCATTCTTCGCAGGATAAGATAAATAAGAAAAAAGAAATTGTGAATAATCATTCGACACAGAAGAAAAGAAGTGCAACAATATCATATTACGAACAAATGAAAAACTCTGTTGTGAGAATTGAAAGAAAAACTCTGCTCAAAAATGAGAATTTTTCTATTAAAATAGAAAAAGATGATGATTTCTAATCATATAAGAATTTTTAATGCAAATGCATAAGAAGGGCGTAAATCGCCTAAAAATATATAAGAACGGGACGAACTTTTATGGCGTACACCTTAGTTTGCGGATTCTATTCCGAAAGAGGCAATGTCCTTAAAGTGCATCATAAGGGGGGTATCTCTTTGCATGGCTATGGTAAAGGCTATACCGGTGCTGGAACCTAGTCATGGAAATTTGGGATTATATAAAATCCATCCGGGAGAGATAACTTGGATTCCCAATTATATAAGGTTATACCCTGGTTGGGCGCCCGAGAGTTTCTCCTAAGGAATGCAACGTATGATCAAGGCGCCGAGGTACACGGTTGAGCTGTGGGTGCCCGAGATGGATGAACCTACCCTGGACATCCATGGAAAGTCTTGGCTTACGATGTGTTCGGCTCGAAGAAAACCCCACTTAGGGTGAAGTCTTGTAACTATAAGCCATATAAGGCATAAAGGACAAGGCTGCGAAAACAACTGGTTGTTGGCAGAACCGGATGGGAAAGTGCTAGTCTTGTATGGCCGATGTATAATCCTTAAAGGGGCAACCGGGGGGAGAGATAAGGGAGATACCCTCCATTAGGGAGCTGTGTATCAAAAAAGACGGCAATGTCATGGGGCTTTATATTTGTAAAAATATTTAGGCCCGTCATATTATCGCGTGACAGAGACAGCAATGTCATGGGACTTTATATTCGCAAGAGTATTTATGCCCGTCATATTGCCGCATGACTGGCCAAAAAGCCTAAAGAGAAATGTTAAGATGAGATCAATGGGTTTTTGCGATAAGATCAAAATATGAGATAAATGAAATCAATAATAAGAGGAAATAACTCGCAAAGACGGCAATGTCATAAGTCTTAAAAAGCAAAGAGAGATTAATCCCACAAGATGGCTTAGATTTATCATATTGTAGCAGAAATTAAAATAATGGTAAGACAAGATCAATGGATTATTACATGTAAAGTAAGAATGTCCTGCAATCTTTTCGCATAAAAGTGGCATAATAAGACCTTTAAATAGGAAGGCGAAATAAGACCACAAGAGAAATTATGTCGCAGAAAAATATATATCGCAGAAAAATTTGCGGTGATTTATTTATCATATTGCAGATTAATAACAAGAGGCAAATATGGGAACGATGTATAAGAACAATAAATATTGTTATTCATCATTATATGATAAATTCATATAAAAAACAGACAGATAGAGGAAAAAAAGGAATTTATATATATTGAAGAACATCAGGAGTTACAAGTATCTTGCAGAAAGAATGATACAATTCGTCGCAGATAATTATCGCAAGAAAGAAAGAGAAAAATACAGGAGAAGATCAAAAAGAAGCAGCAAAACTATTAAGATTTATCTTCACCATTATCTTCATCTTCGTCTTCATTATCTTCATCATCAGTTTCTTCTTCATCTTCGCTTTCATTCTCATTTATATCATCCTCACTGTCACAAATAACTGGTACTTCAGAACTGGCTGGGATATTTTCCAAGAGGCAAGGATATAGAGTAAGAGGAAGATCATTATCTTTGCAGACTTTCTCAATAGCATTATTATGAACGGTGAGAAGGTTACTACGCAAATTGGAGTTGGATATCTTTATTTTCTTTCGTAGTCTAGTGATTTTATCATTGCGGGAAGCCAGATTATTCGCAAGACTACTTTTTTCTTCTTCAAGTTCTGCTATTCTTGTAGAGTGTTTTTCTTCAGATTCTGCGATGATACAATAACAAGTTAGAAATTTATCAAGAATCTACAAAAAATATAAAGATGTTAGAGGAGTAATAAATAACCTTCTCTTTCATGAATCATTTCTTGTATCAAGGTTGCTTGCTCGGTATGAAGACTGACATCTATTGCTAAGTTTTTCCTAGCATTATCGAGAATTGTCGCAGCCCATGCGAATTCATCATCATTTTGAATGAGAAGATGGAAACGGATTTGTTTTTCTCTCTTAAGAAGTTTAATATTTTCATCCTTAAGTCTATCTCTGTCAAGATCAGTATCAACAAGGGTATTGAGAAATTTTGATAGAGCTTCAGCTCCTTGAAGAGTAATGCGTTCTTTATCCTTCTCAAGTTCACTTTTCTTGGCTTTTAAGACTTTGATTTTATTTCTAAGTTCATCTCTGCAAGTTTTTAAGCTATTGGACATACTCAAGGTAGATCTATAGTCCATTCTCATAAGGGAAACATGATGTTTAAGCTCATCAAGAGACAAAGTATTAATTTTATCGTCAGAATAATTATTTAAAGCGTCATTAAGATGCTGAAGAAGAGTGGTTTCATCTATGGGTTCATCAAAGGAAATGAGAATAAGAGCTTCATCAGTAAGATTATAGGCATCTGCAAAATGGTTGCTCAAATAATCTAAAGTTGCGAGAATAAAGAAAAGTAAAAATAAAATAAAAATAAAAAATTTAAATAGAAAAAAGATTTATACCAATAACTTGTTTGGAGAACTTCTCCTTGTCAACTAATTTCTGTTGAAGAACTTCAATTTCTACTTCAAGAGATTTATTTTTGTTAAGGAGCTCAGTGTTCCCAGATACTTCCAATTGTTTACATTTTTCGCGGAGAAGGTCTATTTCAGCTTCATATTGTTTATTTTTCTCGCGAAGTGTCGCAGATTCAGATTGTGAATCAATAAGCCTTTTCTGCGATGTTGATAATCTGTTTTCTAGTTCTGAAGCAACAGAAAAAGAAGCTCTAGCAGTCTGCGACATAAAAGATAAAATGAGTGAAGATAAGTAAAAGATCTTTGATACTTATAATAAATGTAAAATTTACTATAAGAAAAACAAAGGAAAGGGGCATACCAGTGAAGTTAACGCGTGAAGAAAACTTGAGTCGATAAATCTGGAAACTCCTTTGAGATCTTTATTATTAGTTAAGATCGAAGCATCGCAGATTTTCGAGAGATAATCGCAAGTACGAGCGATGTCATCCTCACCAACACCTTGCATCGGGTTCCTAAAAATATTTGATAATTGATCCATTGGAGTCTCAGGTCGAGAGATACTCATCGCAGATCTAATTCTTGTGGAAGAAAAACGTGTTGAAGTACCCATAGTGACATCATGGTTTACCCCATCATTTTCTTCAAATTCTTTATCTTTTTCAGCGATAATAGGAATCTCTCTAAGTGGAAGAAGTGGTTGAGTTTTTCTTCTCTTCTCTGGAGGATCATCTGTGGTTTGATCTTTATTACGGCGAGGAGAAGTACCAGAGCTTTCATTTGAAGTTAATACTCTTTTGTCTTTATCTTTGGCTTCAACAACCGTGACAAAAGGAATTTCCTTGAAAACAATCACACATAAAGATAAGAAACAGAGGCAACAATATATTGTTAAAAATTATAAAAGAATGTTTCTTACTTCATCTGTGAAGGTTTTCAAAACTTTTAGGAGATTGGGATTCCCAATATTGGCGTAGCTAGCCTTCATTTTTCCAATCTGATGAAACATAATTAAATAATTAATAAGAATAATATACTTATCTAAATCTGTGAATAATAATTAACTTCGCGAGATATACCTCAGAATCCTTTTCAAGCCAATTAAAAACCCAAGGATGATAAGCCGCAAGATATGCAGGATTCGCAGGGAGGTTAAGAGTACCAGAAATATATGGACCTTCAAGGAGGAGAGGAAATCTGCACCATTTATCATCCTTGGAGAAGCGTGGACCATTGTTTCTTGTGGAATGATAGTCTATATCTTGCATAACAATTTTATCCTTCGCAACTTTTTTATCCCTATTCAAACGAACAGCCCAACACGTGCTTTCTTTCTTCATTGGAATCACTTGATAATTCGCAAAGAAATTCTCTACGGTATATTTCGCTGGAATAATTGGGATATTTTCAAAATCTGGATGTTTCGCAGTATCAGGATAAAGGGATCCTTTACCAGCTCCATGGTAGGCTCGGAAAGATACCTACTATTGTGTATACTGCAAGTGCACAGTGTCGACAAGAAACACAGGTCGAACCACAGAGACTTGGAGAGTGTATAAATTTATTCTAAATCCTGATTCAGAGAGTAACCAAAAGGGTTTGATTTTGTCGATACGACGATATGATTTTCAAGTGACTGAAATAATAAAAGTAAAAGATGCAAATAACAAGATATGTAAACAATGATAATATGGATACTAGGGTATTCAAATCCACCAATAACCTATGATATGCATTCAACTTGTAATATTATTCTTGTCCTTATAGTAGATTCAAGTCTACCGTATAACTAAGGTGTTTCTCCAATGGATAATTTAATCACAACTAAAGTATTTCTCCAAAGCATTAATTGTCTAATTAAGCACAACTAATCTAAAGATCAATATTTGGTTAAGCATGAGTTGTAGCATAATCAACATAGAGATATTCTAACTACAATGGATACATGGCATACATTGTGAGAGCAAGAAGTTGACAAACTTGGATTAAATTATATCTTTAAACAATTCTAAACTTTCAAGAACAAGATACAAGATATGAATACATACCAATGAGATTAGGGCTTCATCTAAACCCTAGTAAATGAAATTAGAACATGAAGAACATTACAACAAAACTTAAATTTGATAAACTAACATGAACAAGCTATTCTTGTATGAGTTTTCAACACAACAACCCTCTCTATTTATACACAAAAAGTCTCTCACACTTGGGATTCGAAATTTACTGTAGCAACCACTCAACAATTAAACAAAACATGTTTTCTTAATTGATGGATAGAATGGAATACAATGGGGGTGAGGTGGATTTTTTGGAAAGAATCCAATGGGGGTGAGGTGGATGTTTTGGAAAGAATCCAATGGGGGTGAGGTGGAAATGGATTTGGGTCTTGGTTTTTGGATCATGGGTTTTGGATCATGGGTTGTTTAATCCCATGAATTTGTAAACAGGTTGCCACTGATGCGCGAGCGGGTTGCAATGCTTCCAACTTTCTTCTCTTTTGTCTTCTCAATTCTTCCAAGCTTTATTTAGTACTTAAAAACACAAAATTAATTAATACAAATATTTATTCTTGAAGATGGTAAAATGCAGAATTTGGGATAATATATGACTTTGAAGCGCGAAAGATGAGTTAAGTGCCAATGAAAAGGTGTATGAATATGCAATATTTGGCACTCATCAAATACCCCCAAACCTGAATTTTACTTGTCCTCAAGTGAAACAGAAATCTAGAAATCCTAACTATACCACTGTCGCTGGTCTCTCGAATGCATTTAGCGTATGGACTAAGCCTTTAAACCCCTAGGTGTCCCTAGTGGACGAGTTGTAGTCTCGTGAGGGCCTACCAAAGATGTACCCACAAAACCTTCTCCAATTTCAGATCATCTATAGAAATGTCTTCGTCTTCGGTCTTCAACTGTAGATGATGAACTTCAGAATTTCGTAGAACCATGAAAATTTGTAACCAATATTTATTTATTTTTTTAAGACCCGCTACACAGCTGATCATCATTTTTTTTTAGTGACCCGCTACACAGCTGGTCATCAGATAACACACTACAAAAGACCCGCTCCACAGCTGGTCATCAGATAACAAAAAATGCAAAAGACTACAAAAGATCCTACAAAAGACCCGCTCCACAGCTGGTCATAAAAAGACTCACAACGCTAAATGCAACTAAATGCAAATACTCCCCCAAACCTAAATCTAACATTGTCCTCAATGTTTCAAAAGATAACAGAAACAACAACAAAACGTGAGAACAAAACAGATTCAAATGAAAGAAAATACCAGATGCAAAAAGGTTGGTGCTAACCATAATTGAATGAATGCTATGAAAGCAAAAAATATGAGAGCAAGACAAAAAGTTCGGTTAGCACACAAATATATCAACAAGATTCAAAATTTACCTACTAGATTATACAATGATGACTCCCCAAACACCAACAATCTAAAAAGTTGAGGATCAACCCAAAAGATGGAATGCGGAAACATCAACAGCCTTATATATTTATAACAGGACAACAATGCAAGTGAGACTGCATATGTGAATGAGTTACCCCCAAACCTAGATTTTTCAATAGATAAACTTTTGGGTACAAAATCTAACAATTTCAAGGGTGCATCATGCACAAGATCTAGTTCAAAGTGGATTTTGTCAGGGATGGATGGAGAGACATGAGTAAACTCCAACCGTGGCTCATCAAAGGTATTATGTTTAGCTGCAAAATAGTCCAAGAGGACTTGAGAGGCACACAGTTCCAATCCTATATTAGGTACTCTTAAAAAAAAGGTTTAACAATAACTTTACAAATCAAATCTAGGTTGGGTGCAAGATTACCAGTTTGTGACATGGGCAGGGAGGTAGGCACATCATTATTAGTCACATCTATAACTCCTAAATCATTTGCCAATGTCGCAGCATGCTCACATTCATAGAACAATTCATCAAGACCTAGTTCATAATCATCATCATCCAAAGTTTTATTCCCATGCATGGACAGATCCAAAGAGACATCATGTTGTGACCTAAGTATAGAATTAGACACGTCAATTATATTTTCATGCTTAAGATCATTAGTGTCGACAGGAGATTCAACATTTTCTAAGTCAGACACAAGAAATGTGTCATGCTCTTGTTCACAGGACAATTGCACAGGCTCAAGATCAGTATCAACATCCCATGTATATGGAACATTAGAAGAAACATCACTCATTAAGGTCGAGGCAGAGAAGCCTATTGTCTCTGAACCCAAAGGTTCGACAATATTTTCAGTAAAAACATGTTCTTCTAACATAACATCATCATCATTATCATCACAGAAATTCTTTTCCCTATTCAAAATCGTAGTATTTCTAGTCCCTTCATTTAAAATAGGTTCATATGCAATATCAGTTGCACGAGTAAGACTAGGCATACTATTTTCACATTTTATTTCATTAGGACAAACAAACATTTCATCCTGAAATTCCTCCCTTCCTACATTTTGTAAACGAATCAAATTCATTTTTAATAATGCATTAAGTTGTTCGATGGAAGGAGAGTCTTCAACAGTAGGAAATTCATAATCAATGCTATATGGTTTATCATGCAATACACTCCTAGCATTATTTTGTTCGATGAATCTGAGATTTTCCTCCACAGATTGAGAAGTACAAAATTGTTCAACTTCCCACTGTGGTGGATGATACATATGTGCAGGGTCATTAGGGTCTATAAAATACTGATCGCAACCTTCGAAAGGTTGATTATGGTCCCAATGACTATCAGCTTTGTAATCTGTTGGCATTTCATATTTTGGATTTTCATGATATTCTCTAAATTGCCTAAAATCATGCAAAATATAGCAATTATCAGCAGGATGGCCTAAGCCTCCACATAAGGTACAAGCATAGATTTCCGATTGCCTAGAAGAATTATATGCGACAGATTAATGCATTTGCATTTCTAAAGCTGCAGTTCTAGCTTCTAACTGGTCCAAAAGTGATGATTGTGAGAGTTGGGCACTGTAAAGATGTTCATTTTTACCCTGTGGTGGATGATACATGTGTGAGTAGTTATTAGGGTCCATGTATTGATGCTCAGGACTGTGAAAATGTCCATAAAACTCCATATAACTATTGACATCATGGTCTGTTGGAGGCTCATAATATGAAGCATGCCCGTAAGCAAGCTCTCTGATGGATTTGTTTCCATCCCCACCTGCAGACCAGAATCCTGACATGATCTCTAACTAGCACTAGGCTTGTTGCAGAGATTGGGATGTACACACTGAAAACAGACCAATATATATTTTTTTCATTATTGTTTTTTTTTTTTTTTTGACAAGCCCGTTCTCTAATTACCTCGGGAATACATTAGAAAAACAAAATAAAAGAAGAAAAATCATAAACGGAAGGGAAGTTCCATGCAATCGCAAACAAGGCTGACTCCACCATAGTAAACTTACTGATTTCTAGAAAACAAAAAGCATGATGGATCCACTTAGATTGTTTTCTAGACCAGCTTCTAATCCTTCGAAAGCGAATTCGTTACAATATGAGCAAACCCTTCTGGAATCAATCTGAGTTTAAGTAAATTGAATAGAGGCGAGGGAAGCTGCTAGAGCTTTGATACCCAAGGCCTCACCGTATTACAAGGCGGCGCAGTCACGCATTCAACTTACAGAAACTATCATGAACTTCGAAGTATGCTTAAAGAGTAACCAATATTTTTCGAACGACTTTCCTACTAAGCTCGTTACCTTATAGGTCTCGTTCTATTCCATATTTTAAAGCTTAGGTTCACGTTAGGTATCGTTTTCCTAAGGCGGGCAAGAAGAGAACGGTGATGAAATCCGAACTCTTATCTTGTATGGCCAGTCCTTGCCCTTTACTAGGAAAATAAAACAGCCGTATTCAAATCCTCAACATATATGCAACCGAAGGAATACAGTAACACGCTAACATGGGATTCACGAGTGTTTCGACAAACTTACCTCCCGTACCAGACGGGGGATGAACCGTTGTTGTCGACTCGGGCCACGACTCCTATGTCATGAACGAACCCGAGGGGCCGAGGTGATATTGTAATCACCGTCCTTCTCTACAAACAGTTTGATATTTAATACTACCCTTCCGTAGGGTTTAAAAATAAAAATAAAAATAGAATGTCCAAGTCCAAAGTCCAAAATAAGGTGCAAAAAAAAAAGAAAATTACAAGAGTAAAGGAATCCTAATACAAACTAAAAATAGATAAATAAAATAAACTCTTTTTTATTTATTTATTAAAATAAAAACTTCTTCCGCTTCCTTTCCTTCGCCTTTACAACAGCTACTCAGGCACCTGTTGAGCTCAAAAGAGGTATTTAGGGTTTCGAAGTTTTAAAGAAAAAGCAAAATAAAAAATAAGTGTAAAACTGACTGTGAATAGTTATGCTGCTACAGTAAAATACATGTTGTACATTGAAATATGTACATCGATTTATGCTACATTGAAATATGAACAGTTCCAGGAGATGAAATATGAACAGTGACAGGAGATAGAAACTTCAACCACACCGCTACCGAGTCCCCGGCAACGGCGCCAAAAACTTGGTAGGCTCGGAAAGATACCTATTATTGTGTATACTGCAAGTGCACAATGTCGACAAGCAACACAGGGAAAGCACAGGTCGAACCACAGAGACTTGGAGAGTGTAGAAATTTATTTTAAATCCTGATTCAGAGAGTAACCAAAAGGGTTTGATTTTGTCGATACGACGATATGATTTTCAAGTGACTGAAATAATAAAAGTAAAAGATGCAAATAACAAGATATGTAAACAATGATAATATGGATACTAGGGTATTCAAATCCACCAATAACCTATGATATGCATTCAACTTGTAATATTATTCTTGTCCTTATAGTAGATTCAAGTCTACCGTATAACTAAGGTGTTTCTCCAATGGATAATTTAATCACAACTAAAGTATTTCTCCAAAGCATTAATTGTCTAATTAAGCACAACTAATCTAAAGATCAATATTTGGTTAAGCATGAGTTGTAGCATAATCAACATAGAGATATTCTAACTACAATGGATACATGGCATACATTGTGAGAGCAAGATGTTGACAAACTTGGATTAAATTATATCTTTAAACAATTCTAAACTTTCAAGAACAAGATACAAGATATGAATACATACCAATGATATTAGCGCTTCATCTAAACCCTAGTAAATGAAATTAGAACATGAAGAACATTACAACAAAACTTAAATTTGATAAACTAACATGAACAAGCTATTCTTGGATGAGTTTTCAACACAACAACCCTCTCTATTTATACACAAAAAGTCTCTCACACTTGGGATTCGAAATTTACTGTAGCAACCACTCAACAATTAAACAAAACATGTTTTCTTAATTGATGAATAGAATGGAATACAATGAGGGTGAGGTGGATGTTTTGGAAAGAATCCAATGGGGGTGAGGTGGATGTTTTGGAAAGAATCCAATGGGGGTGAGGTGGAAATGGATTTGGGTCTTGGGTTTTGGATCATGGGTTGTTTAATCCCATGAATTTGTAAACAGGTTGCCATTGATGCGCGAGCGGGTTGCAATGCTTCCAACTTTCTTCTCTTTTGTCTTCTGAATTCTTCCAAGCTTTATTTAGTACTTAAAAACACAAAATTAATTAATACAAATATTTATTCTTGAAGAGGTAAAATGCAGAATTTGGGATAATATATGACTTTGAAGCGCAAAAGATGAGTTAAGTGCCAATGAAAAGGTGTATGAATATGCAATATTTGGCACTCATCACTCCACGGGAGGCATATTCAAGAATGAGACGAATACAATCTCCACTTAATTGGCAGATTGCTCGCCAAAATTTAACATGAGAAATAATCTCATAAAAAAGAGGGAGATCTGGGTTATAAATAGGAATAGGAAGGCCAGCTTCTAATTGACCTAGCAAAACAAGGATCTTCTTGTTAGAAGAAGGAAACCCTGAAGCTAGATCAATGGAGAGATCATAGTCAGAAGATTGATCAGGAATCTCAGAAAGTGTGAAACCTAAGGATTGAAGTTTCTGCTGGTGTTTTTTAAGAGTGGATTGACCTAATTTTTTAGCAGGGGCCATTTTTTAGTATGGGAACGATGATTTGGATGAAGAAGAATAAAGAAATAAAATTGAAACAGTAATAGATCCGGAATTTGCGGAAGAAGATGAAGAATAGAAGAGTTGCAGAGAAGAAATAAAAGAGAGAGTAAAAAGAAGAGGGGGGAATTAGCGAAGAAGATATTTATAAGAAAAGGATATTCTCGAGAACATCAATGCATTTAATGAAGAAAGGATATGAATGGTCAGAATTCAACGGTTGAAAAAAGACGTGTCAAGAGATAAATGGGAGAAAAAACACGCGTCGAATATCTAGCGATGGATGCAGAGATGTGTCAGAATGCAGGGAATATGAAAAGACAAGGAGTTGCGATTAATCAAGAAGATTAAATTCTCATGATCTTTATCTTCTTCGCAGAAAAGATATGAGAAGAGGCAAGATGTAGGATCAGAATATTGTCACAACAATATTCCTGACAAATAAACAACAGTACTGCGATACATCGATAGTAAACGACTGTTCTGCGATACATCAATGATATTCTGCAAAACACTCAAAGATGACTCAAACAATGACGTAATAGCTGAAAACGACGGAAACATGAAGAAAGTGTGACATGTCTGCGATATATCAATAAAACCTGCGAAACATAAAGGCGGTGCTAACTGCGATTTATCGCAAGAACTCAGATCCGAAATTGAAGGGAATCTTAGCTGTAAATGAGCTATCATGAGTTGTAATCCACTATGTAAATATCTATATAAAGGAGATGAATAGTTCCAGAGAGGGAGAGGAATTTTTGAGTGCTAGGAAAGTTTTTAGGAGAGAGAAAATCTTTCATCAAGTGTTCTGTGTTCTTGATTTCTGTAATTTCTTCAGAACAAATTAATGAAAAAGTGTCTTTAATCTTCAAATTATGTCATAAATTATGTCATAAATTCTTGAATAGGGTGTATTGTGGGAATTCCTGCAACTACAAAACAATTTACTATTATGGTGACTCATCCCGCACTTAGATAGCTATATGGTGACTCGTCCCGCACCTAGTTATTGCAATAAAAGTAAGTAGGTATAAATGAAGGAGTAGTATCCTATATACCACAGATGGAAACTCTCAGTTTCCAAATAATCAAATAGAAATTCTTATTTCCCAAACAATTCTTGAAGACATCAAAGCATTTCAATTCCTTTCCAAGCAATGGAAAGATTAAAATAAATAACCGACCTTTCATAATTCAAAGTTAAACAATGCATGGAAAGCACAACCAGACAATGCATGAATTTTCTAAACATAAACTTTTGTAAAAGAAACAACAATGTTACAAAAGAGTTAAAGATATATTCACACCTCTTTTGATGACAAGCCACGCCAACCTCGAGATCCCCGATCCACTAATTCATCTTTTGAATCGATCGTTATTAATATAGACTAATTGTTAATCACACAAGAAGTATAAGAATCTAGCCAAAATGGCTCACACAAGAATCATACAAGTCTATCTAAGCCCAAGTACACTAAGCCAACTCATTAACCTAAGGCCTGGTGATGCATGTCGTATGCGTCAAAAATAATTCACTTCCTCACTCAACTAGATATAAATATAGTATTCGATAAGAAAGAGTCCGTATCCACAGAGAGGCAATTGTTGTTATTCAATTTTCAGATTCTTAAGTAACCAAAGGGAATTTTGTTTTTATCAAAGCAATAAAAATATTTAAGCAAAGCAAATAATTGGAATAATCAATAAGGATAAGATATTGGTCACGGGATAGTATCATTCACAAGCATGTATTTTTCATCAACGATTAGAATTGGTAATTTAATCTCGCAATTATCAAAATTCCTAGGATATCTTGATCGCAAGATTATCTCGTTTATTTCCTGATTTTATCACAAACAACATTAAAAATGATATTGTGAAATCTACTTAAAAAGAAACCTAAAGTGTAAAAGCACAATTAGGTTTAACTCCCTAAGAGAAATAAGTTCTATGAAATAAGACTAATCAATGCAAACCAACGTGTAAAAGCACTAATTCGTTTTAACAAAGGTTATGATTCATATGCGATTAAAAAGATGTATCACTACAAGTAAAAACCACAAAATGCTACTAGAAATCAGAGAAAACAACTTTTATGTATTGAAAACCCTAACATATCTATAAAGATGAAAACAAATCCAATTGATTCTGGACTCAACCAAACTAGTATTCAAATCATATGATCATAAAAATGATAAATCATAAACGATAGAATTGAGACAAAACTAATTCATAGAATCAAATAACATGCTTGAAGAAATCAACTTTTATCCCATAACCAATAATTGTATTTAGTGACTCATATTAATGGAGCTTATCATCATAATAATCAAAGAAAGAAGATGAAACATAAAAGCAAACAACCCTAGAAATAGTTTTTCAAAACTCCAAGAAGAAGAATAATAATGTGATGTCCCAAAAGTTGTAGAAAACTTCCTTTTTATAGCTCTTCTTGTTCCAAAATTAGGTTTAGTCTTCAAAGGTCCAATAGATAGAAGTCCTCAAGCCCATGTATGAGAAAACCCGTGTAGAAAATCTGCCACAAAAGTGGTCGCCGAAAAACTGAGTTTTTCGCCAGAATCCGACACCGGAAAATTTCTCGGGTGACCGGAAAAGTCCACCCGGTCACCGATCAACGAGTCATCTCGGTCAGGGTCACTGAGCCAGTGTCTGAGTCATGTCTAACTCAGCTGACTTGATCTTGGACAAGGTTAGTTGCACAAGCCAGAACCATGCATAATCATTATGCATCACATCTTCAGCCATGATGTCTATGTCTTGCACCATCTATAGCTCAACTTCAGAGCTCGAACCCGTCTTGCCAATTCAGTTCACAACATTCAAACCATCTCAAGTTCTAACCCATTCACAGATTCATAAAAATCACCACAACCCAATATGTGTTTCTCAAATTCATGTCCTGCAACAAGACTGTAGCTGCAACCATTCTCATCAGATTAACAGCACCACCAAATTGCAACCAATATCACAGCTGCACTTAAGACCTGCATTCTTCCATTTCTCCTCCACTTCCAATAGATCCAGAAGCAATCACTCGCCCTGTATCTTTCCAGCAAATACCACCATCACTACACTGCAATTGCTTCACCCGCAGCTCCATTCTAGCACCAACACAACCACCTGAAACTACAGCTCCCATGTAACAGAAGCACCACCAACACATGACTCAATTCTGTCAGTTAATCAACCATAGACCTCAACCCATTAATGATCTTCACCTGCGATTTAATCCATCAAACACAGTCACCATCATGAACAATCTAAGCCCATTAACAACATCATCAATCGAAACAATAGCAACAAGATTTCGGCGATTAATTTCTTTGCTCTGCTCTGACCAAGCCCTAACCTTCATCTCTGCATCACATCAATTCAATTTCTTCACCAAAATCAAACCCATCTTTTCTTCTTACCAGAATCAAACCCATCTTTTCGATCTCTCCTCTCAATTTCAGTCGATCCCATGAATATCAACATCTTCACTTCTTCATCTTCTTCATAATCTTCAATGTAAGTCACCACAAACCCATTCAATCACAACCAAAAGCTGTTCCTTCTTGTTCTTGATTCACTGCAACATTTCATTCATTCCCTGTTTAGCAGTACCAACATCTTTTTCTTTATCCTCTCCTCTTCCCTGAATGAAAACCCACTTTCTTCATCTCAAATTCAACAGCAGCCATCCTTCGAATTCATCACCAAAACCAATTTGGAAACATCATTAACTTCTCCTGCATCTGTTCATGACTTGAACTAAGTCATACCCATCAATTCATTCTTCATCTTCCATTCCTAGAGATTTAAAGTTACATGAACTCCAACCCAGCTTCTATGTTAGTAACGACAATAAGATTTCATCATTAATTTTTTCCTTTTCTTGGCTGTAAACCCTTCTCTATCTGAGTCATGAGATTCATCCTCATACCCATGAAAATCAACAACATCATCATCGTCTGTTAAACCAACAAACCAAAATCGATTCAAACCAGCAACATTATCACCTTAGCTTCCCTGTCTTCTTGCTCTATCTTTTCATACTCAGATCGATCTCCAATTCTCTCGATCTTCATCTCATATTCTCATAACTTCAGAACAGAACCAAACCCATCTCTGTTATGCTCTTCTTTATCTCCAAAACTAACATCAACCCTCCACCATCTCTCGACTTTAACAGCATCCTCTGCTGCTTTCTCAATTTCAGGTTCAGATTACTGATTGAAAATGAGGAATGATTCTCGATTTTAGGGTTATAGACTAGAGTGGGTTGGATTTATTCACCCAACTGTGTAGGAACCACCCAACTAGCATCCCCTTAGCATTAGCTGATTTGCGTTTAACATTCCTCCAAAAGAGAGTTGCCCCTTGACCTTGACCCGAGTTCCATATAGTGTTCTCCAGGTGAATGACAGTTTTGTCCTTCTTGTGTAATTTGGTTGATTTCTTCTTCTTTTCCTCCGTATGACTCCAAAGTAGCTATAAAAATCAAAACACACGTAAAATACATAATTTACTAGAAAAATAGCAAAGAAAGCATAACCAATAGATAGTAAATCAAGGTGTATTCTACACCTATCAAATTCCCCCACACTTAGACTTTGCTAGTCCTCGAGCAAATCAAAATAAAACTCACAACTTCAAAGCGTTCTAGCGTCCCAAGCATCCAAAGAGCTATGATGACATAGAGTTTCTGCATGCTAGTAATAAGAAGTTAGAAATACCAAAGAACATATTTATTCTTAAATCTTGAGTGAGAAATAACCACACCATAATGAGAGAATGCGTGTTTGAGAGCGATCAATAAGCATTTCGCCTAAACTTCTGCCTCACTTTAAAGGATTTTATGATAATTGCACTCAATAAGACGTCTTTTTTATGGGTCTCACATGTGTGCAGGTAGGAATGAAGAGAGAATTCCTGCAACACGTTGAATAGTGGGAAGGACAACTTCCGAAATATTTTAAAAACCCACATCTTTTAACATTTTGAAAAACCATTTTTCTGACGATCTCTAAGAAAGGAAATCAACCACTCTTATCGAGGATGAGATTACTTACTCACCTTCACATCTGATTGCCAATTATGATAGCACCACTCTCACGTCATCCAATAGAAACGTCTTCCGCTCCTCATCTTTATCTTCTTGGTCTTCGTTTTCGGCTTCAACTATTGATGATAAACTTTTGAACTTCGTAAATCCTTGACAATGTGTAACCCTTTTCCTTAAAATTCTTGTCAATTGAAACTTCCTTATATATTTTCCTTTCCCACTGCTTATTAAACAAAAACAAACACAATAATAGATATTTCTCTTGTCTCATATTTTTCAAATTTTTAATTTTATTTAATTTTATTTTTATTTTTTTGATTTTAGACAAGAGAAACAAAATACAAAATAAAGTGAAAAATAAAACAAACCATGGCCGTAGAAAAGTACTTTACCGCTTGATTCTTCACAACTTGTATCGTCTCGAAATCATAAACTTCAATAATTCTCACCTTTTGATTTTCTTCGCTCTTGTAAATAAGTTTTCCACTTGGATATATAATTATGCTCATTGTATTATAAGTCTTCAACATGTATGTAAAAATCTGCTCATTGTATGTTGTTTTACTTGGATTTGAAATTTTCTCTTTTCTTATTCTGTGGTTGCTTGCAAACCTTGAACGTATTCAACTTTCCTTTTAGATTTTGATGTCGATCCTTGTTGATGATTGTGGTGTTTCTATGGACCCGTTGTTGTCGAGAGAGAGAATGGTGCTAACTGCAAATCGAACTACAAGAAGGAGGCTTTCATCCATAGACGTCACCCTCATGATTGACAAAAATTAGCACTCAGGAGATCAAAAATAGTGCTGAAATTGGTGTGAAGTTGGGTAGCTCACCATTCTACCCGGAATTAACGTACGGTGACACACACTCAAAAGAAGATCTTTAGTCATGGAAGAATTTCTGGTCTGTGCCTTGGTTGATATGAAAATGGGTAATCTCTACTAATGATTGATCAGCAGCTCTAATAATGTATTTCTTCCTGCACCTCATTTGCATCACTGGTATGATTAAATCCATTATTTAACACTCCAATTCGTAAGAAATCCGAACGTAGTTCCCTAATACTTCCAAGTTCAGCTATGTCGGATTCTCTATGTAAACATACCTAGAAGGATGCTAGTGACTCTAAAATCTCTACAAGTTGAAGGTTTTATGCAAAAAAAAATTTTTTGAAATAAATGCTTAACCACTCCCCCACACTTAAGCCATACTTTGTCCTCAATGTAATTGAATCCTCCTAGTAAAGTCAAGGTGGGAAATCCTAATATGATATGGAACAAGAAAAATAAATAAATGAAACACAAAGAAAATAAAAAAATAATAAAAGGATAAGAAATACAAAACCGGTGGGTTGCCTCCCACTTAGCGCTTGGTTTAAAGTCGTCGGCCCGACTTGCCTCGTGTTCGCTAAGACTCCTCCAGAGGGAGTACTTCCACAAAGTTCACACCTTCCATAACGTCGGAAGTAAAGTTCTTATAATATGGTTTCAGCCGGTGTCCATTCACTTTAAACTCTTTCCCTGTAACTATGCTACGAATTTCTACTGCACCATGAGAAAACATATTAGTAACAATAAAAGGTCCAATCCAATGTGACCTTAATTTACCCGGAAATAATTGCAAGCGAGAATTAAACAAAAGCATTTTCTTCCCAACACAAAATTGTTTTCTATAAATCATAGTATCATGAAATGCCTTAGTTTTCTCCTTGTAAATGCGTGATCTTTCAAATGAATCATTGCGAAGCTCTTCTAGCTCTTGGAGTTGCAACTTTCTTTGTTTTCCAGCACCATCCAACTCCATATTGCATTGCTTAATAACCCAAAACGCCTTATGTTCAATTTTAACGGGTAGGTGACAAGGTTTACCATACACAATCCTAAGGGAGACATCCTAATAGGTGTCTTGTATGCGGTTCTATATGCCCACAAAGCATCATTAAGTCGCATGCTCCAATCTTTCCTTGTTGGATTCACCGTTTTCTTTAGAATGGATTTTACCTCTCGGTTCGACACCTCGGCTTGTCCATTTGTTTGAGGATGATAAGGTGTTGTAATTTTGTGTGACACATTGTACTTCTTCAACAAGCCTTGTAAGAACCTGTTTTTGAAGTGTGAACCCCCATCGCTAATTATGGCTCTTGGAATTCCAAACCTTGCAAAAATGTTAGCTTGCACAAAATCTGAAACCACTTTAGAATCATTAATTGGGGTGGCTTTAGCTTCCACCCATTTCGAGACATAATCAACAGCGAGTAAGATATAAAAATTCCCATGGGATTTAACAAAAGGACCCATAAAATCAATACCCCATACATCGAAAACTTCAATAAACTGAATAAAAGTTTGTGGCATTTGATTTCGAGCACCTAGATTTCCTGTTCTTTGGAACCTATCACAAGGTGTACAAAATGTATATGCATCCTTAAACAAGGTTGGCCAATAGAAACCGCTTTCAAGTACCTTGTAAGCGGTTCTCTTACTCCTAAAATGTCCTCTGCAAGCATATGAGTGACAAAATGACAAGATATAATTAAATTAAGATTCGGGAACGCACCTTCACATTACTTGGTCGTTGCTGTGTTTCCATAAGTATGGATCATCCCATATATATTGGTTTCCTAACCTCTTAAGTTTGTCCCTCTCAGAACGAGACAAGTTCTTTGGGATTAGTTTAGTTACCAAGTAATTAACAATATCAGCATAACATGGTTCCGCAAAGGCAATTGAGAATAATTGCTCATCCGGAAAACTTTCACGCAATGGGATAGCTTCCTTGTCTACATCAAGATGGATCCAGTGATCTGCAATGGTTTTCTCAATTCCTTTCTTGTCATTGATTTCAATATCAAACTCTTCCAAGAGTAAAATCCATCATATGAGCCTCGGTTTCGCCTCTTTTTTTGTAAGCAAGTACCTAAGAGCTGCATGATCTGAAAAGAAAATAACTTTTGTACCAATTAGATAAGAGCGAAACTTTTCCAAAGCAAAAACAATAGCTAATAACTCTTTTTCAGAGGTCGTGTAGTTTTGCTGGGCTTCATTTAACGTTCTAGAATCATAATAAAAGGCATGAGGTATCTTCCAACATGCTTCCCAAGCACCGCACCAACCGCATAGTCACTTGCATCACACATGAGCTCAAAAGGCTTGCTCCAATCTGGTGGTTTAATGATAGGGGCTGAAATCAAAAGTTCTAACGATTGAATGCCGCCACACACTTTTCATCAAAGTTAAAAACCACATCTTTTTGTAATAAGTTTCAAAGTGGTGATGCTATCTTGGAAAAATCCTTGATGAATCTACGATAAAAACCTGCATGACCAAGAAAAGAGCGTATCTCCCTCACCGTAGTGGGAGGGGTTAAAGCACGAATAACATCTATCTTAGATTTATCAACTTTCAACCCTTTAGAAAATATTATATGGCTTAAAATTATGCCATGAGTTACCATAAAATGGCACTTCTCCCAATTCAGCACAAGGTTTGTTTCAACACATCATTCAAGGATTAGTGACAAATTGTTCAAACAAAGGTCAAATGAATCACCAAAGACACTAAAGTCGTCCATGAACACTTCAATTATGTTTTCAACATATTCTGAAAATATACTTACCATACACCTTTAAAAGGTAGCTGGAGCATTGCACAAGCCAAAAGGCATCCTTCTATAAGCAAAAGTACCGAAAGGACAAGTGAAAGTGGTTTTCTCTTGATCCTCCGACGCTATCACAATCTGATTATAACCTGAATAACCATCAAGAAAGCAATAATAATAGTGTCCAGCTAAACGTTCAAGTATTTGATCAATAAATGGCAATGGAAAGTGATCTTTTATAGTAGTGGCATTCAATTTCCTATAATCAATACAAACCCTCCAACCGGTTTGCACACGAGTTGGGACAAGTTCATTCTTATCATTCTCCACCATGGTCACACCTGATTTCTTTGGTACAACTTGTACCGGGCTCACCCACTTGCTATCGGATATGGGGTAGATAACACCCACTTCCAAAGGCTTGAGTATCTCCTTTTTCACAACTTCCATCATAGGGGGTTCAAACGACGTTGCGCTTCCGTTGTAGGGTTTGCATCATCCTACAAATGGATCTTGTGCATACAAACGGCAGGGCTTATACCATTGATATCGATAATTGTCCATCATATGGACGTCTTGTACTTCCTTAGCACCCTTAGAAGTTTTTGGTCTTGTAATTCACTAAGCTCGTTAGAAACAATCACAGGTAACTCTTCATTGTCACCCAAGTACAAGTACTTTAAGTGACTTGGAAGAGGTTTCAATTCCAATTTTGGAGATTTAACAATTGAAGGTAAAAGTTTTTCATCACTTCATGGTAAAGAAATAAAAGAGATATTATGAGTTTTCGGGCTTCCTTGTAGTGACTCAAGATCACCAAGGGATTCTTTGACTTCATTACCACACTCTACACCATTATCCATGGATGTAGTTAGAACAGTTTCCAAAGTATCATCACCATTCAATTAAAACATTTTTTGCGCCAATGTATCCATAACATCAACGGAGAAACAAGAGTGGACATCACTAGGATATCTCATCATCTCGAAAATATTGAAACGTATTATTTCTCCATCAAACTCCATAGTTAGCGTTCCATTGTCTACATAAATAATGGTTTTCGCCGTTTTCATGAAGAGACACCCAAGTAGCAATGCAAGAGACGAGTCCGGTGAACCTTTATTCATCTTTAACACACAAAAGTCATCTGTAAATACAAGTTGATTAACCTGCACAAGAACATCCTCAACAATACCCATTGGGTAGACATTAGAACGACCGGCTAATTGCAACATAATTTCAGACTTTTTAATAGGACCAAGATCAAGTGAATTGTACATAGATGCATGCATAACATTAACGGATGCACCTAAATCCAACATAGCTTTGTTAAATGTAGTGTTACCAATATTTACGGGAATGTCAAAGCTACCCGGGTCTTTGCATTTCAGTGGGAGTTTGTGTTGTAAGATTATCGAGGCATTCTCCCCCACACTTAGCACTTCATTACCTTTTAGACTTTGTTTTTTGGTACACAAGTCTTTCAACACCTTTGCATACTTTGGAACTTGATTTATAGCATCAATGAGCGGTATGTTCACATGGATCTTCTTGAGAACGTTTAAAATCTCCTTTTCTAGTGCCTCCTTCTTGGAATTTGCAAATCTGCGAGGGAAAGGTAAAGGAGGAACATAAGTAGAAACCGGAGTTTTAGAGTTAGGAATAGGTACCTCAGAAGTTTGGGGAGAATCCTCATTCTTCTCCTCCAAAACAGGTTCCTTTGGTGTTTCCACCTTGCCCGAATCAGTAACTTCGGGTTACACAAGTTATGCACCACTTCTCAATGTAATAGCATTCATATCTCCTTTTGGGTTAATAGGTTGAGAAGGGAGTTTCCCACTATTTTATTCCTTAAATTGGTTCAACTCAAGAGCGATAGAACCAACTTGGGTTTGCAACTCCTTAACCGTGCTCTCTGTTCTTTGCATAAAAGATTTCATCAACTCTTTCATACTTGACCCCTGATTTTGAGGTTGTTGTTGTTGATGAAATTGTTGTCGTGGCTGGAATTATTGTTGTTGAGGTTGAAATACACTCGAATTATTAAAATTAGATTGTTGAACCGCTCCTTGCTTTTTTCGCATAGCTAAAATTGGGGTGATCTCTCCATCCCGGATTGTTGGTGTTTGAATATGGATCATTCCGTCTTTGCTGATTTGGAAAGATCACGTTAGCTTGTTCATTGGATTTTTCATACCCTTGATGAGAATTTGTTATAACCGCGGCTGCAACTTGTTGCATCATTGTTGTCATGTTACCCATTTGTTGATGAAGTTCCTCCACCTCTCTTACTTCATTCACTCTCCTAAGAAGCACATCCGAACCACGACTCGAGAATTGTTGTGAGTTTGTTGCCATGTTCTCAATCAACTCTCTAGCTTATGCCACCGTCTTGCTCACTAGTGCACCACCACCCGCAGCGTCAAGAAGATTCCTATCACTTGATTGGAGTCCTTCATAGAAGTATTGGATAATCATAGCGTCACTAAATTGGTGATGAGGACAGCTTGCCACCAATCTCTTGTATCGTTCCCAACAATCATATAAGAATTCTCCCATATTTTGCTTCATTCCGCAAATCTCCTTGCGAATTTGAGTAGCCTTAGATACAGGAAAATATCTCTCTAAAAAGAGTTTCTTCAACCCATTCCATGTTGTGACACTTCCGGGAGGCAAATAATATAACCAATCCTTAGCACTATCCGGCAAAGAGAATCGAAAAAGTTTCAACATTGCACCATCGGCCTCCATATTCGCTGGAAGCATGGCCGTGACAATGGTGTGGAAGTCCATAATATGTTTGTTTGGGTCTTCATTCACCATGCCATGGAACTTTGGTAATTCTCTAAGCAACCCCGGCTTGATCTCAAAAGTAGAGTCTGTTTGAATACAACCCCGCTATATATCCATCTTGAGAAAATCCAAGTCCTTGGGTGTACGATTTGCATCACCCATTGCTTCTTCTTCCTCTTCTATCAAAGGTGGTTTTTTGTTCTTCCGTTATGCCTTGTCTTGGTTGGAGTATTGTGCCTTTTCAGGTAGCTATCCCGCACCTTTGATAATTCCAATCTTTAGAAGCCAGGGATTAGGTACCTGAAATTAATTCTCGCAAACAAGTGAGAAACAAGACAAGAAACGAAAAGCAAGTATGCAAGCAGAAAAATAATAAAAAGAAACTAAAAACTATAAAAAAAGCCGAATGCCTCCCCGGAAACGGCGCCAAAATTTGATGCGTGTCGTATGCGTCAAAAATAATTCACTTCCTCACTCAACTAGATATAAATATAGTATTCGATAAGAAAGAGTTCGTATCCACAGAGAGGCAATTGTTGTTATGCAATTTTCAGATTCTTAAGTAACCAAGGGGAATTTTGTTTTTATCAAAGCAATAAAAGTAATTAAGCAAAGCAAATAATTGGAATAATCAATAAGGAGAAGATATTGGTCACGGGATAGTATCATTCACAAGCATGTATGTTTCATCAACGATTAGAATTGGTAATTTAATCTCGCAATTATCAAAAGTCCTAAGATATCTTGATCGCAAGATTATCCCGTTTATTTCCTGATTTTATCACAAACAACATTAAAAGATAAAGTGTAAAAGCACAATTAGATTTAACTCCCTAAGAGCAATAAGTTCTATGAAATAAGACTAATCAATGCAAACAAACGTGTAAAAGCACTAATTCATTTTAACAAAGGTTATGATTCATATGCGATTAAAAAGATGTATCACTACAAGTAATAACCACAAGATGCTACTAGAAATCAGAGAAAACAACTTTAACGTATTGAAAACCCTAATATAGATATAGAGATGAAAACAAATCCAATTGATTCCGGACTCAACCAAACTAGTATTCAAATCATATGATAATAAAAAAGATGAATCATAAACGATAGAATTGAGACAAAACTAATTCATAGATACAAATAACATGCTTGAAGAAATCAACTTTTATCCCATAACCAATAATTGTATTTAGTTACTCATATTAATGGAGTTTATCATCATAATAATCAAAGAAAGAAGATGAAACATAAAAGAAAACAAACCCTAGATATAGTTTTTCAAAACTCCAAGAAGAAGAATAATAATGTGATGTCCCAAAAGTTGTCTTGTTCCAAAATTAGGTTTAGTCTTCAAAGGTCCAATAGATAGAATTCCTCAAGCCTGTGTGTGAGAAAACCCGTGTAGAAAATCTACCACAAAACTGGTCACCGAAAAACTGGGTTTTTCGCCGGAATCCGGCACCGGCAAATTTCTCGGGTGACCGGAAAAGTCCACCCGGTCATCAGTCAACGAGTCAGATCGGTTAGGGTCACTGAGCCAGTGTCTGAGTCATGTTTAACTCAGCTGACTTGATCTTGGCCAAGGTTAGTTGCACAAGCCAGAAACATGCACAATATTTATGCATCACAACTTTAGCTATGATGGCTATGTCTTGCACCATTTGTATCTCAACTTCAGAGCTCGAACCCGTCTTGCCAATTTAGTTCACAACATTCAAACCATCTCAAGTTCTAACCCATTCACAGATTCATAAAAATCACCACAACCTAATTTGTCTTTCTTAAATTCTTGTCCTGCAACAAGACTGCAGCTGCAACCATTCTCATCAGATTAACAACACCACCAAACTGCAACCAATATCACATCTGCACTTAAGACCTGCATTCTTCCATTTGTCCTCCACTACCAATAGCTCCAGAAGCAATCACTCTCCCTGTATCTTGTCAGCCAAAACCACCATCACTAAACTGCAGTTGCTTCACCCGCATCTCCATTCTAGCACCAACATAACCACCTGAAACTACAGCTCCCATGTAACAGCAGCACTACCAACACATGACTCAATTCTGTCAGTTAATCAACCACAGACCTCAACCCATTAATGATCTTCACCTGCGATTTAATCCATCAAACACAGTTACCACCATGAACAATCGAAGCCCATTAACAGCATCATCAATCGAAACAATGGCAACAAGATTTCGGCGATTAATTTCTTTGCTCTGCTCTGACCAAGCCCTAACCTTCATCTCTGCATCACATCAATTCAATTTCTTCACCAGAATCAAACCCATATTTTCTTCTTATCAAAATCAAACCCATCTTTTCGATCTTTCCTCTCAATTTCAGTCGATCCCATGAATATCAACATCTTCACTGCTTCATATTCTTTATAATCTTCAATGTCAGTCACCACAAACCCATTCAATCACAACCAAAAGCTGCTCCTTCTTGTTTTTGATTCACTACAACATTTAATTCACTCCCTATTTAGCAGTACTAACATCTTGTTCTCCATCCTCTCCTCTTCCCTGAATGAAAACCCACTTTCTTCATCTCAAATTCAACAGCAGCCATCCTTCGAATTCAACACCAAAACCAATTTGGAAACAACATTAACTTCTCCTGCATCTTTTCATGACTTGAACTAAGTCATACCCATCAATTCATTCTCCATCTTCCATTTCTAGAGATTGAAAGTGACATGAAATCCAACCCAGCTTCTGTGTTAGTAACGGCAATAAGATTTCATTATCAATTTCTCCTTTTCTTGGTTGTAAACCCATCTCTATCTGAGTCCTGAGATTCATCCTCATACCCATGAAAATCAACAGCATCATCATCGTCTGTTAAACCAACAAACCAAAATCGATTCAAACCAGCAACATTATCACCTCAGCTTCCCTGTCTTCTTGCTATATCTTTCCATACTCAGATCGATCTCCAATTCTCTCGATCTTCATCTCAGATTCTCATAATTTCAAAATAGCACCAAACCCATCTGTGATATGCTCTTCTTTATCTCCAAAACCAACAGCTACCCTCCACCATCCCTCGACTTTAACAGCAGCCTCTACTGCTTTCTCAATTTCAGGTTCAGTTGAATGATTGAAAATGAGGAGTGATTCTCGATTTTAGGGTTATAGACTAGAATGGGTTGGATTTATTCACCCAACTGTGTAGGAACCACCCAGCTAGCATCCCCTTAGCCATAGCTTATTTGCGTTTAACATTCCTCCAAAAGAGAGTTGCCCCTTAACCTTGACCCGAGTTCCATATAGTGTTCTCCAGGTGAATGACAGTTTTGTCCTTCTTGTGTAATTTGGATGATTTTTTCTTTTTTTCCTCCGTATGACTCCAAAGTAGCTATAAAACTCAAAACACACGTAAAATACATAATTTACTAGAAAAATAGCAAAGAAAGCATAACCAATATATAGTAAATCAAGGTGTATTCTACACCTATCACCTTGTCCATCTGAGTCAACTAACGGTCACTAACGCTCAAGGTCAGGTCAAGGTCTAACTATTTTAGTCAAACAAGTCAAGACTGGGTTAACTCAGTCACTAAGACTGATTCAGGTGAACCGACTCAGTCAAACAACTGAGTCAGACTTAATCTGTTCAGTCATACAACTAACACTTCAGGACTGAACCTAGAACAAACTAAAGGTTCTTACATCTTTACATTCCTACAATCCTCATTACAAACAAACGTATGCATTTCAATTAAACTTCTTGATTAAACTTCAACTACAAACTTAGCTTTACCTGCAAATGCAATAGCAAGCTTCCAATGAGAAGATTCATTTCAACATAAGCTAATTCAAATTCCTCTTCTTATCTACACTTCAACAATACATTCAGTTCAACAGAATCTCATAATCCAATATACAATTGTAATTTATGCTTTACCTAGAAATACAGTACTAAGCCACACCTTTATACGATTCATATGTTATATACACCTGCAGCTCAACACAACCCTTTGTTATACATGATCACTAATTCAAACCACTAAAACCTCCACCCTGAAACTCACTCATATTACTAATTCAGTCCCATTACCATCTCCGAACTCTGAACTTCTCAATAACATCCATCTTCATTACCACCAGTACAACAACATCAACACCAATCTCATGAACTGTAACCTATACCATCAGCAATACCAACATCTACACCATTCACAAACAATATACCATTAATCCATACCCTGTAATCTGCACCCATACTAGATCATACACAGGCTTCAATTCCATTCTACTTACCTTTTTTCTAAACCATTTCAGATAACCCAACTCCATGAACTACAACCTCATCATCATCATCATCACCATTACAGTTTTACTTACAACTACATAGTTCACCGCCAACTCTATTCACAACACCTGCGATCTCAACACATTGACAACTATCATCTCAAACTACCAACACAGTGCATACTCCACAGGGTATTTATTTCTCAGAACTAACAACTCCAACTTCTAATTCTCTATTAAACACTTCTTACTCTAGTTTAATCAACTCAAAACCATTCTTCAAATCACTTTTCAATATCCAAATTTCACGGACATAAATCACATTCATACTTCAGTAAATATAACAATCTTACTTCAACATCATATACACCAGCTCAACAATATTAAAGCTTCAAACCATAACAAACTTCAATCACAGTTCACTGAGAAGCTTATAAACACAATATTGGAATTTAATTAATCTTTACCGAAATTAACAATTAATTACCTCAAATATGTGTTACTCTGGCAAGTGGATTCAATTCCTTCTTCACTTAACTCAGTTCATCAATTCAACACAGTTAATTCTCGACAATCTTCAATAAGACATAATCCAAACCCTAATTACCAATTTCAAACTGTTTTTCAACTGCAACCCCAAGTCAATTCAAACCCATCTCACATCAACATCCTAGAACATCAATACCCATCTCAAATCTTCTTTCTTGGAAATCAATTTCATCTTCTAACGTATCTATAGGTTATTCTTATGAACCTTATATTACTGATTCTTCACTGCAATTTGAGAATCACTTGTTAAACTATCTTCTTTGATACAATATTGAATGCCCATACTTAATCTTCCTCCTCTTGTTTCGATCTCATCTTCAATTTCACAAGAACTCTAGAAAACCCTAATCTTAATTCACTTACTCCTTCGATTTTGAATCAACAACAGACCTCATCACCATCACCTAATGATCCCTTGCTCATACGCTTCTTCACATGATCTTATACCTCATATTTGATCTCTCAAAATTCGACCAGAAGAAGAATGGAGGAAAAACTGAGAAGAAGCATAAGAAAAAAAATAAGAGACGAGAAGATAAGAAGAAAGAAGAAAAAAAAATATAGTAAGTTTATCTTCACGGTTCGGCTGGGGATAAGATCAAGGAAACTGATAAAGGCACCCATCACTTGGATATGGGCAGCCAGGTCGATTCATTATAAAAAGTATATTTTACATTTCAAACATTTTAGGTGATATATTCTTCATCAGGTATTCAAATGACACGTTCAAGTAGCCCATTCCGCGTAACTTTACGAGATCTATCTAACGATACTAGTTTTATATCTAGTCCGTTGTTAAATTAAATCCTAATAATTAATGTTCGTATTAAACTAATCGAGTCATTATCGGTTAAATCGACACTTGACCTGTCTAATAGCATTAACGAGCTAAAGGGTCTTGACAAATCATATGGCTAAGTTCGGTTAACTATTGTTGAGCCAACATGGTGTACACGTTTGGGTACGGTTACATAAACCTAAATGAGGGTACATTTCATTTGTGTGTAACAAGCTAAGTTCGATCTAACGGTTGAAAGATATTAGCTTGGTTGAATTAGATTTTTCATCTAATGGTGAATATTGAATACTTTGTTACCAAGGTAACTTGGATTGCAAGCCCTGATTTGAAAACTGTATAAAGAAGAACTCTAGCAAATGGGAAACCTAGTCCCCACACCTCTTGTGTGTTACTAGTTGCATCAACTAGAGTCGATTATCCTTTAACCTTAGGTTTCTATCGAGACCCTATAGGTTAACGACTTCAAAGACTTCATTGGGATTGTGAAGCCAGAACCAACTATTTTCTTTGTATTTGCGTGTTCTGATCTTGCCCGACTCTATTATTTGAGTATTATCTTCTCTAAGATTTTCTCAAGATTTAATCTCCGATAGACAAGATAAAAAAGTAATCACAAACACCTTCATCTCATCGTTTGTGATTCCACAATATCTAGTTTGGCCATCATACTATTTAGATTATTGTGAGGTGATTGATAATACTAGGATTTTCTTCGGGAATATAAGTCCGGTTTATCAATTGGTTCATGTTCACCTTGATTTACCAAAAGACGGAACAAAAACTCTTGGGTATTTATATGGGAGACAGATTTATTCAGTCTATAGACTTTTCTGTGTGAGACAGATTTGTTTATCAAGTCTTCGACTTTGGGTCGTAGAAACTCTTAGTTGTGGGTGAGATCAGCTAAGGGAATCAATTACGTAGTATCCTGGGATCAGAGACGTAAGGAACACAACTGTACCTTGAATCAGCGTAAGATTGATTAGGGTTTAACTGCAGTCCAGTCTGAAGTTCATTGGTGGTATATAGGGTCTGTAGCGGCTTAATACAGTGTGGTGTTCAAACGGGATTAGGTCTTGGGGTTTTTCTCAATTTGCAGTTTCCTCGTTAACAAAACTTCGGGTGTCTGTGTTACTTCTTTTCCGCTTTATATTTTTTTTATATAATTAAAATATCACAGGTTGTGTGTTAGGATCAATCAATTAGATAATCCAACCTTTGGTTGTTGATTTAAATTGATTGACACTTGAACATTGGTATTTGTTACCATTCAAGTTGTTTCACATAATAATCAGGCTCGCAGATTTCTATCTTTTTGATTTGCTGATTACATTATGAAACAGAGATATAAACTCTCGTCTATACTTTTCTCTAGATTGAGTCTGACTTTCTAGTTGATTCTCTAGAAAGTATATTAGAGTAAGTCATCTCAGATTGCCAAACGATTTGTTGGGTGTGGTTGTTGTACCCCCGTATTTTTAGTTGGTATCAGAGCAGGAAAACACATTAAAGACCTTATAAGTTTGTGGTTGTAGCGCTCTGATATGGACATAAGTCTTATCTCTATAAACGTACCACCAGTCTTCGATGGATCAAATTACTTATGGTGGAAAGTTTCTATGCGTGCCTTTCTTCAAGAGCGTGATTTTCAATCATGGGTTTATGTAGTTAATGGTTATGATGCTCCCGTTGTGGCAGTAGGAGATGCAACCGTTCCGAAGGATATTGGTGCATATGATGCTGCTGAGATACTTGCTGCAAAGCAAAATTCTGACGGTTTGAATACCATCATACATGCCATTACCCTAGATATTCAGCATCATGTGACTACGTGCACTCGGTCTAAAGATGCTTGGGATATATTAGAAACCGTATTTAAAGTTTATATCAGTGAAAATGAATCCAAGCTTCAAAACCTAAATTCCAATTGGGAAAACCTTCGTATGGCAGATGAAAATTCATTTGATGAGTTTAATCACAAAGTATATGAAATTGTTAATGCATCTTTTGCATTGGGTAAGACTATTCTTGAAAAGGATATTGTGATGAAAATTCTCAGATCGCTACCATCTAGATATTATTCTAAGAAGCATGCCATCGTCGAAGGAAATAACCTTGATACACTTTCCAGAAGTACTCTTGTTGGAAAATTAAATTATTTAATCTTGATCAGAATACATACAGAACCTCTACGTTCAACGCTGTGACCATTGCAAGTGAAGCTTCTAACTTGTCATGGGCTGATGAATGTTGTTCTAATCCAGTTGATCCTATTAAATTATTGATTACACAAAAGATCAAGGATATGGTGAAGAAAAGCAAAAGATCTGATAGATCATCTTCTCTCTCTATTTCTTCGGATGATTCAGGTCAAGAAAAAATATCTCAGCGTCTCAACATCTTACATACTAGTAAAATGTGTACGGAAGTCTCAGCCTTCTCGGCAGAAGTTCCATGTAACTCAAATTTCAATACTAAATGCGAGTATGACACTGAGATCCTAGAATTTCTGGATAAGTATGAAGAAATTCACAACGAAAATATTCAACTGAAAGAATTGTTGAATAAACTTGAATCATCACTACAGGTGAAAACTCTTGAGATTGACTGCCTTAATGATGAATTCACCAGAACCCTATTTCTAATAGAAAAAGAGATCAATTCTCTCAAGTGTGACCTGCAAAGGTTGTCAGGAAGCTCATACAAAATCTTAGCAATGTTATTTGGTCAAATGGCTTTTGGAAACAGAAAAGGTTTAGGGTTCAAAAGTAAGACAGTGAGCACAACGAACTCATTTGTTTTGGCCGGTTCTAGATCAATCGATTTTAAGTGTTGTGATAAACATGAGTCATCTCTACAAAGCAAACCTTCTTTACTTTGCTCTTTTTGTGGAAGTACAAGTTATGTCCATAGTAAGTGTTGGAGATTCAAGAGGAACATCAAAAGAATTACTAAACTTCAAACTGACATGCAAAAGATGCATCTGACTCTGGAAAATCAATCAGAGATGCATGGGTACAAGAAGTAGTCCAAAAGAATCAGAGTCAGACTAGGCAAGTTTATTTTCTCAACAAACCTTGAAATGTCACCTCGTGACACAAGAAGTGAACATTTTGTTCACTCAATTACTATCTAAATCATTGTAATGAACTGTATCCTTATTTTTGACTTGAATATAAGGATTACTTCAAGGTTGTTCAAGTCTTGTAAATATTTTGTTAACTTTCTGTTCTATATTGAGCAAGTAAATTTTTTATTATTGAAATAGATAATGAATCATGAACCGTTGAGACTTTTTCAAGGTTCTTTAGGGTTTCACTATCCTAGAGTCTATTTATGTTCACTTGTGAACATCATTGTTCTTTACCTTCTCTCTCTTCTAAAGATACAGTCTCATGGCTCCTATAACAAGAGGTACCACAAAAAAAGATGTTGTAGAAGCAGTCAATGTGTATCTGTGTGAAGGAATTCTTTCCTCAAGGAAAAGAAAGGTGAAGAATATGACTAATTTTCCAAGTTCTTCCTCTAACTTCCTATTGTCTGTTTGTCATTCTGATAATAACTTTAGGGATATGGTGAAGGATTTCATCGGAAAAAGAAATGATTTAAAATCTCGAATCATTTCATCTTTAAGAGATATCTCTCTTTATAAACAAATGTTGTCTCTAACAAAGAATACCCTGCGTGAACTGAAAAGAGAACTTAGTGAGTTAACTGGTATCTCTGAAGATTTGGAGAAATTGAATGATCCCATTATCAATGGTTTTTTCAATAATGAGAGGGAATTCTCTGTAGATGCCCTGAGAAAGCTCTACAATGTCTAGGAAACTTCTTATGAGAATATATTTCTTGTTTTTTTAGAAGGATTACTAAGGTTTAGAATAGACATTATTGTGAGTACACATAGATATCCAACGTTTTCATCTTCAATGTTTTTATATTTATTTATTTAAATTCTAAGTTATTTGGAAGATAATTTTTGCAATTTTAATCTTTATGATTTTATATATTGCAAATTGTTATGGGATATTTTGATTACGTCCGTGAACCTGTAACTTTCCCATACTTGTTCAAAAGTTATCTCTATTATACGTCGGTATGAATGTATTGATAAAAGATAGAATGAACTTTTGACAAACAAAAGTTAAGCCTTTTATGTCATTATGCAAATATTGATGGAAGAAAGGATGCACTTTTGTTTACAAAGATTATGTCTATTATATGTCATTGTGCAAATAGTGATGAAAAATAGAATGAATCCTTATTTATTCCGCAGTATTGGTCTATCTCCGATCTACATTTTTGTGCATATACTGTGTTGCTCCGTATGTTCTCTTATGTTGAGCATGGCCAATTGAATTGAATTTTTTTTGGTTGATTCAATTGAGATTTTTGGATACAAATTCATGTTCTCATGTGATTTGATTATGTCCAAAGAAATCCTTCTTTTCTTGTAAAAGCAAGGACGCCTTTGTTGTTCTTTCGGGAATGACATTTAATAGGGGTGAGTTCTTTTTGAACTTGTGCTTAATTTACAAATCTTTTTGGGGAGTGCGGATGTGGAATATTATAGGGATTATCTTCTATTGATCGCTGTCGTAGGCGTCAAAAATAAATTACACTTTCTCGCTACTCAAAATATAAATATAGCAAGGGCAAGAAAGGATCGTTCCCACAGAGAGGACTAGGTTGTCAATATATTTTCGGTTTCCTATAAATAACACGGGGGATTTTTCTGATTTTTAATAAAGCAAACAAATATAAAAACAAAGAAAGAAGTAAGCAAACAAATCATATTGAAGAGATATTGGTTAAGGATCTCGTTTTCATTCACAAACATGCTTTTTAACAATAACTAGAATTGTATTTAATCTCAACTTTTATCAAAAGCCCTAGAATACCTTGATCGCAAGAATATCCCGCTAATTCCCTCTTATCATCAACAAACACATTAAAAGATACGAGTATGAGTTCTATCTTAGAGAACAACCTAACGTGTAAAAGCACTAATCAAGTTTAATTCCCTAGATGCATTAATTTCTATGAAATCAGGCCAATCAAAGTAATCGAACGTGGAAAACGCACTAATCCGATTTAACAAAGGTTATGGTTCACATATGATCATAAGGATGCATCACTATAAGCTATAACCATATTCATGCTACTTGTAATCAGGAGTCTATCACTTTTACGTATAACAAACCCTAATCAAGCAATAGAGATGAAAACAAACTCAACCGATTGGCGACTCGATCAAACAAGCATTCAAATCATGTAACAATATAAATAGTGAATCATAATCGATAATATGGAGACAAAACTAATTTATCATATCAAAAATCATATTATGTGAAATCCAATTATTCCATAACCAATAATAAAAACTAGGTACTCATATTCAAGGAGTTCATAACAAGAAGGAAGAGAAAACCTATCATATTGTAAACCCTAGAAACCAAAAAGTAGAAGATGATTGAGATATTTAGGTTATAAGATATATCCCTTTAATAGCTGTTTTGTGAATGCTTAAATAGCCTTTTATTTTCTGCCGTATCAGTTTAGGATGAACCAACACGGCCTGTGACTTGGCCCAATGCAACCAACTTCCTTGAGCCCATAAGAAAACCAGGTCCATTTCTACCAACTCGGTCCAACTCACCGAGTCAACTCACTACTTCCGATTCCAACCGAGTTCTTTCTATTTCTCGGTGATTTCCGGCCGAGTTCAGGACTTTCTAATGTCCACTCCCTGCAAGATTTACATCCTAAGACATACATCTAACACATTCATTCATTATCACCAGCATAGTTCTTTGATCTCTACCAGTACCTTACTCCACCAGTAGCGCAACTCAACCATGCCATCCTAGCACCAGCACGCAAACATTCCCTGTAGTCCATACTGCCAACTGATTCTGCAACTCAACCCATCTGTAACTGCACAATCCAATGCACCATCCTACTCACAACCCTAGAACCGAACCCACAGCAGCATCACCAGTATGATAATTTCTCAAACCTACCCAATGCACAAGCACCTTAAACTCCACTTCACACAGCACAAGAACCATCAGTAGCAAAAGAATCTAATTACCAGTATCAGGCACATTCTGCATTGCAGCATCACTAGCATAAGCATATCAACATCCCAGCTCTTCTTTGACTGCTTTTCGTAGCATTCATCTCAATCATTATCTTAATCCATTGCAGATACAAGACATTGCTTCAACTTCAGCCATCTCCATCATCCTGCCATCACTGCCAACATGAACTACAGAAACAACAGCTTGCTCCTTGTCTTTCTTCATTGCAACAATAGCAACAGATCAACTCAGTTTATTCAAGCTACCAGAAACTGCACCTTTTCACAAACCCATTAACTCAATTGACTCTGACCCAATTTTTACCAGCTACAGCTGCAATTCTACATTTCCTGCACACCACAAACCAAGGCACCTGCAATTACTCAACAACAAACCCTCTCCTACTTCTGCTGTTGTCACAATACCAATAACACCATCTCATCCTTGTAATCTCTTCACTATTAATTTCAGAACTTCATCATAACAACCAGCATCGATCCCATTTCTTCCATCACCAGAACCCATTAATTTTATACCTCCTGCAACTCAACAACTATAATTCACTTCCATGAATTTGCACAATTTGGATTCATCACCTTCGCATGAGAAAATCCATCTCTCTATATTCTCGAATTCGACCAACACAGTTCATATCTGCTTCCATCGTTCTCAGATTTATTCAAACCCCTATAATATTCATGGAAGAAAATAATTTAATCAACTCATTTACTTCAACAGTAGCTCAAATCCATGTCACCGTAATTCCAACCACAGACCCATTGAGCTCAAAACCCCTTAACTCTTTCTTCTCAATTTCATCTCAAACCCATCTTGTTTCTCCCGTTTTCTTGTCTTTCCTTCGATATTCTCCCTGAACTTCATAAATCTCCCAGCAATCTCACTAATAATCATCAACTGCAACCCATCGATCTCTTCCATTTCTCGATCTCTCTCAGCAGCAGTCGCCGCTCTCTCTCAATTTCAGGGAAATTTCAGGGAAGTAATAAAAATGAATGATTGAGAGAATTTTATTTATCTTGACTTAGGGTTATAGGAGTAGGGTTAGTTAGTGTCCGGTCACCTTGATAAGGGCCACCCAACTAGCAGCCCTCTAACCATTTTTGGCTGTCTTTTAATACTTCTCCAAAAAAAGAGTTGCCCCTTAACCGTGACTGGGCTCCAAATAGTGCTTGCTTGTAAAATGACAGCTCTGACTTTCTTGCTCAATTTTGGATAATTTCTTCTTCTTTTCGTTCGTGCGACTCCAGAGTACCTAATAACTCAAAAACACTCATAAGATACATAATTTACATGAAAACTCACAAAGAAAGCATAAATACTAGATATAAAATTAGGTGTTTATCACACCTATAAATTTCCCCACACTTAGACTTTGCTAGTCCTCGAGCAAATCAAATAAAATAATTCTAAAAAATACATACAACTCCGTGACGTCGAGGATACGATCACACTTAGCACGTATAACAAGCCTTTGAACCACTAGGTGTCCCTAGTGGTCGAGTTATAGTCTCGTGAAGGTTTACAAGAGATATACCCACAAAACCTACTCCAACTTCCAAGCGTTCCAGCGTCCCCAAGCATCCAAAGAGCCATGAGGACATAGAGTTTCTGCATGTTAGTAATAAGAAGTTAGAAATACCAAAGAACATATTCATTCTTAAATCTTGAGTGAGAAATAACCACACCATAATGAGAGAAATAAGTGATTGAGAACGATCAATAAGCATTTCGCCTCGACTTCTGCCTCACTTAAAAGGATTTTATGAAATTGCACTAAAAAAATGGCTTTTTTTATGGGTCTCACATGTGTGCAGGTAGGAATGAAGAGAGAATTCCTGCAGCATGTTGAATGGTGGGAAGGATAACTTCCGAAATATTTTGAAAAACCCACATCTTTTAACATTTTGAAAAACCATTTTTATGACGATCTCTAAGAAAGGAAATCAATCACTATTATCGAGGATGAGATTACTTATTCACCTTCACATCCGATTGCCAATTATGATAGCACCACTCTCAAGGCATCCAATAGAAACGTCTTCGCTCCTCGTCTTCATCTTCTCGATCCTCGTCTTCAGTTTCAACTATTGATGATGAACTCTTGAACTTTGTAAATCCTTGACAATTTGTAACCGTTTTCCTTAAAATCCTTGTCGCTTGAAACTTCCTTATAGATTTCCCTTCCCCACGGCTTATTAAATAAAAACAAACAAACACAATAATAGATATTTCTATTGTCTCATTTTTTTTTCTTTTCAATTTTTTTTTCAATTTTTCATTTTTTTGTTGTTGTTGACAAGAGAAACAAAATCCAAAACAAAGTGAAAAATAAAACAAACCATGGCCGTGGAAAAGTACTTTACTGCTTGATTCTTCACAACTTGTATCGGCTCGAAATCATAAACTTCAATAATTCTCACCTTTTGATTTTCTTTGCTCTTGTAAATAAGTCTTCAACTTTGATATAAAATTCCGCTCATTATATTGTAAGTCTTCAACACATGTAAAAATCTGCTCATTGTATGTTGCTTTACTTGAATATGAAATTTGCTATTTTCTTGTTCCATTGCTTGTAAACCTTGAACGTCTTCAAATTTCCTTGTAGATTTTGATGTCTCTCCTTGTTGATGATTATGGTGTTTCTATGGACCCGTTATTGTCGAGAGAGGGAATGGTGCTAACTGCAAATCGAACTACAAGAAGGAGGCTTTCATCCATATACGTCACCCTCATGATTGACAAAAATTAGCACTCAAGAGATCAAAAATAGTGCTGAAAATTGTTGTGAAGTTGGGTAGCTCACCATTCTACCCGGAATTAACGTACGGTGACACACACTCAAAAGAAAGCTTTTTAGTCATGGAAGAATTTCTGGTCTGTGCCTTAGTTGATATGAAAATGGGTAGTCTCCACTAACGATTGATCAGCAACTCTAATAATGCATTTCTCCCTGCACCTAATTTGCATCACCGACATGATTAAATCCATTATTTAACACTCCAATTCATAAGAAAACCAAATGTAGTTCCCCAACATTTCCAAGTTCAGTTATGTCGGTCAGAAATCTCTATGTAAACATACCTAGAAGTATGCCAGTGACTCTAAAATCTCTACAAGTTGAAGTTTTTATGCAATTTTTTTTTTTTTTTTGAAATAAATGCTTAACCACTCCCCCACACTTAAACCATAGATTGTCCTCAATGTAATTGAATCCTCCTAGTAAAGTCAAGGTGGGAAATCCTAATATGATATGGAACAAAAAAAATAAAATAAACGAAACACAAAGAAAATAAAAACCAAAGGATAAGAAATACAAAACCGGTGGATTGCCTCCCACTTAGCGCTTGTTTTAAAGTCGACGGCCCGACTTAGCTTCTTGTAAGATTCATTCCCCATATACTAACAATCAAAAAATTTGGGGATCCACCCATAACACCTGTTTTTCAAACACTAGCTCCATATAAATATTAGTAATATAAAACAGAAACGAAGATATTAACCGATAAAAGATTCCCCCACACTTACTCTTGTAAAGAATATAGGAGTCGGGTACTTCCACGGTTTCTTGTTTACAAACTTGCATAGTATGAGAATCAAGTTTCTCTAATGGTGGATACCGAGAAACAAAGTCATTCAAAAATGTTTTCGAAGCACATACATTCAAACCAATAATAGGTAAAGGAGAAGAAACAATATGCAAAGGGTTAGACAAACCTATCTGTAGGTTCCAAATATCGCAAGGTATTGGTTCACGAATATCGTAACAAGTATAAGGGGAAGGTGTCACAAGATAATGCGATAATAGAAGAAACACGAAAAACGTGTGAAGGATTTGCGAACATGAAATAGATTTGCGAATATAAGTTGCGATATTTCGCAACTTAAATATAGTTGTATAGATTTCTCTATAAATAGTAGTTCAAATGTAAAATTTGAGGGGTTCCTTTTAAGGAGTGTTAGGAAATATCTTAGGAAAGAGAATAGAGAAAGTTGTGACTATTCTAGTTCTATTTAGATACTTCTTTGTAATCAATTGAGAGCATTAATAAGAAAATTGTCATTCATCATAAAGAACTTCATAAGTTTTACAAATTCTACTGAGGGTGTAGTTATAGGATATTCTGCAACTACATAATTGGCGCTAGAAACAGGGAGGAAAGAGTTTTGCATCAAAGAAATGGTTAGAAGAAGAAATACATCAGAACCATTGACTACAGTAAGAAGAAGTGCAAGACTCGCAGGTGGAGAAGCAAACGTAACAGGAGAACCTAGTAGGAGAAGGAACAATCGAAGAAATCAAACGAAACAAAAAGAAGATCATGATCGAGTGAGTATACACACTTGGAGAACTGATACACCAGCAGAAACATACAGAGAACCACAAATTAGAGAAAATGGGAGATTGATGGGAGGAACAATTCGTGAAAGAGAAATGGAGATAGTAGAAACATTGAGACAAAAAGTTCAAGAAGAACGAAGGCTAGAAACTGAAGAACGTGCCAATCTAACAAAACAGGATCAAGAATTAAGAAGGGAAAATGAGATGTTACAAAGGAGGAAATCTCAAAGTATTGTGAGATCAAATGTTAGACCAGAGAGAGAAGAACAAAATTCGCCAACAGTTAATAGTGAAAGTGCTATGCAAGAACAAGCACAGAATCAAGTTGAAAGAAATCGAGAGAATCGCTTCATTCTAGTACCAAATCACGAACAAAACATGGAGAATTTACGAACATAGCCATTTCCAAGGGAAAATAATCATAATGGTGAAGAAAATCAAGAGGAAGAGCGGCAACTCATGGAAGAAGCTGAGAGACAACAAACTATGCATCAAAACAATTACGAGGATGGAGTAAGAAGACGTGAACAGGCTCACAACAATCAAAATCTTGAGTATGGTAGAATTCGGAGGAGGATTGGAAATCAACGAGAAGAAATAGCAAGGAACGAACCAAATTTTCGAATCAGAGTTCAGGCAAATAAGGAAGAGATAAATCATAGAAGAAGGAGAAATGAAGAAGAATAAATTCATGATAATCACATGAGAAGGATGAGGAGAATAAAAATGGAAGAACGAGAATTTCAAGATGCTTTGCAACAAAACAATTGTGATAATCTGGAAAGAAGATATTTTAAAAATTATGCAAATGAAAACATTAATGAAGAGTATGACAGAATGCGAAGAATCGCAAGAGAATAGATGCAAGAACGTAGAAGAAGAGAGACTGCGTTAAAGAGGCCAATGGATGAGAATACTGAGGCAAATGAACGGATCTTTCGAGAATTAGCGGAAATGAGAGGGATGTTAAACAATAGAAGAGGAGGATATAGAAGGCAATTAGATGAAGCAATAGAAGAAGCTGCGATGACTCCTTTTGCTAGAGAAGTACAATTGGGAGGGATTCCGCCAAAATGAAATCTGCCTACACTAACCAGTATCTTTGACGGGACTTCATGTGCTATTCAGCACATTAAAGCGTATATAAGATGCATGTTACAGTGGGAGAATCACGATGCTGTATTATGCAAGTACTTCGCATCAAGCTTAACAGGAGAAGCTCTAAAATGGTTCGAAGGACTTCCCAAGAACACTATTACGTCATTCAATCATCTACAAGCAACTTTCTTAGGAGCATATATCACAAATCATTCCTCACGACTTGGTATTGAAGATGTGTTTGGTTTAAAACAAAGAGTTGGTGAAAGTTTGAAACATTTGGTAAGAAGATGGAAAACTATGTGCAGTGATATGGCAGGGCGTGTGGATGAGAGATACCTGATTTTATCTTTCGTAACTGCGATGTTCGCAACTGAACAACTATATGCTCAAATCTTCAGAAGAAAGAATTCTATTATGATGACAGAGTTGCGAGAATTACAAGTGGAATACATTACATTAGAGGAAAAGCAAAACAATATGGAGTCATATCCTATGAAAAACACCAACAAACAAGATACAGGAGCAAACTTACTTCCTAAAATAATCAATGTCATAGCAGGTACTTCGCAGACATCCTCGCAAACATCTTCGCAAATATCAGAAGACAAGAAAAACAACAATAGCCAGCCAAAAATGGTAGCAATGGGTAGCAAAGATCAAGAAGAGTATGATAGAGAAAGGAATTTCTATAGCCGAGGAGGAAATAATCAGATTCCAAGATTAGATCGAAATAGAAAATTATGGGGGATAAAGGCAGAATTATTCTGGACAAGGGAATCATAGACAAAATTATAACAATGGTCAAGGAGGTCAAAGAATGATAAGGGAAGAAATAAAGATGCCACCTTTGAATACAAGTGTAGAAAAGATATGGCAGGAAATTATCTTGATGGAGCATATACCAACTCCATGGAATATGGGAAAGGAACCACCAATGGGTCCAAGAAGTCATGAATTTTGCTTGTATCATCATTTTCATGGACACTCTAAAAATAGTTGCAATAATATCAAAAGGATTATCTTGTGAATGATTGATCAAGGCAAATTGGATCACTTTTTACTCAAGCAAGCACAGCCGCAACAATTACCACAAGCCCCAGTGGAAACTCGCATGGTGAATACAACACAAGAAAAGGGAAAGGAAATCTTACACATTGAAGTGGGACCAAAAGCAAGAAATGTTTTCTGCAATTCTATAGTTCACTCATATAAAACCATAGAAGATTTTCATGATAATGTGTTAAGTAGGGTATATGCGAGAGATGGTGAAGGAAGAGAAATAATGAACATCGCAAAAATTTCACGACTTGAAGATTGGCAGAAGCGTGAAATCTCTTTTGAAGCCACAGAAATTCCAGAAGGTTGCGAAATACATGATAATCCATTGGTAGTAAGGTTGGAAATTTGTTTGAATATGGAAGAAAGTGAGGATGATACAGACGAAGAATCATTTGGTATTAATAGAATCTTAATTGATACAGGAAGTTCTGTCAATATTCTCTTCTATCCTGCTTACAAAATCATGGGGGGAAAGGACGCAGATCTAATACCTTCTACTTACAGGATTTATGGCTTTAATGGAACTGCCAATAAACCTAAAGGAGAAATAAGCATGCGAATTCCATTAGGTGGAATGCGAACTGAAATCTTATTTTGTGTTGTTGATGTTGAATCACTGTACAATGCTTTGATAGGGATACCTTGGCTTCACGGGATTTTAGGCGTAGCTTCAACTTTTCATCAATGCATAAAATTTCCTCATCCTAAAGGTATTGGATTTATCAAGGGTGATTGGGCAGAAGGGAGGAAATGTTATGATACTGAAGTAGAAGTTTGCGAAGGAAAAACTGTTGAAAAGGAAAGTTGGAGAAAAAGAGCAAAGGCTGCAAAGAGAAGTGAAAATTTAATGGCTGAGGATTAAGACATGAAGGAATAAAGTTACAATGATTGAGCATACAAGAAATTTACGATGATAGAGAATGGATATGATTTACGAAGAAAAGAAAATGAAGAAAAAAGGTAATCAGTATATTTCTTCACAGCATATAATAAAATGTATTTTGAAAAACAAGAAAATGAAATGAGGTATTTCGCAACATGAAATATTTGTGAGGTATTTTTACGCATACAAAAGATTTATTGCGATTAGCTTTCATTAAAGAAAGACGCAAAAGATATTTGCGAATAAAAGACCGCAAACTGTGATTAGCTTTCAAAAAAGAAAGAAAGCCGCAGAAATTTTACACAGGAAAACATTTGTGGCGTACACCCTAGTTCACGAAGAAACATTTCGTAAGAGGCAAAGTCCTAAAGTACGTCATTTAAGGGGGTACCTATAAGCATGGCTCAGGGAAACCGGAACACCACCAAGGAACCTGAGTACATGGACATTACGGGGTACAACCCAAAAGCGGGGTGCCTATCCGGGTTAGACACTTTGGATTCTCAACCTAATCTTGCGATGTAACATGATTTAGGTTGGGCGACTAAGGCATACTGTCTTTCCCAAGAAGTGTATAAAACGATCAAGGCGCCGAGGTACACGGTTGAGTCAAGAGTGCCGGATGGGCTTGAAGCACATCTGCCATTTTTGACAAGTCTTGGAAAATGATGCACTTGGCCCAAAGATACCCCATAGGGTGAAACCTCGTAACTATAAGCCCTATAGGCAAAAAGGATAAGAGGTTGCGAACAAAAGCTGGTTGTTTGCAGAACCGGATGGGAATAGATAACCTTGTATGGTCGATGTACGCTTCCTTGAAGGGGCAACCAAGGGGAAGATAAAGGGCAGCACCCTCCATTAGGGAGCTGATACGTGCTATAAGACGCAAATGTCATGAGGCTTCTTGTTCGCAAGAACATAAAGGCTTGTCATATTTGTGCAACAATAATATTTATGCGAGTAAAATATATATATATATACATATTCGCAGAGTTACATACAATGAAGTTAAGATGAGATCAATGGGTTATTACATGAAAGTGTGATAACGTCCTGCGATTTCATCGCAAGACGATAATGTCACGAGGTTGTATATTCGCAAGAATATTCAAACTCGTCATATTATCGCAAAAATATTATCACAAAATAGGTGGAAAAATAAGACCTTTACTTAGGAAGGCATTATAAGACCACAGCAACTAATGAAACCAATTCCATCAATATCATTGGGGAATTTTTACGAGAATATATATATAAAGAATTCATAATAATAGAGGCAATTTTGTTCGCAATCAAAGACGGATATTTTATATTCATTAAATTTTATGAGGGTTGAATACTTCTTGCACTTCTTCAAAGATTCAATACTCCTTATACTTTTTCAGAGATTCGATACTTCTTATACTTTTTCAAACATTGAATGTTTCTTCACGGATTGAGTACTTTTTATACTTCTTCAAGGATATCTCATACTTCATATACTTCTTCAAAGGATATCTCATACTTCTTATACTTCTTCAAGGGTATTTCATACTTCTTATACTTCTTTAAGGATGTTTCATAATTCTTCACGGAGATTTCATACTTCTTATACTTCAAAGGGGAGATTTCTCATTTACTTCGCAACAAATAGAAACTTCGCAACTTAAACAGAGGCAGATACTCTAATATTTACAACAATAATTGATCATCTGAAGAGCAATAATAAGGGGAAATGGAATACTAAGCTAAGTCTTCAAGATATATTATTTCTCTTCATATGATCAAGTCATGCAATTTCTCTTCATATGATTAAGTCATGCGAATCTAGAGAAAGATCAAAGTAGTGTCGCAAAATACAAAGTATACTTCATCTATAGAAAACAAACAAAAGAAGCAGGATCGTCTATAGAAAGAGAATCAACAGTAACCAAGAGAAAGGGTTTAAAAGAAAGGAAAACAAAGTTGTTCATAAAAAAGAGGAATAACAGTAGGATAATCCATCATGCTTAATGCTCCTCGTCAATGTTTTGTGCTGGATCTTTAGGAGGGGTAGGACTATCAACAGGAATTTCTCTTTGGAGATCAGATTCTTTCTCACCACCATCTTCATCAGCAGCAACATGAGAATGTTCCTCACCATCAAGTCCTTCATCATCACTATCGTAATCAAAGTCACTATCAGGATCACGAACAACTTCATCATCAGATATTTCTAAAGGCTTAACTTTCACTGGAGGCAAGGATTTTGATAAAAGAATATTGTTTGCGAAGACTTGAGCTTTTAAATGACTTTCACGAGCTAAAGCCTTTTGGTGGTTAGTATCCTCAATGTCTTTGGCATAAGCAAGGTAGTTGAATCTCAAATTGGCACGATCACGTGAATCAGTTAAACAAGTAGAAATCAAAGTATTCCTCTTGCGAAGCTTAGAACAGGAGGACTGAAGCTTAGAACAAGTAGTTTCTAATGCAGATTTAGCATTGCGAAGGTTGTTTTCGGATTCTGCGAGTAAAATAGAATTCAAAGGAGTCAATCATGCGAGTATAACAAAGTTCAAAAATATGTCAAAGGCAGTCAAATTTTAATGACTACCTTCTCTTTGTGAAGTAAGAAATTGAGCTAAAGATAGACAACAATTCTTCATTTGATCCATAGCTTTATCAAAACCATCACCAACTAATCCTTCAAGTCTGGATTGAAGCTTTTGATCTTTAGAATGAAGAAATTCGTTATCCTTCGCAAGTTTTGTATTAAGTTTTCTTACTTGGGAATGTTCTTCTTTAAGTTTATTCCTCTTAGCACTCAGGATTATGTTCTTATTAAGAAGGGATTTCTTCTCGGCGGCAAAAGAACTTCTCTCAGCATCTGAAGACTTCTTTAATTCCTCAAGTTCACCTTTTAACAAATAAAGGATATTTTCTTGATCGCAACATTTACTCTGAAGAACATTCAATTGTTGTGAAGAAACGGTCATTGTATTCAAATATGAACATCTTTCTTTTGATAAGGTTTCATTCTCTTCTAATAGGGTTTCTATTCTTAAATCGGCTTTAGTCAAAGAAGAGGTGAGCTGAGATATTTCATCATTCAAAAACTTTTGGTCGTAAATTAATTGGGTATTCTCTTGGAAAAGGGCATCAAAATTATCAAGAGCACATGAATGAAGATTAGATAAGTGGGAGAATTGGTTCAAAAGACTTGCATGCTTGGCTTGAGATTCTTTTGCGTCCGATTCATGATGAAGTACCAACATTCTACATTTCTGGATAGATTCTATAAAGGGGAATGGGTTTAAATGGGTGTTTCAAGCATGCGAGGAGTAGAAGTAAATAAAAAGAAAGAAAATATAGACATAATAGTAATACCTTTCAATGCATCATTCCTCTTGCGAAGGATCGCACAATCTATAGAATCATTCTGAAGCTGATGATTCGCTATACGAAGATTCTCACATTCCGCTTTCAAAGATTCCTGAGATTGGCGAAGCAATTCAACTTCTTTTTCCAAGGATTATCGTGAAATAGAAATATCAGGATTGATGAAATTATTGAGCACTTCGCAAAATTCAGATTGCGAACGAATGTTTGAAGACTTCGCAGTACTGCTTAAAACCTCAGATAACATTTGAAAAGTTGAATAAATTCCATCTCGAGCTTCTTGAGAAAGAGTAGAAGAATTTGAAGGAATCAGAGCAAGTTGTAAATTGTTTGGAGCAACAACACTCAAGGGACTAGGGGTAAAAATAGGTTTTTTGGGAGACGAAGTTGAGAAAGTATCTTGCGAAGGTTGATCTCGAAGAAGTGTTGATAAATTGACATTGGTGGGAGATTGAAAACTGGGTAATGGAGTAGAGGCAGGAGTTTGCGAAGAAGTATTTTCACGAGGGGGAGAGGTAAATTCTTTATCAACCTCAGGAAGGAAGTCATCGATTGAAATTGAAGGTGTGGGTTTAATCATACGAGTTCTCTTGTTGGGGTTAGGTTTTTCACCGACCTACGAATCAAAAGGAAGATTAAAAACTGAGGCAACAATATATTGTTTAAAAAAGAAGACAAAGTATTTTAACTACCTTTTGATTCTCGGATTTTCTTCTTCGAAGATTAGGACTTGGGTTTTTAGTTGAAGGTTTCACTTGAGGGGTAGCTTTGCTGAAACAAATCAAAATCAAGCAATAAATTGGATAGAAATCAAAGGAATAAACAAATGAAAGATGCGAGAAATAAATGAAAATTACCTTGGAGAACTCATGATGGGATTAACAGGAAGAGAAAGTGATAACCGAAAAGGTGATAAGAAGATGAAATTGCAGAAGTAAAAAGAGAAGGTAAGAAAAAGGTAAGGAAGGGAATAAAAAGGAATTTATATAAGGGAATGGTTAAGAAAAGGACGGTTACAAAAGACGTGTCCAAATCCTAATAAAAAGAATAAGTAACGGTTATATTCTCACGATCATTACTTCTTCGCAGAAATGACATGAGAAGAGGCAAGATGTAGGTGCCAAATATCGCAAGGTATTGGTTCACGAATATCGTAACAAGTATAAGGGGAAGGTGTCACAAGATAATGCGGTAACAGAAGAAACACGAAAGACGTGTGAAGGATTTGCGAACATGAAATAGATTTGCGAATATAAGTTGCGATATTTCGCAACTTACATATAGTTGTATAGATTTCTCTATAAATAGTAGTTCAAATGTAAAATTTGAGGGGTTCCTTTTAAGGAGTGTTAGGAAATATCTTAGGAAAGAGAATAGAGAAAGTTGTGACTATTCTAGTTCCATTTAGATACTTATTTGTAATCAATTGAGAGCATTAATAAGAAAATTGTCATTCATCATCAAGAACTTCATAAGTTTTACAAATTCTACTGAGGGTGTAGTTGTAGGATATTCTGCAACTACACTATCACAATCTCTTGTATCACGGAATCCTCTTCATCCTTGAAAAATTCAAGTGAATTATTCACCTCTTGTATATTATGGTCCTCTATCAAACCTTGCAACCATTCTTCATCCGTTTCTGCCTTAACCAAAATCTCGGCATCAACATCATCATTACAATCATTCACCTTCCACAATATTGGTCATACCGATTTCATTCTCAACATACTCCTCCTCATTAGACTCAAACCTTGTTGCAAAGTTCTGTAAAATACTAGTTTCATCATACTCATGTACCTTTTGAATAGGCGCTTGATCATTATAAAGATCAAGAGTTGAGTCAACTACACTAATGCCATCAAATATCTCTAAAGGTTGGTCCTTTTCAACACAATCATCTTCGTCTTCATTTTCAGACTCACCATAATAAGAATCGTCATCGGTTTCCTAACCTTTATCACGACGTCGTTTAAGTTCCATATGAATGATCCTACTAATTTCATCGACAAGATCTTTCGAGGATCCATCATTTTCCAACTTGTATAATTTCTGTGCAAGTTTCCTGACGTTCACATGCTTACCACTGTTGGCTACAATAGGTTCTCTTCCCCATGACTCTTCCCTTTGAATGGGTGAATGATCATAACTATGATATGGAGTCGGGTAAGAAAAAGTGTTCCAAAAATTGGTTTGTGCGACGTTCTCTCTATTACGATCAAGTTGGTCTAGTCTTTGTTGCATGTATTGTAATCCATTCAAAATATGCATAAAACTCGAATGAAGCCAATTAGAAGTAGAATTATCCCATCTAGGTGCTTGACTTACATACCCACTACAAGGTTGTTGTTGGTATGTATGAAAATCACCATAAGGTTCTCTAGGATATGCATCGTATCCAATAAATTGGTTTTGATTGCATCCCATAGTTGGTGGGAAATTGTCATAGTGTTGAGGAGGTTGAAAATCATATCCATTGCTCCAATATGCTCCTTCCATGTAACAATAAGTACCTGAAACAAGGGTTCTCAAAACTATGTCAAAACCAGAAAATAAGAAAAAATAAAAACAAAACAAAAAACAAAAATAAGAAACCAAAAACAAGTGACAACCGCTGCCTCTCCGGCAGCGGCGCCAAAATTTGATCGCTGTCGTAGGCGTCAAAAATAAATTGCACTTTCTCGCTACTCAAAATATAAATATAGCAAGGGCAAGAAAGGATTGTTCCCACAGAGAGGACTAGGTTGTTAATATATTTTCGGTTTCCTATAAATAACATGGGGGATTTTTCTGATTTTTAATAAATCAAACAAATATAAAAGCAAAGAAAGAAATAAGCAAACAAATCAAATAGAAGAGATATTGGTTAAGGATCTCATTTTCATTCACAAACATGCTTTTTAACAATAACTAGAATTGATATTTAATCTCAACTTTTATCAAAATCCCTAGAATACCTTGATCGCAAGAATATCCCGCTAATTCCCTCTTATCATCAACAAACACATTAAAAGATGCGAGTATGATTTCTATATTAGAGAACAACCTAACGTGTAAAAGCACTAATCAAGTTTAATTCCCTAGATGCATTAATTTCTATGAAATCAAGCCAATCAAAGCAATCGAACGTGGAAAACGCACTAATCTGATTTAACAAAGGTTATGGTTCACATATGATCATAAGGATGCATCACTACAAGCTATAAACATATTCATGCTACTTGTAATCAGGAGTCTATCACTTTTACCTATAACAAACCCTAATCTAGCAATAGAGATGAAAACAAACTCAACCAATTCGTGACTCGATCAAACAAGCATTCAAATCATGTAACAAGATAAATAGTGAATCATAATCGATAATATGGAGACAAAACTAATTTATCATATCAAAAAGCATATTATGTGAAATCCAATTATTCCATAACCAATAATAAAAACTAGTTACTCATATTCAAGGAGTTCATAACAAGAAGGAAGAGAAAACCTATCATATTGTAAACCCTAGAAAACAAAAAGTAGAAGATGATTGAGATATTTAGTTTATAAGATATCCCTTTAATAGCTGTTTTTTGAATGCTTATATAGCCTTCTCTTTTTTGCCGTCTCAGTTTAGGATGAACCAACACGGCGTGTGACTTGTCCCAATGCAACCAACTTCCTTGATCCCATAAGAAAACCAGGTCCATTTCTACCAACTCGGTCCAACTCACCGAGTCAACTCACTACTTCTGATTCCAGCCGGGTTCTTTCTATTTCTGGGTGATTTCCGGCCGAGTTCAGGCCGAGTTCAGGCCTTTCTAATGTCCCCTCCCTGCAATATTTACATCCTAAGACATACATCTAACACATTCATTCATTATCACCAGCAGACTTCTTTGATCTCCACCAGTAGCGAAGCTCAACCATGCCATCCTAGCACCAGCACGCAAACATTCCCTGTAGTCCATTCTGCCAACTGATTCTGCAACTCAACCCATTTATAACTGCACAATCCAATGCACCATCAGCTACTCACTGCATCAGTCTCCATTCATAATTAAACTGCAGCTTCAGTTCAGCTACATAAACCACCAGTACCTATCATGCCATCACCAAAACCTGCTCCTAAATTGCAATCCATTGTCTTCCCCGACTTAGAATCCTCCTCGAACCCTAGAACCGAACCCACAACAACATCACCAGCATGATAATTTCTCAAACCTACCCAATTCACAAGCACCTTCAACTCCACTTCACATAGCATAAGAACCATCAGTAACAAAAGCATCTAAATACCAGCATCAGACCCATTCTGCATTGCAGCATCACCAGCATAAGCATATCAACATCCCAACTCTTCTTTGCCTGATTTTCGTAGCATTCATCTCAATCATTGTCTTAATCCATTGCAGACAAAAGACATTGCTTCAACTCCAGCCATCTGCATCATCTTTCCATCACTGCCAACATGAACTACATCAACATCAGCTTGCTCCTTGTCTTTCTTCATTGCAACAGCAACAACAGATCAACTCAGCTTATTCAAGCCACCAGAAACTGCACCTTTTCACAAACCTATTAACTCAATTGACTCTGACCTAATTTTTACCAGCTACAGCTGTAATTCTGCATTTCCTGTACACCACAAACCAAGTCACCTGCAATTACTCAACAGCAAACCCTCTCCTGCTTCTGTTGTTATCACAGCACCAATAACACCATCTCATCCTTGTAATCTCTTCACTATTAATTTCATAACTTCATTATAACAACCAGCATCGATCCTATTTCTTCCATCACCAGAACCCATTAATTTTATACCTCCTATAACTCAACAACTACAATTCACTTCCCTGAATTTGCACAATTTGGATTCATCACCTTCGCAGGAGAAAAAACATCTCTCTATATTCTCGAATTCGACCAACACAGTTCATATCTGCTTCCATCGTTCTCAGATTCATTCAAACCCCTGTAAAATCCATGGCAACAAACAATTTAATCAACTCATTTACTTCAACAACATCTCAAATCCATGTCACCGTAATTCCAACCACATACCCACTGAGCTCAAAACCCCTTAAATCTTTCTTCTCAATTTCATCTCAAACCCATCTTTTTTCTTCCGTTTTCTTGTCTTGCCTTCGATATTCTCACTGAACTTCATAAATCTGCCAACAATCTCACTAATAATCATCAATTACAACCCATCGATCTCTTCCATTTCTCGATCTCTCTCAGCAGCAGTCACTGCTCTCTCTCAATTTCAGGGAAAGTTAAGAGAAGTAATAAAAATGAATGATTGAGAGAATTTGATTTCTCTCGACTTATGGTTATAGGAGTAGGGTTAGTTAGTGTCCGGTCACCTTGATAAGGGTCACCCAACTAGCATCCCGCTAACCATTTCTGGTTGTCTTTTAATACTTCTCCAAAAAGAGAGTTGCCCCTTAACTGTGACTAGGCTCCAAATAGTGCTTTCTTGTAAAATGACAGCTCTGAATTTCTTGCTCAATTTTGGATAATTTCTTCTTCTTTTCGTCTGTGCGACTCTAGAGTACTTAATAACTCAAAAACACACATAATATACATAATTTACATGAAAACTCGCAAAGAAATCATAAATACTAGATATAAAATTAGGTGTTTACCATACCTATCATGTATCTTTATAAACTCCTTGATGAATGCATTTAGCTTTGGCTTTATGATTGCATCTGAATAAGTTGGTATGTTAGTCTCTTTTGGTCATGAAGTATCTCTATGAAAATTTCATGAGGATCCCAGTAGTTTTTGTACCTTTGCCAATTTATATTGACAAAAAGGGGGAGAATTAATGTGTAGTTTCATACTATAAATATATATGGTTTACAGATCATTATGTAAGGAGGAGTGGTTTCATGTCGAGATGAAGTATTGACTAATGGGGAGTGATACATATCACCATAGTATTGTTGTCAAAGTTATGATACAATTGAACTTTGATGTTGTGTAATAATACTATGACACTGTATAACAATGATCGAGGGCATTTGTTTTCTCATTGTTATAGCTACGGATCTTCAACAACTATGATGCTGAATTGAACACGTTTAAAATCATGAAGTACTTGGAAGTGACGAAGATTTCGAGTTGTGTTGAATATGCCAATGAGATCAAGCATTTGGATGAGAAGCTACAAAGTTTTATTTATTTTGTAATCCATTGATAGTTTTATCACTAAAATTGACAAAAGGGGATATTTTTAGAGCACTGCTCGGTCGAACTCGCATGACTTTCTATCTCAAGCATGTTTGTCAATGTTAGTGATCAAAACTGTAAGTCTTGATTTCTAACCTATTTATAGATGTCTCGGACTAGGATATAGATTGTGTAGTTGAGCTTTCGACTTCACGATGTTCATCATTTGAAGATCAAGAACTACTAAGGGGATCTTGTGGAACTTCATCAACAAAAGGTATGTGGAGACTGAAACTCATCTATCACTTGGGAGGTCTATTTCTTGAGTACTGGCGTAACCAAACTCGGTTCGGCTACTTAAGTATGCGTACCCGTTTGCATACTTGAGTTGGTTGCTTTCCAAAATCATCTGTACATGAAATTAAACATTTATAAAATAAGGAATGCAATCTTTGCAAACCGTGGCTATAATGTTCATCAACTGATTCGAGTGAATCAAACCGATTTTGCTTCAATTGTGTTCTTTTATACGTCTATGAGAATATAACAATTAAACGACACTTTAACTAGTTTCATTTGAGTCATTTGAACTAGTTATGGTTAAGATGAATACGGTTGATATGGGAGTAATCATATGGCTAACTTCGATTAACTATTGTTGAGCCAACATGGTGTACATATTTGGGTACAGTTACGTAAACATAAATGAGGGTACATTTCACTTGTGTGTAACAAGAAAAGTTTGATCTAACGGTTGAAAGATATTAGCTTGGTTGAATCAGGTTTTTCATCTAACGATGAATATTGAAAACTTTGTTACCAAGGTAACTTGGACTGCAAACCCTTATTTGAAAACTATATAAAGGAGAACACTAGCAACTGGGAAACCTAATCCCCACACCTCCTGTGTGTTACTAGTTGCATCAACTAGAGTCGATTCTCCTTTAACCATAGGTTTCTACCAAGACCCTATAGGTTAACGACTTCAAAGACTTCATTGGGATTGTGAAGCCTAGCCCAACTATTTTCTTTGTAGTTGCATGTTCTGATCTTTCCCGATTCTATCGTTTGAGTACTATCTTCTCCAAGATTTGCTCGAGATTTAATCTCCGATAGGCAAGATAAAAAGTAATCACAAACACATTCGTCTCATCGTTTGTGATTCCACAATACCTAGTTTCACTATCATACGATTTAGATTATTGTGAGGTGATTGATAATACTAGGTTGTTCTTCGGGAATGTAAGTCTGGTTTATCAATTGGTTCATGTTCACCTTGATTTATCAAAAGACGGAACAAAAACTCTTGGGTATTTCTATGGTAGACATATTTATTTATTCTATAGACTTTTCTGTGTGAGACAGATTAGTTTATCAAGTCTTCGACTTTGGGTCATTGCAACCCTTAGTTGTGGGTAAGATCAGCTAAGGGAATTAAGTGCGTAGTATCCTGCTGGGATCAGAGACATAAGGAATGCAACTGTACCTTGAATCAGTGTGAGATTGATTAGGGTACAACTACAGTCCAGTCCGAAGATCATTGGTAGTAGGCTAGTGTCTGTAGCGTTTTAATACAGTGTGGTGTTCAAACTGGACTAGGTCCCGGGGTTTTTCTGCATTTGCGGTTTCCTCGTTAACAAAACTTCTAGTGTCTGTGTTATTTCTTTTCTGCATTATATTTTGTTATATAATTGAAATATCACAGATTGTGCGTTAGGATCTATCAATTAGATAATCCAACCTTTGGTTATTGATTTAAATTGATTGACACTTGAACATTGGTCTTTGGTTCCGTTCAAGTTGTTTCATATAATAATCAGGCTCACAGATTTTTATCTGTTTGATTTGCTGATTACATTGTGAAACAGAGATATAAACTCTCGTATATACTTTTCTCTAGATTGAGTCCGACTGTCTAGTTGATTCTATATAAACTATATTAGAGTAAGTCCTATCAGATTGCCAAACTAATTGTTGGGTGTGGTTGTTGTACCCCCGCATTTTCAATTGTAGCTTCGATTTTTTTTTAAATGATTCCTAACAAACAAAACACCTTTCATGTTTACATAAGATGTATAAGTAAACAAAAGATATTGGTGTGCGAAATACTTATGGGTGACCCTTCATTTTATAGGATTAGCTTACTTCTTATTGTGGACAAATGTTAAAACGTTCTCATATACTAAACCTTCAGGTACCATTACTGTTTACACACGTCGGTAACTTTTTACGAACAATCCTTTCCAATTTCGAATAACCTTTTGTCATGTGACTTTCCTTGTTAGCTGTTGTGGGAGCCCTTATCAGTATTGAGTATGTGCTTAGTCTTTCTTTGTCAGTTGTTATCCATTGGCTAGTAGTGGATCAGTGAGGTTAAGACACTTGTCAATTCTCGGTTGGTCGATTAGCTTAGGGTTCTCTTTCCTCCTTGTTGCTTTTATGCTGTAAGAAACGGTTTGGAGAAAACTAAGAAATGAATTATTGAGTGTTCTTGGCTGCTGCGGCAGAGTTACTTGTGTTTTCCGATTAATTCCGTCTAATTATGTTCCAATTATTGCTAGTCGTACTCAGAACAATACACATTTATTGTTCATAAACACCTTATATGCCATTGATAATTTGAACAACGATCCCTACTATTTACAATCGCCCCTTGCTGTTTTCGAAAAACCCTTATACGAGAAGATATTATAACCCTTGGTTGTGTTAAATTATAAAATGTAATTTATCTATTTTTGTCAGAAACAGATGTAATGACAATAAATGTCATGCCAAGACATTATGACGAGAAGAAAATGAAAAAACACCAATACATATCAATGACTAAATAATTTGATGACTCGAAATAATGCATGGAAAATTATGACAATACATGGAAGCAACGGATGTAAGGAAAATAATAGTGCTGAAAAGTGATATGACTCGACGAATTAAAGTTTCATTGGTACAAAATCTCAGCTGCCCAAAATATCAAAATTTTGTCAAAGAAGATATTGGTGTCGTAAAGCACATGGGGTGATAGGAAAATGTTTTTGACAATAGGCATCGATAATAGTCGTGAGATGTACATACGACAAAAATCAATAAAGTTATTCGATGTAATTAAAAATTGCAATGAAACCCAACCAAGATTTTAGTATAAATTCTATATTTTAATTGAAAACCACAGCTTTCAAACCATCTTTATCCTTTACATCTTAGTCCTTTTTATACATTTTAATGTTATTTTTTTGTTAGTTATGGCAATCAAATTCACAACCGGGAAAGATATCGCTATAATCCAATCATGGATGAATGTCTTTGTTGCCGAAAATGTTACACGAAATAGCGTTTAGGGAGTGAACTTATGGGATTTGGTAGTTCAACATCTAACAGTTAGTAACGGATATCTAAACCAGAGAACTAGTCGTTTCTTACAAAACAGGGTCACCTCGATTAAGAAAAAGGTGAAACGATACTTGGATTTTGTTGTACCTTCTTATAGAAACTTACCTAGCGGTTGGATTCTTAATGATTGTGTAAGTGGTTCAAAATTTTCATCAAATTATGTTAAAAACACTATTTAAAAATAGAACACTTATAAGTTATTGTTTGTTTCTTGTAGGCGGCGAAACAAAGGTACTTAAGCGCCACCAACAAAGCATTCAACTCATATGAGTGTTATTTACTGCTCAAAGAAAGGATATCCAAGTTCAATCCGGATGAAATATGTCGTGACCTAGATGAAGCTCGCGATAAAGATGATTAATTCCACTGCACACAAAATAAATATTTTGTGGGTAAACCTCTTGTAACCCCCCCCCCCACAAGACACCACTCGGCCTGTAACGACACTGTCACAGTATGTCTAGTAAAGGCTACCTCTTTAGCCTGCCCTGAATAATAACTTGGATGTACTTAACACTTTTACCTTAGCTTATTCTAGCCATCTGATACTGAACACGTGTGTGTGATCCATTCATTAGGTTAACACCCAATTATTGGGAATTTAAGCTGTAATAAGGATTTGTTGAATCCCATCTGAAATCTAATGAAATTTGTTCTTCCCTTGGCTGCGCTCTCTAGCACAGATATTGGCTTGGATCTCTGATTCAAGAGGTGTTTAACACCATTTACCCTTCATTTCCCCTCATTTGTATGTTGAACTGTTGTGTAATCACAACAATTGACATCAGATCCGTTGCATCCACCAATTTTTTTTCCAGATAACGCTCAAAGAAATTGAAACTAAAACCACAGCTAATAAAGCTATTATCTCTAAACTTCAATCGGATTTAAAAACCCTTTCCGTTAATCTTACTCAACAAATTGATACAGTGAAATCTAGTTTCAGAGAAACCCTGCAAGAGAATAACCGCAGTCTTATTCAGTTTCTCAATAAACCTGCAAATCAAAATCGATCGGAAGACTCACGTGGTTCTAATCAGCATGATACAGACTACACAAATTTTTCTCATCATCATTCTAACTTCGTTAATTATCATCATCGAATTCCAAAGCTCTACTTTTTAAGATTTGATGGAGCTAACCCACGGGGTTGGATTCAGAAAAGTGAATGATATTTTCAACTCAATGATATTGAGGAACATCGGAAGGTCGACATCGCTGCCATCTATTTGGAAGGTAAGGCCAAGAAATGGTTTCTTAATTTTCAAGTTAATCACAATAGAATTACATGGAAACATTTATCTCTGCATCTTTGTGCAAGATTTGAAAATCCTGTAGAAGAGAATTTTGTTGGTAGCTTCAATAAATTGGTTCAAACTTCATCTGTGGATGACTTCTATGAAGAATTTGAGTCCCTCAAGGCATTGATAATGCGTATGAACCTTTCCTTAAGTGAGTCCTATTTTATTATGAGTTTTCTAAGTGGATTAAAAGATGATATTAGGAAATCTGTGTCCATGTTTCACCCACAAACATTAGCTGACGCTTTCTCCTTGGCTAGATTACAAGAACAAAAACTTCAGTTAGCCAGTACAACACAAAAACCATTTCCCATATTATTCAATACTTACTCTAACACTCCCAGATTCTACACTCCTAATCCCTTACCTCCTAAATAGATTGTAACTTCGCCTAAATCGAGTCCTTCCACCCCAAAATATTTTTTTACACCTACACTAAAATCTGCGATCACAACCCCTATCATTAAAAGGCTATCCCAAGAGGAAATGGATAAAAGAAGAGCTTAAGGACTATGTTATAACTGTGATGCTGTATACAAACCTGGATATTTCTGTACAGGTAAACAAAAACTTTTTATGTTACACATGGAATCTACTGACTCATAAGACACTGAGGAAGAGGAAGAAATTTTTCTTGAGGCTCCTGAATCTCCAATACCATCTGATGTTGAAGTATCTCTTCATGCTCTCACTGGGTCAGCCATTGGTGATACCATCATAATTACTGGCCTCATCAACAAGAAAACTATTTCTATACTTATTGATACAGGAAGCACCACTAGCTTCATTGACAGTGACCTGGTTTCTTCACTCAAGTGCTCTATCACACTAACTTCTCTTATGATTGTCACTGTTGCAAATAGAGAGAAAACAATAAGTTCTGGCATCTGTTCTAAGCTACATTGGAGCATGCAAGGGCACCAGTTTATGGATAACTTGAGAATTCTACCACTTGGAGGGTGTGACATAGTACTTGGAGCAGATTGGTTAAGGAAATTTGGTGATGTAACCTTCAATTTTGCAAAACTAAGCATTTCCTTTCACTATCAAAACAAACATATTACATTGCAGGGCACTACTCCAAAACATTCCTTTCTGATTATGAGTAGAGAGGCAGTCAAAAAGTTTTTTCTCAAACACTCACATGGAATAATAGCTCAGTTATTCTCCATCCATACTACCTCACCACCACCTAAAACTCCAGACACCTTACTACCAGTTTTGCAGGAGTTCAATGATATATTTCAGGAACCTTCCATCCTCCCACCTAAGAGAAGTCTGGACCATACCATTCCCTTATAACCTAACTCATAAACCAATGAGCTTATAAGTGCCCTTATGTGCAGAAAGGAGTTATTGAACAATTGGTTAAAGAAATGCTTCAAAATGAGATAATTCAGCCTAGTCACAGCTCATTTTCCTCTCCCATTCTTCTTGTGAGAAAGAAAGATAATTCTTAAAGGTTCTATGTGGATTATAGGAAGCTCAACAACATCACTATTAAAGATAAGTTTCCTATACCTATTGTGGATGAATTACTAGATGAACCACTGTTGATGGTGGATTTTAGTTTAAGGCTAAAATTGTAAAACCAAAATTGTACGCTGACATCTTGCATAAGACAACGCCATTAACAAGTGATGAATACTTCTTCACTTTTCTAATTCACCTAGAATGGAGCATGTGGCAACAATCCCAGTATTCTGTAAATTAAATACACAAAATTGATCCAGGTTAGAGCATGTGGCAACAATCCAATATACCCTGTGAATTTACAGCATTATTAATTAATGCATGACCATCCTTGTATTTCTTGTACTCATCATCGGTGTGGCATGACGACTAAGTGTTGTTCTCAGCAGAGTAACACGAACCTCCAAGCATTATTAATGAAGCATGTACGAAATACCCGTACATTCTGCAACTCTCGGTGTGTTATTCTAGCCCGATTAAGCATACAACTCTCGGTGTGTTATACTATCCCGATTGAGCATATTCGAATCTGGACTGTCCATATCAGTCTCAGAAACGATCACGACCATCCAATTTCACCAGCATGATTGGATAACTTAGATCGAATCCATGACCCCAAGCAGGTATTGGAATATTCACTACCGACCCAACGCGGGCCCCGCATGGTCGGTATAGGACCAAAATATCGCTACAATACTTCTCTGCGAGATTAACAACACTTTCCAGCGAGCATCACCGCAAGATCATCAACTACACTTTGCGAGTGTCACAAAAGTAGTCAAAAGAGCGACGCAATAAATGATGAGTGAAGAAAACTTGAGAAAAGCATGTTTATCCTGCGATGGTTACAAAACTTGCGAGAGTGAATATTTTAACTAATCGCAGAATCAACCCAAAATAAGAGGGAAACTTAGTTGTCATCCATTATGTAGCTACCCTATAAATATAGACCCAATGTGTCCAGAAAAGGATGATGTATTTTTGAGAGTTAAGAAAGTCTTGAGGAGAGAGAAACTTCAAGAGAATAGTTGTAATCTTGAATTCTTCCATTTTTGTAAACATTTCTGAAACCAAAATAATAAAGTGTCATTTTTCATCTTCAATTATGAGTTGATTATAGCAAAATCTTGCAATTGAGAATATTGTCGGTTTCAAGTTGCTTGTTGTCGCCAAGTTCATCAAGGAATAAAGGTATATATTATTGATTTATGAGTGTTTAATTATTCTTGAAGCTCAAAAAAGATCGAAATTGAAGTTGATGATGGTTGGTGCAGGAATTTTGAGGGGTTTCTATATTTTACCGGGGCTAATTTGGCTCTCACAGCGTTTGCATCCATCCTAGTTGTGTGTTTTGCACCTGCCGCACAGGGCAGGTATCTAGGAGATCAAAGCTTATCTCAATGGAGTTGACACACCAAATATGTATGGTGTTTAAACTTTGATAGTCAAGGCAAGTTAAAACATCAAATTTCAGATCAATTTTGTTAACAAGGGTGTAGTGTGGGAAATCCTGCAACTACATTTTGGCGCCCGAAACAGGGATTGAATTAGCGAAATCATAGAAAAAGGTGAAGAAGAAGATAAGAATTGTTCAAGATTAAGAAAATCATAAAACAAATCAGTGAGATATTTAAAGGAAGGATGATTAGAATCAAAAAGGATTGTAGAAAATTAGAGTGTGGTATGGTAACGAGAACAATGATTGATAGATTTCATGAACATATTAAGGGGAAGATACACAAACGGGATTTTGAAGCAAGGAAAATTATGACGGTGGAAAAAATATCACCATTGAAAGATTGGGAAAAGCAAGAAATCACATTTATAGCAGCAGAAATACCAGAAGAAAATCTAAGTCATACATCTCCATTGGTAGTCACAGTATCCACTATACCAATGAGAAAGAAGGAATCAATAAAATCTGTAGAAGAATGGGCTATGAATAGAACTTTGGTGGATGCAGGAAGTTCTGTAGACATAATATTTTATCATACTTTCCATAAAATGGGATATAAGGATGAAGAAATGTCTTATTCAACATATCATGTTCATGGATTTGGAAAGTCTTTAACAAAACCTAAAGGCGAAATAGTGGTACGAATTCCACTAGGGGAGATTGAAACACAAATAACGTTATGTGTGGTAGACGTGGAATCACCGTATAACATGATATTAGGAAGACCATGGATACACGCAATCAAGGCTGTAGCATCAACGTTGCATCAATGCGTCAAATTTCCTACACCCAGTGGAATTTGAGAAATTAGAGGAGACACAGATTTTGCGAAATTGTGTTGCCAAATTGAAGTAAGAAATTGTGAAGAACGTCCAAAGCTGCGAAAGGCTCGCAGAAAATTGGAGAGAGAAACAAAAAAGGAGGAAGAATTTAAAGTTTACATGATAAGAGCAAAAGAAGGAAAAGGAATACCCAGTGAAATCTCACGAGAAGGAGATGAACTCGCGAGAGTTATGAAAACACCAACACCAATGGGAGAACCTGAAGCCAGTTATATTGCAGCAGAACCAACAAAAGAAGTAAATATTGGGAGTGAAGAAGAGCCTAAAATGATGAAAATTGGAACTAGAATGGAGACAGATGAGGAAAAAAGAACTATAAATCTCTCGCGAGAGTATAAAGATATCTTCGCGCATGGATGAGATGCCAGGGATAGATCCATCAATAGCATGTCATAAATTAGAAATCAACAAAAATATAAGACCATATAAGCAAAGAATAATGAAAATCGCAACAACATATCATTCTCAGATAGAAGAAGAATTACAGAAGATGATTGACGTAAGAATTATAAGGAAAGCAAAATATCCATAGTGGATCGCAAATATGGTAGTGGTCCCAAAGAAGAACAAGGGGATAAAAATTTGTATAGATTTCACTGATTTAAACAAGGCTTGTCCTAAAGATAGTTTTCCATTACCAGATATCCCACAGATGGTTGAATCAGCGGCGGGAAATGCTAGGGTATCATCGTTGGATGGATATAAAGGATATAATCAAATCCCTCTCGCTGAAGAAGATCAAGAACATACCGCATTTTTTGCTCCAAGAGGATTATATTGTTATACAAAGATGCCCTTTGGCTTACGAAATGCTGGTGCAACATATCAAAGAATGGTAGAGAAGGTGTTTGCAAAGTGGATTCATAAAACATTAGAAATGTATGTAGATGATATGTTGATCAAAAGAAAAGAAGCTGAGAATCATGTGCAAGATCTGAAAGAGATTTTCGATCAAATGCAGAAATTTAATATTAAAGTGAATCTCGAAAAGTGTACTTTTGGAGTAATTTCAGGAAAATTTCTGGGGTACATTGTATCAAAAGAAGGAATACAAGTTGATCCGGAAAAAGTACAAGCAATTCGCGATATGCCTACGACGGTAAAAGATGTGAAAAAATTGAATGGACTCTTAGCTTTGCTATGAAGATTCACTTCGCGATCTTCAGACAAATGCAAATATTTTTTCGATATACTCAAGAAGGGAACAAAATTCAAGTGGACAGATGAGTGTGAAAAGGCTTTTCAAGGGATAAAAGAACATTTGATGAACATAACTATCTTACAGAAAGCTGAATCGGGAGAAGAACTATTGATTTATCTCGCAACAACCACATATGCACTAAGTGATGTGTTGCTGCGAGTAGATGTAGGGGTATAAAAACCAATTTATTAATCAGCAAAACGTTCAATTCTGCAGAAAGAAATTATTCAAAGATTGAGAAACTAATTCTAGCATTGGTGCATGCAACTTTTAAGCTTCACATCTACTTTCAAGCACATAAGGTCAAAGTGTTAACAAAAGTGCCAATTGAGTCAGTAATGAAAAATTCAAAAAGGATAGGCAGAGTTGAGAGATGGAATGCACAAGTAGGACACTTTGATATTCAATATGAAGTTTTATCTTCGCCAAAGTCACAAGTTATCGCAGACTTCCTAGATGAATTTCCTTTAGAAGATGATGAAGCTGTAGAAGAGATGATGGATGTAGAAGAGGAACATGGAGATCCAAAAGAGATATTAACAGAACCCGACAGATGGGAGATACTGGTGGATGAATCATCAAATGGGGAAGTAAATGGGATTGGAGTTGTTTTTATTTCACCAAAAGGAGAAAAAACAGCTTTTTCATTTAGATTAGAGTTTGCATCCACTAATAATGAAACAGAATATGAGGCCGTGATTCATGCTTTAAAATTTGCGGTAGAAATGAAGTTGGAAAATGCTAGAATCACCAGCAATTCACAGTTGGTTATTCGCCAAATAAAAGGAGAATACACAACAAATGAACCATCTTTAAGAAAGTATAAAAGGTTAGTCGAAGAATTATCTGCGAGAATTCCAAAAATAAAATGGAGACACATATCAAGGAAAGATAATAGGCTCATAGATGCATTTGCTTTCATATCTAGTATGATGACAAATCTAGCTGCGAGATGCATAAAAATTCAAACACTTTTTACACCAGCGATAGACAAGGAAGAAAAGGAAGAAGAAGATGTGATGATGGTTGAAGTTGGCGAAGAGGAATTAAAAATAACATTACGGATTGGTGAGAAGATCTTCATGCATATTTGGCAAGAGGAGAAATCCCAAGAAATCGATTGGAAGCACATAAATTAAAAAGTAGGGCAACCAATTATGATCTAAGAGAAGGAGTACTATATCGCAGATCTTTTAGTGGACCATCGCTAAGATGTTTGACGAGGGAGGAAGGGAAAAAAATATTAAAGATGTTACATAGTGGTGATGATGGAAATCATAGTGGAGGAAGATCTTTGGCATATAGAACAAAAATGCAAGGCTATTACTGGCCATATATGCATGAAGATGCAAAACAACTCTCAAGGCGTTGCGAAGATTTCCAGCGATATGGAAAGAAGATACATGCACCAAGAGCACCATTATCATCTTCAACAAGTGTATGGCCTTTTGGGAAATGGGGGTTAGATATTGTGGGACCATTTGTACCTAGTTCTGGACAAAGAAGATATCTGATTGTCGCAACAGATTATTTCACAAAATGGGGAGAAGTAAAGGCAGTACAACATATTCGCGAGAAAGATATTTTTACATTCATATTGGAGAATATAATTTGCAGATTTGGGATTCCAGCACAGTTGGTGTCTGATAATGGAAAGCAATTTGAAGGGCAGAATATAGAATTGATACTCAATGCATTTAAGATAAAGTGTGGAAAATCTACTCCTCTATATCCACAAGCAAATGGTCAAGCTGAAGCAACTAATAAGACAATCGCAGATATCTTAAAAAAGAAACTATAGGGATACCACAGAGCATGGTGTGAACAGGTGCATAATTCAATATGGGCCTACAATACAACTAGACGAGAAGCTACTGGAATGTCACATTTTTGTTTGTCATATGGAGTTGAAGCTGTGTTACCAACAGAAGTAGCTATTCCTACAACAAAAAGAGAGGCTTGGGAAAGAAATCTAAGTCTTTGGAATGATTTTAAATAAATTGGATGAATTAGAAGAAAAAAGAGAAAAGACTTTACAACATATGGAAAATTACCAGCGAAGATTGGCTCGTGAGTACAATAAACGTGAATTTAAACCTGGCGATTTGGTTTCTGCGAAAAACACTAAGTTATCAGCGAGAGAATGGTGGAAAGTTGGAGAGAAAATTGGATGGACCATACATCATTAAAGAGATAGTTGGAGCCGGGGCATACAAACTAATGGACCCTGAAGGGAGAGATGTTGGTCAAAGACTTGACAGACCATGGAATAGACTATATCTGAAAAAGTATTATCAATGACAACTTCTGCAAGATAAGAGATACAGGTACGTTGTAAAAAAAAAAATTGGTTTTACGATTGCGAGGTTCTCCTAATAATTAAGCAAAGCAAGAACTGCGAGCATAATCGCAAGAATGGCGGATAAAATTTCACAGATATTAATATAATGGGACGAACCTATATGGCATGCACCCTAGTTCCCGAATAAAATTTCACAAGAGGCAAATGTAAGACCTAATAGTGCGTCATATAAGGGGGTATCTCTTGACATAACTCAGTGATAAGGTTATACCGCTGTTGGAACCTGAGTTATGCAGATGTTGGGGTTAAAGAAATACTATCCAGGAGAGGGATCTTGGATTTCCAATCATATAAGGTTATACCCTGATTGGACGACTAAGGACCTCTTCTAAGGAGTGGAGAGTATGACCAAGGCGCCGAGGTACACGGTTGAGTCAAGGGTGCCCGGGGGTACGAAACTACCCTGGTCATCCTTGGCAAGTCTTGGCTATGATGCACTCGGCCCGAAGAAAACCCCACTTAGGGTGCAGTCTTGTAACTATAATCCATATAGGCATAAAGGACAAGAGGCTGCGAAAAACAACTGGTTGTTGGAAAATATGGATGGGAGGAGCTAGTCTTGTATGGCCGATGTGCCCTCCTTGAAGGGGCAACCAGGGGGAAGATAAGGGCGGCACCCTCCATTAGGGAGCTGATAAGTGTCTAAAGACGGCAATGTCATGGGGCTTTATGATAGCAAGAACATTTAGGCCTGTTATATTGTCGCGTGACGAAAGTTATACAAAGGCAACAAGCCAAAAGAAAAAAGTTAAGATGAGATCAATGGGTTTTTACATGAAAGTGTAAAGACATCCTGCGATTTCATCGCAAGATGGCAATGTCATAAGTTTTAATTCTTGCAAGAGAGTTTACGCTTATCATATTGTCGCAGAGATGTTGAAAAAATATTGATAAGACAAGATCAATGGGTCAATACACGCAAATGTAAAGACGTCCTGCGATTTTGTCGCAAAAAGAAAAACTTTTTTGGCAAAATAAGACCTTTAACTAGGAAGGCAAAATAAGACCAACAGAATAATCTTAAAAAATTAACTATTCTATTTTAAGATGCAGGAAAGATTTGTTCATCGCGGGAGAATATATAATAAAGCAGATTCGTAACATCGTAAACTCTTTTAAAAAAAATCGGAATATTGCAGCTGTACTCATTACATCGCAGAAATATTCATATTTTCACAGTTCACAGAAAGGAGACACAGGAAATAATTCACCATTTCAAGAAAGATAATGAAGGGCAAGTAGGGGAGTGGAGAAATAAGATTTCATTATCTTCCTTGAGGATATTCAAAGTAAACAAAATCAAAAGTTGAATTCTCAAAATTTCAAAAGTTACATTATCCGCAAGAAAGAAGAAGAAAAAGAAAGCAAAAATGAAATTCAAGTTTTGACGATTGTCTCGCCAGATTCACTATTCTTGCTCGCCAGATTTGTTATTCTTGCCAAAATTTTCAGCTTCATCAGTATTCTTCTCACCGCTTGTAGTTTCTTCTTTAGGAGGACTTCTCTCTTCTTCATTATCTTCTTGAGGACTTCTCTTCTTCATTATCTTCTTGAGTGGTATTTTCTTCATCAGTGAATTCTAATTCCTTATCCATGGGAAGAGGAGTTTCATCATCATCAACTTTTAAAGGAGGAACAGATACATGAGGGAGAGAATGGGAGAGCAGAATATCGTTCCCAAGAACTTCAGCACTGAGGTGGACCTTGCGAAGGAAACATCTATCACGATTCCTAATCTCTATATTTTTGAAATACTCGAGATAATCAAGTCTTATTTCTGCTTTGTCGCGGGCTTCAATATAATTGGAAGTAAGAGTCTTATTTTTTTTGCGAACTTTATCCAATTTGTCACTAAGATCAGCGATGGTAGAATGAAGATTTCTTTCGATTTCATGAAAGTGACAAAAGTGATAAAAGATAATTCAGTCAAAGATTTTGCAAGAAATATAACACAAAATTTGACAGAAAGGTCAACAAGAGAGGCAGTCAATTGACTACCTTTTTCTGCGAGGTTAAGTTTTGAATTAATGTAAAGAAACAGTTTTCCCATTGATTCATAGCGTCATCGAATTTATCGCCAACCACACCCTTCAGATGAGATTTCATGTTTTCTTCTCTGGTGCGTAGAGACAAGTTTTCCTTTGCTAGTAAGGAATGAGATTCCTTCAATTGAGACTATTGGTCTTGAAGCTCACTGGCCTTCAAACTAAGAGTTAACCTACCCTTGATAAGTTTATCCTTCTCAGCAGCAGATGACTGAGTTACCTCCTTGAGTTCATCTTTAAGGGAACAAAGAGATTGCTCTTGATTATCGCATATTCTTTGTAGATTAGTCAATTGCTGTGAAGAAATCGCCATCAAGCTTGAAAATCTATGTTTCTCTTGGGATAAAGTTCTATATTCATCTGATAAAGATTCTACCGCCAAATTAGACTTGGTTAACGAATATGAGAGACGAGTAATCTCGTTACTTAATAAATTTTGACTTTGCGATAGTTTGTTATTTTCATTAGTAAGATTATCTATTTGATCGATCGAATATGTGAAGAGATTATCTAATCTATTATACTGGTCCATCCAAGAATCTCTTTCAACACGAGCTTCGTCAACGATAGATTCAAATTTAAGTCTCTCCATGAAACGAGTCCGATTTGAAACTAATATATGAATCAAGAATTTAAGAAGGAGACTTGAGTACAAAAGATATGAAAGCAAAATAGAAAAACAAAAGGGTAGAGGCAGGAAAATTGTACCTTTCATCTCGTCATTTTTTCTGCGAAGGTTCTCGCAGTTAAGAGAAGAGTTGCGAAGCATATGGTTCAGAGTATCATATTCAGAAGTTTTGACTTGAAGGATTTTTCTCAGAGTTTCAACTTCATTTTCTAAAGATGCTCGTGAAGCAGTGTTATCAGAGCCAAAATATTTAAGTAAGGTCTCGCAAGCTTCATATTGGAGAGAGTCGGTAGAAGATTTTCTAGCATCGTCTAAAATATTAGATAAAATTTTAAAAGCAATATCAACTCCAGCTAAGATTCCATTCGATGGAGGAAGAGATGCAGAGGGTGAAGTGGTAACAAGGGAAAGTTGAAGATTTGAGTCATTTGCGATGGTTGTATTATCAGAAGGAGGAGTGTTGGGAAAAACAACAGTTGAAGGCAGTAAAGGGATAGAAGGAATTTCAGTCACAGCAATTTCAGGAGCTTGATTTGTCAATGAATCAAAAGAAGTAGAGGTGTTGGCAGCGATATTCTCGCAGGCAAAATGAAGAGGACCCAGTTGCGAGGGTGTGGGAGTAATTCTTGCAGATGCTAACGTGGGGATGGAGAAATCAGCCTCAAGAGCTTTGAAATGACGAGATATCTTGGGAGGATTAGCGATGTTCTCGACATTCTGCGAATAATAACTTAGATAAGAAACAGAGGCAACAATATTGTTATTAAGAAATAGGATGTGTTTCTTACCACCTTATCATTCGCAGAACTTCTCTTCTTCTTCTCAGTTGGTCTTTTGCGAGCATTAGGGTTTTGACCTGAAGATTGGGTGTTAGGGATAGTTCCACTGAAGAGAAAACATAATACGGGAGTTAATGAAGGATCAAATAGAGAAGATCGAAGAATATGAGTAAAAATTGAATCAAATAAAGATTTTAATTAAAAAACATACCTTGATGATTCCATTAGAACAGTAGAAGGAGAATATGAAGAAGAAGAAAAGTTGCAGACGGAAGATAAAACAAACAGATGAAGAAGATAGAGAAGTAGAAGAAGAAAATTAGTTTTTAAGTTTAACTCTGCCTTTTATAGGCAAAAGAGAATAACCTGTTGAGTAAAGACGTGTCCGTAAAAATATGAATTTACAACACGTGTAGGCGGTAAATCTAAATTAACGGAGCAATGTCGAGAAAAAAATATGGGAAGAAGAGAGGCTGCGAGCACTTTGAAGAATTGAAGATTCTCATATCCTCTCCACTTTGCGAAGAAGACATGAGAAGATGCAAGATGTAGGACCATAATATCGCTACAATACTTCTCTGCGAGATTAACAACACTTCCCAATGAGCATCACCGCAAGATCATCAACTACACTTTGCGAGTGTCACAAAAGTAGTCAAAAGAGCGACGCAATAAATGACGAGTGAAGAAAACTTGAGAAAAGCATGTTTATCCTGCGATGGTTACAAAACTTGCGACAGTGAATATTGTAACTAATCGCAGTATAATCGCAGAATCAACCCGAAATAAGAGGGAAACTTAGTTGTCATCCATTATGTAGCTACCCTATAAATATAGACCCAATGTGTCCAGAAAAGGATGATGTATTTTTGAGAGTTAAGAAAGTCTTGAGGAGAGAGAAACTTCAAGAGAATAGTTATAATCTTGAATTCTTCCATTTCTGTAAACATTTCTGAAACCAAAATAATAAAGTGTCATTTTTCATCTTCAATTATGAGTTGATTATAGCAAAATCTTAACAAGGGTGTAGTGTGGGAAATCCGGCAACTACATTCGGCCTCCCCAAAAGGATGGCATAGCTTTCCAAACCGTCCAAGCCAAAGCAGTATGAACGAAAAAACCCTAAATTAGGGTTTGCGGCACATTACATGTGTCGCAAAACAGTCTCAACCATCCATCTTCGCAGGCATAAATGGAGGGTGTATATGTAGATTCAAAGGGTCCGGAACATGTCAACACAATCATCGTGGGCCTACCTACATACCTGACTGATCAGTCAGCACCAACTATAGTTGGTCGTCCTGATTCGAGCGCCCCAAACTGGGTGTGACACACGGCCGGCAAAACCCTGACTAGGGTTTGTGTCGCGATCACGAGCGTCCATCTTCTCCTGCTCAAGGGTTCAGGAATAGACTAAGCAGGTCCGATAAGTATCAACATGATCACTGCGGACCCACCTATCTCCACACCCAATCGTCCAAGACCGAACTTGGCTATACACCTAGATTCGCGCGCCCAAAACAGGCATGGTCGCACCTCCTAATTGTAAACTGATCTCGACCACTCAACTTCGTCGGACAAATCGAGTGGCTTAGATCACATTTCTATGAGGCAATGAAGTACAGGCGTGAACACCAGCCTACCACCCACACGCCGAACCAATTGGCCGGGAGCGACCAAGCCTGATCGTCTTGAAACGCGCGCCCGAAGTTGTCATGATGCGCGGCTTTTGTGGCACCAGATTTCTGTCGCAAATTGATCTCGGCTACTCAACTTTTCCGGACAAATTAAGTAGCCCAGATCACACTTTCACGGGACAGTGAGGTATGGTCATGTATACCGGCATGCCGTCTACACGCATGCCCGATCGGCCATGCCAAAATCGTGTCCCAAGCTTGGATTCGACCACCTTTTCTAAAACCCTAATTCCACCAACGGTCGCAGATGAGTGTCTTAAAGATCATCTCGTCCGTCCAACTTCACCGGCTTGGTTATACAGCCCTGGTCAGGAGTTATTTGGTCCGTGAGGCGTCATGGTGATCACCACCCATCACTCTACCACATCATGTGGTCGGCCAAGGGAGGACTTGCTTGCACAACTTCCAAACCATCACATGAAGTAGGCTGGACATGAGGCTATTTTGAGACGCTCAAACAGCGATGTTTCATACATCTTGAGTATACTCGATGCGAACACGCATAGAATACACATGATACTTCACAAGTATCAACTTCCTAAATAACTTAGTTATTTAATCTAGCATTACATTGTACTTTTTTGGGGTCCCACGATCCACACACTCAATACATCAATCATGTCACAAACTGGGGGATACATACTGGGGTATTGGTGGGGTTTCTGGCGTGCAGCGCACAACGCGCCATCACAAGAACGTGTTAGGAAGTCATGGACGGTTAGCGATGATGGAAGAAGTGGGAAAAACTGGTCGTGTGCCACTAACACATCACTCCACTACTTCATCACTCCACTTTCTCCACTTCCCACGAGATACGAGGGTTAGGCTTAAAGACTTGTATAAATAGGTTCTCCTCCATATTTTCCAAGCAGGAACAAGACAAGACAAAAAAAACAAGTGTTGATACAATCGCATTCAAACACCAGAACTGATAGCTTACGTCCTGCAAGCCAGTTCATCTTTCTGATACAAGTCATACATAGCCAACACCTTCACAATCTCAACACCTTCTTCACTTCCCTCCCTATATCCTTCGCTTTGTGACCGAAACAAGTCTGGAACGGCCATTTCTTAGTTTAGGCCGGATTTGCACAGATTGATTTCTCGAATCTACAAGCACTCCCGTGCAGTGCATTTGTTTAAGGTTTAGACTCATTTCTCATCCACACACCCAAAATTACCAAAACCGACAGAAATAGTTTTCACCCATAAACAACTACATGGTGCCATCATTTTTTCAAAGATAGACCTGATGGATGGATATCACCAGATCAGAGTTCATGATCTTGACATCCACAAGACAGCTTTTAGAACTCATCAAGGCCATTATGAGTTTAAGGTGATGCCATTTGGCCTCACCAATGCCCCTGCCACATTTCAGGCTCTCATGAATGATATTTTTAAACCATTCTTAAGAAAGTTTATCTTGGTGTTCTTTGATGACATACTTATTTATAGTAAAAGCATGAGTGACCATGTAGAACACCTCACACTGGTTTTTAATCTGCTTAGACAACATCAACTATTTGCTAACATGTTAAAATATTGCTTTGGACAACCTTCATTGGAGTATCTTGGTCACATAGTCTCAGCAGAGGGTGTTTTTGCTGATCCAAATAAAATTATATGTATGCAATCATGGCTACTACCAAAGAATATAAAGGAGTTGAGGGGTTTTCTGGGTCTCACGGGTTATTATAGAAATTTTGTGCAGCATTATGGTGTTATCAGAAATCCATTAACTGCTCTTCTCAAGGAAAATTCTCTCCAATGGAGTCCAGCTGCTACAACTGCATTTGAGATCCTCAATAAGGCAATGAGCTCTACACCTGTGTTATCTTTACCTGATTTCTCTAAACCATTTATGGTGGAAAGTGATGTTAGTGACATGTGCATTGCAGTTGTCCTCTTGCAAGAGAAGAAACCAATTGCTTACTTCAGCAAGCCACTAGGCTCTTGAGCTGCAGCACTATCTACTTATGAGAAAGAATTTCTGGCTATTGTTACTGCAGTCCAAATATGGAAATATTATCTCCACGATGCTAAATTCATTATCAAAACTGACCATCAAAGTATGAAGTACCTATTGGAACAGAAAGTTACCACTGCATTCCAACAAAAATGGATCATCAAATTGCTTGGCTTTGATTATGAAATCTAGTACAAAAAAGGCTGTGACAATGTGGTTGTTGATGCACTTTCTAGAAGACCCTCAGATTCTGCTACTTGCCACTCCATGGCCATATCTACACCAACTTGGGTACAAGAAGTTCAACAGAGTTATGTTGATGATGTCAAGACCAATAAACTTATTTCTTAGATTTTACTCAGTCCTGATTCTCTACCAAATTACTCACTTATTGATGGTGTTCTGAGATACAAAAATAAGCTTTATATTGGACCGATGCTTAGATTAGAGACAAACTCTTACAGTCCCTACATACTTATACCATTGGAGGTCATTCTGGCATCCAAGCTACATCATTGAGAGCAAGGAGTCATTTTCATTGGACAGGTATACATAAAGACATCATTTCTCTTGTTTCCCAGTGTGACATTTTTCAGAGAAACAAAGCTGATACCACCAACTTTGCTGGATTGCTACAACCTCTGCCTATACCTAAACATGGTTGGAAATATATTACCATGGATTTTGTAGAAGGCTTGCCTATAAGCAACAAGAAAAGTGTCATCTTGGTGGTGTTAGACAGATTGACAAAATATGCTCACTTCTTAGCTCTCCAACATCCCTATACTGTTGCATCTGTAGCTCATGCATTTCTGAACCAAGTGGCTAAGTTACTTGGATTACCCTCTTCCATTGTGTCTGACAGAGATAGAGTCTTCACCAGAAATTTCTGACATAATTTATTTAAGGCATTGGGTACTCACATCAACCTCAGCACATCATATCATCCCCAAACAGATGGCCAAACTGAAAGGGTCAATGCTTGTGTTGAAAATTATTTGAGGTGCATTATTGGGCATAGACCAGGGAAGTTGACCGATTTCTTAGCCTTAACAGAATGGTGGTATAATACTAGCTACCACACAATCCTCAAGACTTCTCCTTTTAAGGCACTATATGGGTATGTACCTCCTCATCTTGCTTTTCCTTCTGCTACTACAACTTCAGTTGCTGCAGTTGAGACATACTTGAGAGACATGGCTTCTCTTCTTGATATGTTCAAAGAATCCCTTCATAAAGACCTGGAAAGAATGAAGATATATGCTGACAGAGCAAGACAAGATTGAACCTTTGAAGGGAGAGATTTTGTTTACCTTAAACTTCAACCTTACAGGCAGTCCTCTCTCTTCTTGAGGAAAATTTTTAAGCTCTCTTCCAAATTTTATGGTCCTTATAAAGTCATTCAACCCATTGGCAAAGTGGCTTACAGGTTGGATTTACCTTCACATTCTCGCATTCATCCTATATTCCATGTCTCTCAACTAAAGAAACACATTGGTCAGAAGCACACCCCTTCTCCCTCTCTACCAATAGTAGACCATGAAGGCCAGATGATTATGCTCCCTGAAAAGATTTTGGATACAAGGAACATTTTGCAGGGCAAACAACATGTCAGACATGTGTTGATCCAATGAACTATTTCATCCCCTAGGAATGCAACTTGGGAGAACGTCTATAATATTCGCACCCACTATCCTAAGTTCATCCTTGATGACAAGGATGTTTTTCAGGGGTAGGTATTGTCACAGTATGTCTAGTAAAGGCTACCTCTTTAGCCTTCCCTCAGTAATAACTTGGATGTACTTAACAGTCTTACCTTAGCTTATTCTAGCCATCTGATATTGGACACATGTGTGTGATCCATTCATTAGGTTAAGACCCAATTATTGGGCATTTAAGCTGTAATAAGGATTCGTTAAATCCCATCTGAAATCTAATGAAATTTGTTCTTCCCTTGGTTGCGCTCTCTAGCACAGATATTGGCTTGGATCTCTGATTCAAGAGGTGTTTAACACCATTTACCCTTCATTTCCACTCCTATGTGTGTTGAACTGTTGTGTAATCACAACGAGACACCTTTCGGTTTAAAGGCTTGTTGCACGTGCTCAGTGCATTCGCGGTGCTGCGAAAGTGACTTAGGCTTAGAATTGGTGATTAAATTGGATCAATGTACTATCTTGTATCGTAGTTTGAAATAAATTAAATCTTATTTGAGTTCACTAAAAATAACACTCCACATTCGACGTTGTCTCCAAAAAAAAAAGTTTGTTGCTAACGAAGAAGATTATTATGTTCCGGAAAGAGGTACGTTTACAATTTTATAATCGATACATGTACCATCATTGTCGCTCTCTGAAATTAATAATAACACCTACATGTCCTTGTTAAGTTCGGTCACATTGATCCCCATGGTGAACCATTAATTCGCGACCATAATATCAAGGCTTACAAGAAGAGCACTAATTAGAATGTAAGTGTGTGAATTATGTCGTAGGGTGTAATCGAGGCGTAGGACTAAAAAGGTCAAATAAGTATTTATATAAAGCGAGGATTGGTTACTCGCTTTCAGTTCTCAGCGAGGAGCATGACCTCGCTCTAGTAAAGCGAGGATTGTAAACTCGATCTTTTCTTAAAAGTGAATATTGTTTCCTCGTTGTTTTTCTTTTTCTGGCGAGGATTATTTTCTCGCCTATTTGTAAATCCCCGCTCATCTTACCTGCTTTCGAGCAGAGAGAAAAGAGATTTAAACTTTTTGGGTTTTAGACCACGGTTTTTGGTCATTGTTGTTGTACACAATTGAGCCACTAGACTCGTCCTAAGATGGTAAATCTCGGTAAACACAAAGGATGGCGGTACACCTGAGTTGAATGAAAACTACTAATGCTTCTTAAGATGATAACGGGAGACAGAAGAAAAGGAAAAAATGATACGTTGACCGAGGGTGCACCATGAAAAATTGTGTGAGGGGGTGGTGGGGACCACTCATGCCCCACCCCTATCCCAATGCAGAGAGGGGACATTTCTGACCATCCGATCCCCTCTCGGTGCCCACTTCGGTGCTGGCTTCGGTGGATGTATCAAGGCTCAAGAAAAGAAGCTGGAAAACGTAATATCCCCACCAGAAATAACATGCTTTTGATGTTAAAATACCCTCGGTAGTTCTGTAATGTATACAAGGTCTCAGCAGAGCAGCTGTATCTGTAGGAACTGGTATTTTGGTGATTCTTGAAAAAACAAGGGATAATGCTAGGATGACCGTGAGAAGCACCGGGGGAAATTCTGGGGCTCTAATAGGGGTGGGCCCCACCATCACCAGTGGGGCCCACCCCTATTAGAGCCCCGGGATTTCCCGGTGCTTCTCACGGTCGGCTAATCATTGTTACAAAACAAGGGTCTGTTCGTCATTGTTAATAGAAAAATGAAATTATGCTATTAAAATGAAAGAAAGAGGAGAAAAAGAAGAAGAAGAAAGGAACAACTCGTACTGTGTGTTTACAGTTCTGACAGTCGCTTAATAAACATTCATTAAACTCCATTAAAGTCTCATCTCTCTCTCTGCTTTTCTGTTTCACTTATCATTCCGTCATTCCCTCCCTCAGACCACAAAACCCTCGTTTCATTCTAGAGAATGGCACCAAAATCCAAACCCCAATTCCTTGTAATCATGTTGTGTCTTCATCTTTCATTCTACATCCTCGCCATTTCTTCTCTCTCAACACCTTCACCTTCACCTGCACCTGCTTCATCTCCATCTTCATCTCCTCCCAAATCATCTTCATCTTCTTCTAGTCATTCCCCTCTTGACCCAAAACAACTCACAACACTCGAATCACTCAACATTCCTACATCTAAAGATCCATGTTCTCAACCCTCTTTACACAATGCAACTCTGTGCAACTCAGATAAGCCATTTAGTCATCTCACTTCTCTTCGTCTCATTGATTGTTCAAGTGATGTTCAAATCTCAACTACTGCTCTAAAATCTTTAACAACACTACAGGATTTTCAGTTCATCAATTGCCCTATTCCACTTGTTCATTTCCCAAATGAACTTACCTCAAATCTACGTTCTTTTACCTGTATAAAGAGTCTTAAGAAATTAACTGGTGTCTGGCTTGGCAGATTAAGAAATCTTACTGATTTAACCGTCACCGATGTCTCCATTACTGCTAGTGGTCCAACAATTATCTTGGGTAATACTCCCTCCGTCCTAGTTTACTTGCCAAAATTAGGAAATTTTTTTGTCCTAAATTACTTGTCAAGTTTCATATTTTTCCACTTTTTATCCTAATTTACCCCTCTGTTGGAATCAGGTCATATTATTGAGAACTGTGTAGCTCCATTTCCTATACACAATTTTAAATTCTCATCTCTCTATATATCCTTTATTTTATTTTTATTTTTTTGAATTCTTCAAATAAAGATAAAAAAACTAGATATATAAAAACCATGTATCATAAATACTATTTTGGGGTAATTTTGGAAAAAAATCTACTCTCTATATTTCTTAATATGTGTCAAAAACCAATTTTAGCAAATAAACTAGGTCGGAGGGAGTACGAAACAACTCAAATCTGTTAAGATTTCTCGTGCTAATCTAACTGGTTCTCTACCCAAGAAATTCCATTTCTTGAAGATGACACACATGGATTTGTCCAATAGTCGACTTAAAGGAAAGGTACCTAATTCTTTAACTCTGCTTACAGATCTTCAATTACTTAATCTCTCGTCAAATACATTGTCTGGTGAATTATCTGAATCTTTTGGAGATTTATTATCACTTCAAAATGCGTCATTTGGGTCTAATTCAATGTCAGGTCAAATCCCTGAATCAATATCTGATTTGCATTCATCAATGCACCTTGATCTAAGCTCAAACCAATTTAACGGAACCATACCCAAATTCCTTACACGGATGAAGAATTTGAAGTACTTGAATCTTGAGAATAATAATTTTCATGGTGTTTTACCATTTAATAAGTCATTTATTCAGATGTTAGAGGTGTTTAAGGTTGGGGGAAATAGTGGTGTATGTTTCAATCATTCTACACTATCTACAAAACTGAAACTTGGGATTGCTCGTTGTGATAAATATGGATTGCCAGTTGCGACCCCATCTGAATCTGGGTTCGGCAATGATACTAGTAGCAGTGCGGATTCCGAAGATGACACAAGTGGTGATAATGATTCTCAATCCATTGATACTAAAAAGCATGGACCCAATAAGATTGTTCTTGGTACAGCAATTGCGCTTTCATCGCTAATATTTCTCATTGTTTTCTTAATTCTTCTCAACAAATGTTGTCGTTGAAATGTGAAATGAAGGAAGAACTGAAATTAGAAATTTTAGATCAAATGAGAACGGGTTCTCAAAAAAATAGGATCCCTCATGTTACAGAGAGTGTAAAACATGATGAATGATTAATGAGGGTAGTGCATTTTAGTGTCATCAATCATTTTTTGCATTCTGCAGCTGGGAATTACAGGTCTTTGACATCCAATTATGTGCAGGTGTATGATATTATTAGTTGGTACAGAGAAGATATGGAATGCTAGTGGTTGTGAAAGGTTTCATGTGGGATTCTCTTGCTGTTGAATTACAGTTAAAACTTCACAACAGTATGATTGTTTATTGTGATGTTGTATTAAATTAGGGATTTTTCATGTTCATTAAAGTGTATCTGCTCGAGAGAACTCATGTTTGTTCATTAGTCGATGTTAATTTATACACCCTATGATTGGATTTTTCGTATGGTTGCACATTCTTGTTTATCAATCGTTGATAGTTGGGTTTGTGTAGGTGTAAATTATACACAGATCCAGGTGGCAACATCCTAGGCCTGGTGCACCTAAACACGAAAAGACGCGAAGCATGGAATGAAGATTAGTGGCGCGAGATTTCAGGAGCCACGTGGATCGGGCGTGATCGCTCTCTACGGGTCGGATAAGACTTGATTCAGACTTCTGACAAAGCTGACATGACGAGACGCGGCGGGACAAACGAGGTGCTATGGTCAAATGGATAAGAAAGTAGGGGACACATCGGCTAACCATAAAAGCAACGATCGAAGACGGGCGACATTCAGAAACAGGCGACATCGTGTCAAGAGAGCATCGGGAGATGTCGGCTCGGACGAAAGACATGCGAAGAGTCAAGATACCTCGGCCATGTGAGGCGACATAAGTCGATCCGACCGCAGAACTGCTGAATTGATGTAACATGACCAACACCTTATCTTGGGTGTATGGAACTTCTCCTATAAATAAAGGGACTTGTATTCATGAAAGTTAGGTTGTAATTTTGGGAGAGGAGGAGAGAGAAACTCGAGTAAACACTAGGAAGAAGGGAGTGAGAAGTAAGTTCACCTTGTAAAGAAATCCAACTAAGATCAACACCTTTGTAACACCTTGAAGTAATAAGATTCATCATTTCACCCCCGTGGACGTAGGTAATCATACCGAACCACGTATATCTTGTGTTCATGGTTGAGTGTTTACTTTCATTTGAGAAGAGTAGTACGTTTCTAACCTTTGGATGTAGTTTGTAGTAAAATGCATCTACATTCTGGCGCCGGCTAAGGGGACACGACTAAGATCTCCGGATACCTTGCCATTAAAGCCTTGAGAGACGATCAATGACTCCTCAATACACGTTAATGTGTTGGAGTAGAAGCTACGATGAACTCGTTGGCGAAGTAATGGTTGTTTTGAGTCATTCTCGAGCATTTAAAGTCGGAAGCGATAGCGAGCGTCTTCTTAGCGTCTTCAACAGTTTGATCGGAGAGAAACTTCACGAGCTCACCGGCGACTAACGTTCGGGTTAGAAGCTACGTGAAGAATCTGTTGAAAGGACGACTGTTTGTTCTTGATAGTTGTGTGTTTATTAGCGTTAAGCGAGTTGTTTCTAGCTGCAGTAAGAAGTCGGGTGCTCCGAGTTACCAAAAGTTAGCGTTTTAGATGATTCATCATGTAATGAACTGTCGACCATATATGATTTTTAGCCGGCGGTGTAGCGTAAGTCGTCGGAAAGGTCATAATTAAATCTCGAAAAAGTGGAATTGGTACAAGTTTAATTTGATTCTAGGGGTTACTTGCCGTACTTTTTAAGCATCACGTGCATAAGATCAATGATTTGGATCATGTAGAATAAAGGACAAACTAACTTAAATGCATAGGTCGAGTACAGAGAGCGACGTCGTACGGAGTGATAGTGACAGGGAAGTGAGTTCAGCCACAGATTCAGCATAAGAACAAAATAGGATAGATAAACGGAACCCACCTGATAACCAAAGTGTATGGCCTTTTGGGAAGAAGATACATGCACCAAGAGCACCATTATCATCTTCAACAAGTGTATGGCCTTTTGGGAAATGGGGGTTAGATATTATGGGACCATTTGTACCTAGTTCTGGACAAAGAAGATATCTGATTGTCGCAACAGATTATTTCACAAAATGGGGAGAAGTAAAGGCAGTACAACATATTCGCGAGAAAGATATTTTTACATTCATATTGGAGAATATAATTTGCAGATTTGGGATTCAAGACGGTTGGTGTCTGATAATGGAAAGCAATTTGAAGGGCAGAATATAGAATTGATACTCAATGCATTTAAGATAAAGTGTGGAAAATCTACTCCTCTATATCCACAAGCAAATGGTCAAGCTGAAGCAACTAATAAGACAATCGCAGATATCTTAAAAAAGAAACTATAGGGATACCACAGAGCATGGTGTGAACAGGTGCATAATTCAATATGGGCCTATAATACAACTAGACGAGAAGCTACTGGAATGTCACATTTTTGTTTGTCATATGGAGTTGAAGCTGTGTTACCAACAGAAGTAGCTATTCCTACAACAAAAAGAGAGGCTTGGGAAAGAAATCTAAGTGCTGGAATGATTTTAAATAAATTGGATGAATTAGAAGAAAAAAGAGAAAAGACTTTACAACATATGGAAAATTACCAGCGAAGATTGGCTCGTGAGTACAATAAACGTGAATTTAAACCTGGCGATTTGGTGCTGCGAAAAACACTAAGTTATCAGCGAGAGAATGGTGGAAAGTTGGAGAGAAAATTGGATGGACCATACATCATTAAAGAGATAGTTGGAGCCGGGGCATACAAACTAATGGACCCTGAAGGGAGAGATGTTGGTCAAAGACTTGACAGACCATGGAATAGACTATATCTGAAAAAGTATTATCAATGACAACTTCTGCAAGATAAGAGATACAGGTACGTTGTAAAAAAAAATTTGGTTTTACGATTGCGAGGTTCTCCTAATAATTAAGCAAAGCAAGAACTGCGAGCATAATCGCAAGAATGGCGGATAAAATTTCGCAGATATTAATATAATGGGACGAACCTATATGGCGTGCACCCTAGTTCGCGAATAAAATTTCACAAGAGGCAAATGTAAGACCTAATAGTGCGTCATATAAGGGGGTATCTCTTGACATAACTCAGTGATAAGGTTATACCGCTGTTGGAACCTGAGTTATGCAGATGTTGGGGTTAAAGAAATCCTATCCAGGAGAGGGATCTTGGATTTCCAATCATATAAGGTTATACCCTGATTGGACGACTAAGGACCTCTTCTAAGGAGTGGAGAGTATGACCAAGGCGCCGAGGTACACGGTTGAGTCAAGGGTGCCCGGGGGTACGAAACTACCCTGGTCATTCTTGGCAAGTCTTGGCTATGATGCACTCGGCCCGAAGAAAACCCCACTTAGGGTGCAGTCTTGTAACTATAATCCATATAGGCATAAAGGACAAGAGGCTGCGAAAAACAACTGGTTGTTGGCAAATATGGATGGGAGGAGCTAGTCTTGTATGGCCGATGTGCCCTCCTTGAAGGGGCAACCAGGGGGAAGATAAGGGCGGCACCCTCCATTAGGGAGCTGATAAGTGTCTAAAGACGGCAATGTCATGGGGCTTTATGATAGCAAGAACATTTAGGCCTGTTATATTGTCGCGTGACGAAAGTTATACAAAGGCAACAAGCCAAAATAAAAAAGTTAAGATGAGATCAATGGGTTTTTACATGAAAGTGTAAAGACATCCTGCGATTTCATCGCAAGATGGCAATGTCATAAGTTTTAATTCTTGCAAGAGAGTTTACGCTTATCATATTGTCGCAGAGATGTTGAAAAAATATTGATAAGACAAGATCAATGGGTCAATACACGCAAATGTAAAGACGTCCTGCGATTTTGTCGCAAAAAGAAAAACTTTTTTGGCAAAATAAGACCTTTAACTAGGAAGGCAAAATAAGACCAACAGAATAATCTTAAAAAATTAACTATTCTATTTTAAGATGCAGGAAAGATTTATTCATCGCGGGAGAATATATAATAAAGCAGATTCGTAACATCGTAAACTCTTTTAAAAAAAATCGGAATATTGCAGCTGTACTCATTACATCGCAGAAATATTCATATTTTCACAGTTCACAGAAAGGAGACACAGGAAATAATTCACCATTTCAAGAAAGATAATGAAGGGCAAGTAGGGGAGTGGAGAAATAAGATTTCATTATCTTCCTTGAGGATATTCAAAGTAAACAAAATCAAAAGTTGAATTCTCAAAATTTCAAAAGTTACATTATCCGCAAGAAAGAAGAAGAAAAAGAAAGCAAAAATGAAATTCAAGTTTTGACGATTGTCTCGCCAGATTCACTATTCTTGCTCGCCAGATTTGTTATTCTTGCCAAAATTTTCAGCTTCATCAGTATTCTTCTCACCGCTTGTAGTTTCTTCTTTAGGAGGACTTCTCTCTTCTTCATTATCTTCTTGAGGACTTCTCTCTTCTTCATTATCTTCTTGAGTGGTATTTTCTTCATCAGTGAATTCTAATTCCTTATCCATGGGAAGAGGAGTTTCATCATCATCAACTTTTAAAGGAGGAACAGATACATGAGGGAGAGAATGGGAGAGCAGAATATCGTTCCCAAGAACTTCAGCACTGAGGTGGACCTTGCGAAGGAAACATCTATCACGATTCCTAATCTCTATATTTTTGAAATACTCGAGATAATCAAGTCTTATTTCTGCTTTGTCGCGGGCTTCAATATAATTGGAAGTAAGAGTCTTATTTTTTTTTGCGAACTTTATCCAATTTGTCACTAAGATCAGCGATGGTAGAATGAAGATTTCTTTCAGATTCTGCGAGTGACAAAAGTGATAAAAGATCATTTAGTCAAAGATTTTGCAAGAAATATAACACAAAATTTGACAGAAAGGTCAACAAGAGAGGCAGTCAATTGACTACCTTCTTTCTGCGAGGTTAAGTTTTGAATTAATGTAAAGAAACAGTTTTCCCATTGATTCATAGCGTCATCGAATTTATCGCCAACCACACCCTTCAGACGAGATTTCATGTTTTCTTCTCTGGTGCGTAGAGACAAGTTTTCCTTTGCTAGTAAGGAATGAGATTCCTTCAATTGAGACTATTGGTCTTGAAGCTCACTGGCCTTCAAACTAAGAGTTAACCTACCCTTGATAAGTTTATCCTTCTCAGCAGCAGATGACTGAGTTACCTCCTTGAGTTCATCTTTAAGGGAACAAAGAGATTGCTCTTGATTATCGCATATTCTTTGTAGATTAGTCAATTGCTGTGAAGAAATCGCCATCAAGCTTGAAAATCTATGTTTCTCTTGGGATAAAGTTCTATATTCATCTGATAAAGATTCTACCGCCAAATTAGACTTGGTTAACGAATATGAGAGACGAGTAATCTCGTTACTTAATAAATTTTGACTTTGCGATAGTTTGTTATTTTCATTAGTAAGATTATCTATTTGATCGATCGAATATGTGAAGAGATTATCTAATCTATTATACTGGTCCATCCAAGAATCTCTTTCAACACGAGCTTCGTCAACGATAGATTCAAATTTAAGTCTCTCCATGAAACGAGTCCGATTTGAAACTAATATATGAATCAAGAATTTAAGAAGGAGACTTGAGTACAAAAGATATGAAAGAAAAACAGAAAAACAAAAGGGTAGAGGCAGGAAAATTGTACCTTTCATCTCGTCATTTTTTCTGCGAAGGTTCTCGCAGTTAAGAGAAGAGTTGCGAAGCATATGGTTCAGAGTATCATATTCAGAAGTTTTGACTTGAAGGATTTTTCTCAGAGTTTCAACTTCATTTTCTAAAGATGCTCGTGAAGCAGTGTTATCAGAGCCAAAATATTTAAGTAAGGTCTCGCAAGCTTCATATTGGAGAGAGTCGGTAGAAGATTTTCTAGCATCGTCTAAAATATTAGATAAAATTTTAAAAGCAATATCAACTCCAGCTAAGATTCCATTCGATGGAGGAAGAGATGCAGAGGGTGAAGTGGTAACAAGGGAAAGTTGAAGATTTGAGTCATTTGCGATGGTTGTATTATCAGAAGGAGGAGTGTTGGGAAAAACAACAGTTGAAGGCAGTAAAGGGATAGAAGGAATTTCAGTCACAGCAATTTCAGGAGCTTGATTTGTCAATGAATCAAAAGAAGTAGAGGTGTTGGCAGCGATATTCTCGCAGGCAAAATGAAGAGGACCCAGTTGCGAGGGTGTGGGAGTAATTCTTGCAGATGCTAACGTGGGGATGGAGAAATCAGCCTCAAGAGCTTTGAAATGACGAGATATCTTGGGAGGATTAGCGATGTTCTCGACATTCTGCGAATAATAACTTAGATAAGAAACAGAGGCAACAATATTGTTATTAAGAAATAGGATGTGTTTCTTACCACCTTATCATTCGCAGAACTTCTCTTCTTCTTCTCAGTTGGTCTTTTGCGAGCATTAGGGTTTTGACCTGAAGATTGGGTGTTAGGGATAGTTCCACTGAAGAGAAAACATAATACGGGAGTTAATGAAGGATCAAATAGAGAAGATCGAAGAATATGAGTAAAAATTGAATCAAATAAAGATTTTAATTAAAAAACATACCTTGATGATTCCATTAGAACAGTAGAAGGAGAATATGAAGAAGAAGAAAAGTTGCAGACGGAAGATAAAACAAACAGATGAAGAAGATAGAGAAGTAGAAGAAGAAAATTAGTTTTTAAGTTTAACTCTGCCTTTTATAGGCAAAAGAGAATAACCTGTTGAGTAAAGACGTGTCCGTAAAAATATGAATTTACAACACGTGTAGGCGGTAAATCTAAATTAACGGAGCAATGTCGAGAAAAAAATATGGGAAGAAGAGAGGCTGCGAGCACTTTGAAGAATTGAAGATTCTCATATCCTCTCCACTTTGCGAAGAAGACATGAGAAGATGCAAGATGTAGGACCATAATATCGCTACAATACTTCTCTGCGAGATTAACAACACTTCCCAGCGAGCATCACCGCAAGATCATCAACTACACTTTGCGAGTGTCACAAAAGTAGTCAAAAGAGCGACGCAATAAATGACGAGTGAAGAAAACTTGAGAAAAGCATGTTTATCCTGCGATGGTTACAAAACTTGCGACAGTGAATATTGTAACTAATCGCAGTATAATCGCAGAATCAACCCGAAATAAGAGGGAAACTTAGTTGTCATCCATTATGTAGCTACCCTATAAATATAGACCCAATGTGTCCAGAAAAGGATGATGTATTTTTGAGAGTTAAGAAAGTCTTGAGGAGAGAGAAACTTCAAGAGAATAGTTATAATCTTGAATTCTTCCATTTCTGTAAACATTTCTGAAACCAAAATAATAAAGTGTCATTTTTCATCTTCAATTATGAGTTGATTATAGCAAAATCTTAACAAGGGTGTAGTGTGGGAAATCCGGCAACTACATTCGGCCTCCCCAAAAGGATGGCATAGCTTTCCAAACCGTCCAAGCCAAAGCAGTATGAACGAAAAAACCCTAAATTAGGGTTTGCGGCACATTACATGTGTCGCAAAACAGTCTCAACCATCCATCTTCGCAGGCATAAATGGAGGGATATGTAGATTCAAAGGGTCCGGAACATGTCAACACAATCATCGTGGGCCTACCTACATACCTGACTGATCAGTCAGCACCAACTATAGTTGGTCGTCCTGATTCGAGCGCCCCAAACTGGGTGTGACACACGGCCGGCAAAACCCTGACTAGGGTTTGTGTCGCGATCACGAGCGTCCATCTTCTCCTGCTCAAGGGTTCAGGAATAGACTAAGCAGGTCCGATAAGTATCAACATGATCACTGCGGACCCACCTATCTCCACACCCAATCGTCCAAGACCGAACTTGGCTATACACCTAGATTCGCGCGCCCAAAACAGGCATGGTCGCACCTCCTAATTGTAAACTGATCTCGACCACTCAACTTCGTCGGACAAATCGAGTGGCTTAGATCACATTTCTATGAGGCAATGAAGTACAGGCATGAACACCAGCCTACCACCCACACGCCGAACCAATTGGCCGGGAGCGACCAAGCCTGATCGTCTTGAAACGCGCGCCCGAAGTTGTCATGATGCGCGGCTTTTGTGGCACCAGATTTCTGTCGCAAATTGATCTCGGCTACTCAACTTTTCCGGACAAATTAAGTAGCCCAGATCACACTTTCACGGGACAGTGAGGTATGGTCATGTATACCGGCATGCCGTCTACACGCATGCCCGATCGGCCATGCCAAAATCGTGTCCCAAGCTTGGATTCGACCAAGCTGAAAAGTGGTGCTTGCGCACCTTTTCTAAAACCCTAATTCCACCAACGGTCGCAGATGAGTGTCTTAAAGATCATCTCGTCCGTCCAACTTCACCGGCTTGGTTATACAGCCCTGGTCAGGAGTTATTTGGTCCGTGAGGCGTCATGGTGATCACCACCCATCACTCTACCACATCATGTGGTCGGCCAAGGGAGGACTTGCTTGCACAACCTCCAAACCATCACATGAAGTAGGCTGGACATGAGGCTATTTTGAGACGCTCAAACAGCGATGTTTCATACATGCTGAGTATACTCGATGCAGTACCTGCATAGAATACACATGATACTTCACAAGTATCAACTTCCTAAATAACTTAGTTATTTAATCTAGCATTACATTGTACTTTTTTTGGGTCCCACGATCCACACACTCAATACATCAATCATGTCACAAACTGGGGGATACATACTGGGGTATTGGTCTGGGGTTTACAGCGTGCAGCACACAACGCGCCATCACAAGAACGTGTTAGGAAGTCATGGACGGTTAGCGATGATGGAAGAAGTGGGAAAAACTGGTCGTGTGCCACTAACACATCACTCCACTACTTCATCACTCCACTTTCTCCACTTCCCACGAGATACGAGGGTTAGGCTTAAAGACTTGTATAAATAGGTTCTCCTCCATATTTTCCAAGCAGGAACAAGACAAGACAAAAAAAACAAGTGTTGATACAATCGCATTCAAACACCAGAACTGATAGCTTACGTCCTGCAAGCTAGTTCATCTTTCTGATACAAGTCATACATAGCCAACACCTTCATAATCTCAACACCTTCTTCACTTCCCTCCCTATCTCCTTCGCTTTGTGACCGAAACAAGTCTGGAACGGCCATTTCTTAGTTTAGGCCGGATTTGCACAGATTGATTTCTCGAATCTACAAGCACTCCCGTGCAGTGCATTTGTTTAAGGTTTAGACTCATTTCTCATCCACACACCCAAAATTACCAAAACCGACAGAAATAGTTTTCACCCATAAACAACTACATGGTGCCATCATTTTTTCAAAGATAAACCTGATGGATGGATATCACCAGATCAGAGTTCATGATCTTGACATCCACAAGACAGCTTTTAGAACTCATCAAGGCCATTATGAGTTTAAGGTGATGCCATTTGGCCTCACCAATGCCCCTGCCACATTTCAGGCTCTCATGAATGATATTTTTAAACCATTCTTAAGAAAGTTTATCTTGGTGTTCTTTGATGACATACTTATTTATAGTAAAAGCATGAGTGACCATGTAGAACACCTCACACTGGTTTTTAATCTGCTTAGACAACATCAACTATTTGCTAACATGTTAAAATATTGCTTTGGACAACCTTCATTGGAGTATCTTGGTCACATAGTCTCAGCAGAGGGTGTTTTTGCTGATCCAAATAAAATTATATGTATGCAATCATGGCTACTACCAAAGAATATAAAGGAGTTGAGGGGTTTTCTGGGTCTCACGGGTTATTATAGAAATTTTGTGCAGCATTATGGTGTTATCAGAAATCCATTAACTGCTCTTCTCAAGGAAAATTCTCTCCAATGGAGTCCAGCTGCTACAACTGCATTTGAGATCCTCAATAAGGCAATGAGCTCTACACCTGTGTTATCTTTACCTGATTTCTCTAAACCATTTATGGTGGAAAGTGATGTTAGTGACATGTGCATTGCAGTTGTCCTCTTGCAAGAGAAGAAACCAATTGCTTACTTCAGCAAGCCACTAGGCTCTAGAGCTGCAGCACTATCTACTTATGAGAAAGAATTTCTGGCTATTGTTACTGCAGTCCAAATATGGAAATATTATCTCCACGATGCTAAATTCATTATCAAAATTGACCATCAAAGTATGAAGTACCTATTGGAACAGAAATTTACCACTGCATTCCAACAAAAATGGATCATCAAATTGCTTGGCTTTGATTATGAAATCTAGTACAAAAAAGGCTGTGACAATGTGGTTGTTGATGCACTTTCTAAAAGACCCTCAGATTCTGCTACTTGCCACTCCATGGCCATATCTACACCAACTTGGGTACAAGAAGTTCAACAGAGTTATGTTGATGATGTCAAGACCAATCAACTTATTTCTTAGATTTTACTCAGTCCTGATTCTCTACCAAATTACTCACTTATTGATGGTGTTCTGAGATACAAAAATAAGATTTATATTGGACCGATGCTTAGATTAGAGACAAACTCTTACAGTCCCTACATACTTCTACCATTGGAGGTCATTCTGGCATCCAAGCTACATCATTGAGAGCAAGGAGTCATTTTCATTGGACAGGTATACATAAAGACATCATTTCTCTTGTTTCCCAGTGTGACATTTTTCAGAGAAACAAAGCTGATACCACCAACTTTGCTGGATTGCTACAACCTCTGCCTATACCTGAACATGGTTGGAAATATATTACCATGGATTTTGTAGAAGGCTTGCCTATAAGCAACAAGAAAAGTGTCATCTTGGTGGTGTTAGACAGATTGACAAAATATGCTCACTTCTTAGCTCTCCAACATCCCTATACTGTTGCATCTGTAGCTCATGCATTTCTGAACCAAGTGGCTAAGTTACTTGGATTACCCTCTTCCATTGTGTCTGACAGAGATAGAGTCTTCACCAGAAATTTCTGACATAATTTATTTAAGGCATTGGGTACTCACATCAACCTCAGCACATCATATCATCCCCAAACAGATGGCCAAACTGAAAGGGTCAATGCTTGTGTTGAAAATTATTTGAGGTGCATTATTGGGCATAGACCAGGGAAGTTGACCGATTTCTTAGCCTTAACAGAATGGTGGTATAATACTAGCTACCACACAATCCTCAAGACTTCTCCTTTTAAGGCACTATATGGGTATGTACCTCCTCATCTTGCTTTTCCTTCGCTACTACAACTTGATTCTTTGCAGTTGAGACATACTTGAGAGACATGGCTTCTCTTCTTGATATGTTCAAAGAATCCCTTCATAAAGACCTGGAAAGAATGAAGATATATGCTGACAGAGCAAGACAAGATTGAACCTTTGAAGGGAGAGATTTTGTTTACCTTAAACTTCAACCTTACAGGCAGTCCTCTCTCTTCTTGAGGAAAATTTTTAAGCTCTCTTCCAAATTTTATGGTCCTTATAAAGTCATTCAACCCATTGGCAAAGTGGCTTACATGTTGGATTTACCTTCACATTCTCGCATTCATCCTATATTCCATGTCTCTCAACTAAAGAAACACATTGGTCAGAAGCACACCCCTTCTCCCTCTCTACCAATAGTAGACCATGAAGGCCAGATGATTATGCTCCCTGAAAAGATTTTGGATACAAGGAACATTTTGCAGGGCAAATAACATGTCAGACATGTGTTGATCCAATGCACTATTTCATCCCCTAGGAATGCAACTTGGGAGAACGTCTATAATATTCGCACCCACTATCCTAAGTTCATCCTTGATGACAAGGATGTTTTTCAGGGGTAGGTATTGTCACAGTATGTCTAGTAAAGGCTACCTCTTTAGCCTTCCCTCAGTAATAACTTGGATGTACTTAACAGTCTTACCTTAGCTTATTCTAGCCATCTGATATTGGACACGTGTGTGTGATCCATTCATTAGGTTAAGACCCAATTATTGGGAATTTAAGCTGTAATAAGGATTCGTTAAATCCCATCTGAAATCTAATGAAATTTGTTCTTCCCTTGGTTGCGCTCTCTAGCACAGATATTGGCTTGGATCTCTGATTCAAGAGGTGTTTAACACCATTTACCCTTCATTTCCACTCCTATGTGTGTTGAACTGTTGTGTAATCACAACAGACACCTTTCGGTTTAAAGGCTTGTTGCACGTGCTCAGTGCATTCGCGGTGCCTGCGAAAGTGACTTAGGCTTAGAATTGGTGATTAAATTGGATCAATGTACTATCTTGTATCGTAGTTTGAAATAAATTAAATCTTATTTGAGTTCACTAAAAATAACACTCCACATTCGACGTTGTCTCCAAAAAAAAAAGTTTGTTGCTAACGAAGAAGATTATTATGTTCCGGAAAGAGGTACGTTTACAATTTTATAATCGATACATGTACCATCATTGTCGCTCTCTGAAATTAATAATAACACCTACATGTCCTTGTTAAGTTCGGTCTCATTGATCCCCATGGTGAACCATTAATTCGCGACCATAATATCAAGGCTTACAAGAAGAGCACTAATTAGAATGTAAGTGTGTGAATTATGTCGTAGGGTGTAATCGAGGCGTAGGACTAAAAAGGTCAAATAAGTATTTATATAAAGCGAGGATTGGTTACTCGCTTTCAGTTCTCAGCGAGGAGCATGACCTCGCTCTAGTAAAGCGAGGATTGTAAACTCGATCTTTTCTTAAAAGTGAATATTGTTTCCTCGTTGTTTTTCTTTTTCTGGCGAGGATTATTTTCTCGCCTATTTGTAAATCCCCGCTCATCTTACCTGCTTTCGAGCAGAGAGAAAAGAGATTTAAACTTTTTGGGTTTTAGACCACGGTTTTTGGTCATTGTTGTTGTACACAATTGAGCCACTAGACTCGGCCTAAGATGGTAAATCTCGGTAAACACAAAGGATGGCGGTACACCTGAGTTGAATGAAAACTACTAATGCTTCTTAAGATGATAACGGGAGACAGAAGAAAAGGAAAAAATGATACGTTGACCGAGGGTGCACCATGAAAAATTGTGTGAGGGGGTGGTGGGGACCACTCATGCCCCACCCCTATCCCAATGCAGAGAGGGGACATTTCTGACCATCCGATCCCCTCTCGGTGCCCACTTCGGTGCTGGCTTCGGTGGATGTATCAAGGCTCAAGAAAAGAAGCTGGAAAACGTAATATCCCCACCGAAATAACATGCTTTTGATGTTAAAATACCCTCGGTAGTTACGTAATGTATCAAGGTCTCGCAGAGCAATTTGTATCTGTAAGGAACCGGTAGTTTGGTGATTCTTGAAAAAACAAGGGATAATGCTAGGATGACCGTGAGAAGCACCGGGGGAAATTCTGGGGCTCTAATAGGGGTGGGCCCCACCATCACCAGTGGGGCCCACCCCTATTAGAGCCCCGGGATTTCCCGGTGCTTCTCACGGTCGGCTAATCATTGTTACAAAACAAGGGTCTGTTCGTCATTGTTAATAGAAAAATGAAATTATGCTATTAAAATGAAAGAAAGAGGAGAAAAAGAAGAAGAAGAAAGGAACAACTCGTACTGTGTGTTTACAGTTCTAACAGTCGCTTAATAAACATTCATTAAACTCCATTAAAGTCTCATCTCTCTCTCTGCTTTTCTGTTTCACTTATCATTCCGTCATTCCCTCCCTCAGACCACAAAACCCTCGTTTCATTCTAGAGAATGGCACCAAAATCCAAACCCCAATTCCTTGTAATCATGTTGTGTCTTCATCTTTCATTCTACATCCTCGCCATTTCTTCTCTCTCAACACCTTCACCTTCACCTGCACCTGCTTCATCTCCATCTTCATCTCCTCCCAAAGCATCTTCATCTTCTTCTAGTCATTCCCCTCTTGACCCAAAACAACTCACAACACTCGAATCACTCAACATTCCTACATCTAAAGATCCATGTTCTCAACCCTCTTTACACAATGCAACTCTGTGCAACTCAGATAAGCCATTTAGTCATCTCACTTCTCTTCGTCTCATTGATTGTTCAAGTGATGTTCAAATCTCAACTACTGCTCTAAAATCTTTAACAACACTACAGGATTTTCAGTTCATCAATTGCCCTATTCCACTTGTTCATTTCCCAAATGAACTTACCTCAAATCTACGTTCTTTTACCTGTATAAAGAGTCTTAAGAAATTAAGCGGTGTACGGCTTGGCGAGATTAAGAAATCTTCTTGATTTAACCGTCACCGATGTCTCCATTACTGCTAGTGGTCCAACAATTATCTCGGGTAATACTCCCTCCGTCCTAGTTTACTTGCCAAAATTAGGAAATTTTTTTGTCCTAAATTACTTGTCAAGTTTCATATTTTTCCACTTTTTATCCTAATTTACCCCTCTGTTGGAATCAGGTCATATTATTGAGAACTGTGTAGCTCCATTTCCTATACACAATTTTAAATTCTCATCTCTCTATATATCCTTTATTTTATTTTTATTTTTTTGAATTCTTCAAATAAAGATAAAAAAACTAGATATATAAAAACCATGTATCATAAATACTATTTTGGGGTAATTTTGGAAAAAAATCTACTCTCTATATTTCTTAATATGTGTGCAAAAACCAATTTTAGCAAATAAACTAGGTCGGAGGGAGTACGAAACAACTCAAATCTGTTAAGATTTCTCGTGCTAATCTAACTGGTTCTCTACCCAAGAAATTCCATTTCTTGAAGATGACACACATGGATTTGTCCAATAGTCGACTTAAAGGAAAGGTACCTAATTCTTTAACTCTGCTTACAGATCTTCAATTACTTAATCTCTCGTCAAATACATTGTCTGGTGAATTATCTGAATCTTTTGGAGATTTATTATCACTTCAAAATGCGTCATTTGGGTCTAATTCAATGTCAGGTCAAATCCCTGAATCAATATCTGATTTGCATTCATCAATGCACCTTGATCTAAGCTCAAACCAATTTAACGGAACCATACCCAAATTCCTTACACGGATGAAGAATTTGAAGTACTTGAATCTTGAGAATAATAATTTTCATGGTGTTTTACCATTTAATAAGTCATTTATTCAGATGTTAGAGGTGTTTAAGGTTGGGGGAAATAGTGGTGTATGTTTCAATCATTCTACACTATCTACAAAACTGAAACTTGGGATTGCTCGTTGTGATAAATATGGATTGCCAGTTGCGACCCCATCTGAATCTGGGTTCGGCAATGATACTAGTAGCAGTGCGGATTCCGAAGATGACACAAGTGGTGATAATGATTCTCAATCCATTGATACTAAAAAGCATGGACCCAATAAGATTGTTCTTGGTACAGCAATTGCGCTTTCATCGCTAATATTTCTCATTGTTTTCTTAATTCTTCTCAACAAATGTTGTCGTTGAAATGTGAAATGAAGGAAGAACTGAAATTAGAAATTTTAGATCAAATGAGAATGGGTTCTCAAAAAAATAGGATCCCTCATGTTACAGAGAGTGTAAAACATGATGAAATGATTAATGAGGGTAGTGCATTTTAGTGTCATCAATCATTTTTTGCATTCTGCAGCTGGGAATTACAGGTCTTTGACATCCAATTATGTGCAGGTGTATGATATTATTAGTTGGTACAGAGAAGATATGGAATGCTAGTGGTTGTGAAAGGTTTCATGTGGGATTCTCTTGCTGTTGAATTACAGTTAAAACTTCACAACAGTATGATTGTTTATTGTGATGTTGTATTAAATTAGGGATTTTTCATGTTCATTAAAGTGTATCTGCTCGAGAGAACTCATGTTTGTTCATTAGTCGATGTTAATTTATACACCCTATGATTGGATTTTTCGTATGGCTGCACATTCTTGTTTATCAATCGTTGATAGTTGGGTTTGTGTAGGTGTAAATTATACACAGATCCAGGTGGCAACATCCTAGGCCTGGTGCACCTAAACACGAAAAGACGCGAAGCATGGAATGAAGATTAGTGGCGCGAGATTTCGGAGCCACGTGGATCGGCGTGATCGCTCTCGGTGTCGGATAAGACTTGATTCGGACTTCGACAAAGCCGACATGACGAGACGGCGGGACAAACGAGGTGCTATGGTCAAATGGATAAGAAAGTAGGGGACACATCGGCTAACCATAAAAGCAACGATCGAAGACGGCGACATTCGAAACAGGCGACATCGTGTCAAGAGAGCATCGGGAGATGTCGGCTCGGACGAAAGACATGCGAAGAGTCAAGATACCTCGGCCATGTGAGGCGACATAAGTCGATCCGACCGCAGAACTGCTGAATTGATGTAACATGACCAACACCTTATCTTGGGTGTATGGAACTTCTCCTATAAATAAAGGGACTTGTATTCATGAAAGTTAGGTTGTAATTTTGGGAGAGGAGGAGAGAGAAACTCGAGTAAACACTAGGAAGAAGGGAGTGAGAAGTAAGTTCACCTTGTAAAGAAATCCAACTAAGATCAACACCTTTGTAACACCTTGAAGTAATAAGATTCATCATTTCACCCCCGTGGACGTAGGTAATCATACCGAACCACGTATATCTTGTGTTCATGGTTGAGTGTTTACTTTCATTTGAGAAGAGTAGTACGTTTCTAACCTTTGGATGTAGTTTGTAGTAAAATGCATCTACATTAAAGCGCAGAAGCTAAGGGGACACGACTAAGATCTCCGGATACCTTGCCATTAAAGCCTTCATAGACGATCAATGACTCCTCAATACACGTTAATGTGTTGGAGTAGAAGCTACGATGAACTCGTTGGCCGAAGTAATGGTTGTTTTGAGTCATTTACCGAGCATTTAAAGTCGAGCGATAGTAGCGTCTTCTTAGCGTCTTCAACAGTTTGATCGGCAGAGAAACTTCACGAGCTCACCAGCGACTAGCAGTTCGGGTTAGAAGCTACGTGAAGAATCTGTTGAAAGGACGACTGTTTGTTCTTGATAGTTGTGTGTTTATTAGCGTTAAGCGAGTTGTTTCTAGCTGCAGTAAGAAGTCGGGTGCTCCGAGTTACCAAAAGTTAGCATTTTAGATGATTCATCATGTAATGAACTGTCGACCATATATGATTTTTAGCCGGCGGTGTAGCGTAAGTCGTCGGAAAGGTCATAATTAAATCTCGAGAAAGTGGAGTTGGTACAAGTTTAATTTGATTCTAGGGGTTACTTGCCGTACTTTTTAAGCATCACGTGCATAAGATCAATGATTTGGATCATGTAGAATAAAGGACAAACTAACTTAAATGCATAGGTCGAGTACAGAGAGCGACGTCGTACAGAGTGATAGTGACGGGGAAGTGAGTTTAGCCACAGATTCAGCATAAGAACAAAATAGGATAGATCAACGGAACCCACCTGATAACCAAAGTTGACCCTACACAAGGATGAGTCGTAGAGTCGAACGTTTCGCCTTTTTTGTCTGAACTTTTTGTTAAGAAAAATCAGGTCGAAGTAAGGGGTTCTTTTTTGTATTTGCTGACGTAGAGACGGGCGATACTCGGCTTATCACGCGACGTGACTAATGGCTAGCGCTTCAGGGACGATAAGGATGTTGAGGAATCGCACAGTCACTAGCAGCAGCATGCAGGCAGGGATAACGGGGCTGAGGAAAGATGACAGTCGACAACCACCGCCCGAGGAATCTCATGCAGCTGCGCGAGGGATGCATGTTGTAGACGAAGAAATAGAATTGGGGCGAGACGATAACACCTTACCTCTGGACCAAATTATATTGACCCAGAGGAGAGTTGACCAAATCGATGGACTCACAGCTTCAGACACCGATGACGATGAGGAAGCACTTGCAGCGCGAGATCAGAGGCAATGGACGAGGCAGCAAGTTGAACACCATGAAGCTTTGGGAAGGGAACAAGAGCGTCTTAGGCAGATTCAGCTGGGGCGAGCAGCATCAAGTAACATCGGCCCGACAACTGTTCACGCGGTCGATCGTGTAGCCAACCCGATACCGCCACCACCACCCACATCAGCACCATTACACCCTCGGCCACACCAACCCAATGGACACTCCAATCATGAAAGTACGGACCTGACGTTGTTGGCCATTTTGGAGAGTCATAGGAGGCAAGAGGCGGCACTAAGGGAACTCCGGCAGAGGAATCTAGCCTTGGAGTATGGGAACTACCAGCTGAGGAACCAACATACCAGATCGAGAGGGTCGTCCAGTCGAGGGACATCAGGATATCGCGGCCGATCCGGTCACTCACCAACCATGATGGGGCCAAGTAATTTTAATCATCCCGATCATTCGGGTCAGCCACCATTACCTCCGGTACCCCCCACGCAGAGATATGGACCACCCGAGGACTCGTCCACCGACGAAGAAAGACGAGGAAGGGACGAGTGACAAGATCAAACAACTAAAGCCAAACTTAAGGAGTTGGAAGCAAAAATCAAGGAACTCTCGGGCGGAAGCGAAGAGAATAAGTTGGCCGAGATTATGAGTGAAGCCGATAAAACGCCTTTCTCTCAAGAACTGGAGAAAATGCCGTTCCCACCCAAGTGTACTTTACCTTCATTCCCATCTAGATTTGACGGAACAGGCGATGCGATCGAACATCTTAAGATGTATACAATGTCACTGATCCAATGGAGAAACAACCCGGTAGTTATGTGCAAATTATTTCCAGCTAGTTTGGAGGGCGAGGCGCGAGATTGGTTTTATTCACTCACACCTAGTTCGATTAACGGGTACGATGCGCTAGTCGAGGCCTTCCTTGAGACCTACATGCATAACAGCCGACCTCGGCCAAGAATGAACAAGCTGTTTACTCTCGCCGACGATTCGAGAGAGCCCCCGAGAACTCGACCGACAGATGGAGGAAATTGTGTCTTGAAATTGGGAAGGTACCGGTGGATCAAGCCATCTTTGGGTTTGAAAACGCGTTGGGGAGGTCGGACCCCATCTCGGATTGCCATGTTTTCTGAAAAACCTAAAACCTTAAAGGAGATGAGAAGAATGCAAGAGCACTATATCGCCTTGGAAGAAATTCAGGCCGAATCAAGAGATAGAGGAGTACAAGAAGCCAGCGCTGAGGTTGGTACCGAGACTAAAACGGTCATGGACGACCATATCAGGTGATCAGAAAAGAGATCGGACCCGCCTCCAAGGAGCAGTGAGAAGAGGGAATGGATGGCCAAAGGGAAGAAGCCAAAGCAGGAAACCCGGTCGTATACCCCTCTAAACGCTTCTTTGGAAGAGGTCTTCAAGGAAGTAGAGAAGAGAAACGACATAAACTACCCAGCATCGAGGGGAGTACAGTTCCAAGAGACCTGAGATCATCCCAAATACTGTCACTACCATCAGTATAGGGGCCATTCCACCAATAACTGTCGAGAAGTGAAAGATATTGTTCAACACCTCATCCGCGATGGATATTTGAGGCAGTATGTCCGACACCCCCCTCGGCCGGAAGCAACACCCGATGCACCAGTTCATCAAGTCCGCATCGATAGGGCGAGTCAATTCGTAAGCACCATTTCACATTCGGCTATGCAAAAATACACCCTCGGCCCAGTAATCACCACTAGGATCCATAAAAGGGATCGTGACGGTAAAGAGATATTCAGCGTAGCCAAGTCCCTTCCCATGGAACCTTGGATGACGCTGCCCATATCGTTCTCGGCTAAGGATGTCCCAGCAAACGGACAGGCACACAGCGATCCACTGGTCATCACGTTGTTGATTGAAAAGTGGGGAGTAAGAAGGATTCTTGTGGATAACGGAAGTTCAGTCGAGGTGCTGTTCTACGACACGTTCAGAAGAATGAAACTCTCAGACGACATGCTCGTCCCATCAACATATCGTATCTACGGATTTAACGGCACAGTAACCATCCCAAAGGGCGAAGTAACTTTAAGAGTTTCAGATGGTGGTGGCTACCTCGACACACTAACCACTTTCTGTGTGGTCGACGTCGCTTCACCTTATGAGGCCATTATCGGGCGCCCATGGGTTGCTGGGATTAAGGGAGTAGCATCGGCCTACCATCAAAGGTTAAGGTTCCCGACTTGCAAGGGAATAGCGGAAGTTGTGGGCGACTCCCAGGCGGCACGACAATGCATGAAAGTTGATATAGAAATAAATGAAGAACGACGAGCTCGGAAAAGGCAAGAAAAGAACAAACCAAAGGAAGTGAAGGCGGCAAAAGAATTGGAGGAGGCAATTTTACAAGCGGTCCTGGCACAAGAAACTCGAGAACAAGACCCTTTATAGCAATTAAAGGAAGCGTCCCCAATTAGGGAGACCAAATCAAACTTCTCGACAGTCGAGCCGACTAAAGAAGTAAACTTGGGAACAATAGAAGAACCCAAAATAGTGAGGATCGGGGCATTACTATCGGACGAACAAGCAAGTAAACTCACGATGCTATTAAAAGAAAACCTAGATGCATTCGCTTGGGAAGTGCATGATTTGGAGGGTATTAACCCGAAGGTCTGTTGTCACCACTTAAAAATCGATCCGAGGTTCAAACCGGTTAGACAAAAAATGAGGCGCGTCGCGCCAGAGTTACAAGCGGCGGTCGAGGTCGAGCTGAAGAAGTTACAAGAATTCGGAATAATAAGGAAGTCCCACTACCCACAGTGGATATCAAACATGGTCGTGGTACCGAAAAATAAAGGGGGAGTCAGAATATGTATTGATTTCAGCGACTTGAACAAGGCCTGCCCGAAAGACAGTTTCTCCCTTCCCAGCATAGATCAACTAGTAGAATCAATAGTGGGATACGAAGCGATGACCTTAATGGACGGATACATGGGCTACAACCAAATACCATTGGCGCCCGAGGACCAGGAACACACTTCCTTCTTCACACCGAGAGGATTGTATTGTTACACCAAGATGCCATTCGGACTTAGGAATGCCGGGGCTACGTACCAGAGATTGGTAGGAGACATGTTTGAAAACAAGATTCACGATACCATAGAAGTTTACGTGGATGACATGTTAGTCAAGAGTCGGAAATCAAAAAACCACGTCCGAGACCTTCGAGAGATTTTTCAGACAATGAGGAGACACAATATGAAAATTAATCCGGCCAAGTGCGACTTCTGGGTCACGTCGGGGAAATTCCTAGGCTACATCATCACTCCCAGGGGAATAGAAGCATATCCCGAGAAGGTACGAGCCGTCCTTGAAATGACATCCCCCGCAACGGTAAAAGACGTGCAGAAACTAAATGGTTGCATAGCCGCATTGGGGCGATTCGTATCACGGTCATCAGATAAATGCAAGGCCTTTTACGACATCTTGAAGAAAGGATAAAAATTCCAATGGAAGGACGCAAGCGAAGAAGCTTTTCAAAAAATCAAGCTACATTTATCTATCCTCCCGGTTCTTCAAAGGCCCGAGCCGTCAGAAAATCTCACTCTATACTTAGGCGCGACACCCTATGCCATTAGTGCGGTATTGGTCAAAACAGAGATGGGCGTGGAAAATCCGGTATACTTCGCCAACAAAACTTTAAGTCCGGCCGAGAAGAACTACACCAGAATGGAGCAGATGGTGCTCGCGCTAACCTTTGCTGCCTCCAAACTACGAACATATTTTCAAGCTCATCGAATACGGGTGTTCACCAAATCGCCTATCGAAGCGGTCTTGGATAGCGCTGGGAGATCGGGGAGAATCTCCAAGTGGGGAGCCATAATCAAACAATATGACGTAATATACGAGGCAAGAACCGCGATCAAAGGGCAAGTAGTGGCCGATTTCTTGGCAGACTTCCCCCTCAGTGATGAGGACGAGGTAGAAGATATACCGGGAATGGTCGAAGAACAAGAGGAGCCAGCGGACCTACTAGCCTCCAGTAGCGCAACACGATGGGAAGTATTTGTCGACGGGGCATCAAACAAAGACGGATCGGGCCTCGGTGGTGTTTAACACGCCAAAGGGGAGGAAGATCGTGCATTCGTTCAGGTTAGAATTCAAGGCGACGAACAACGTCACCGAATATGAGGCGGTGATCCATGCCTTACGGATAATTGTGGAAATGGGGCTGCATGAGGTTCGACTGACTAGTGACTCACAACTAGTGATCCGGAATATTACGGGCCAATACGCTACACACGATCCGGTGCTGCAAAAATATTGGGAGCTCGCCCAATCTTACATCAAGCAAATCCCAGATATTAAATTCCGCCACATCTTCCGAAAGGATAACAGACACTCGGACGCCCTGTCATACATCGCCTCACAACTTGTAGACCCGAGCATCGAAGGAATACGCGTTATGAGCCTTCTTAACCCGTCTATCCCTGAAACACCAGAGGTACGGATTGAGGTGGCCGTCAGCACAGCCGAGAGATACAAAGAAGGCGACTGGAGAAAGCCAATACATCAATACTTAGAGACGGGTGAGCTGCCTAAGATTCGGCCCGAGATGAACAAGATCAAAATCAAATCGGGCGCCTACGAGTTAAGGGAAGGGATCTTATATCGGAAATGTTACCTAGGACCACTCCTACGATGCTTGAGCAGGGAAGAGGGCCATATAATCCTACACGAGCTACACTATGGGGCGGATGGAAATCACAGCTCGGGAAGAAGTTTGTCAGTTAAGGCAAAAAAAATGGGCTACTTTTGGATGTATATGAACGAGGACGCAAATCAAATGGCGAAAGCTTGCGAAGAGTGTCAGCGTTTTGGGAAGAAAATCCATGCTCCCAGCGTACCGTTAAACTCAATTATAAGTCTGTGTCCCTTCGCTAAATGGGGAGTGGACATCGTCGGGCCATTACATGTAGGAACGGGGAAAAGGAAGTATTTGATCGTGGCCACTGATTATTTTACCAAGTGGGTAGAGGCGGCACCACTAAGGCATATTCGGGACAAAGATGTCTTTAAGTTCATTTGGGAACATATCATTTGTCGCTTCGGGTTCCCTGCGGCTATCGTCTCCGATAATGGAAAGCAACTGCAAGGCGAGAAAATTGATCTTCTATTCAACACTTACAACATCCGCAAGAGTAAAGCAACCCCGATTTACCCCTAGTGTAATGGGCAGGTCGAGATCACAAACAAAACCATCGCCGATAACATGAAAAAGAAACTAGATGGGGAATATGGCAACTGGTGCGAGGAGCTATACAACGTCCTATGGGCATACAGAACCACACGAAGGGAAGCTATGGGATTTTCTCCATTCATGCTTACCTACGGAACCGAGGCAATCCTACCAACAGAAGGGATGATTCCTACCACAAGAACCGAAGCTTGGAGGCGAAATGTATCATCCGACCTGATCTTGGCTAAACTCGACGACTTGGAAGAAACAAGAGAAATAGCGTTACAAAAAATGGAAAATTATCAGAGGAGGTTACAACGGGAATTCAACAAGCGGGTTCGACCAAGAGAATTTCATCCCGAGCAGCAAGTATTGAAATTTTTGGCTGAATGGGAGCGCGACAAAAAAGGCGGAAAACTAGCACCAAAGTGGGGTGGGCCATATATAATCGAATCTAAGGCGGGAGAGGGATCATATCGACTACTGCGACTCGACGGAACAAGAGATATCAAACCATGGAACATCCAATTCCTGAAACTTTACCATCCTTGACAAGAGACGCGGAAAAACGGTAAGCAAATGTGTCCTCTATCTCTGTGAAACCGTGAGGGGTATGGGATATGGCATGAGCGACTAATGGTCATTTGTACTCGGGGCAATGCCAGTGTGGAAGTGCCGAGGTGACTTACACTCGAATGGTCATTTGTACTCGGGGAAAAGCCATTGTGGAAGTGCCGAGGTGACTTGCACTCGAATGGGAATTCGTAATCGGGGCAACGCCAGTATGGAAGTGCCGAGGTGCCTTACAGTTTCCTGGATATTCGAACTCGGGGCAGTGGCAGTGTGCAAGTGCCGAGGTAGCCTAAGGGTTCTGGTGGTTGGAAACCAGTTCCAAAGGTTGTTTAGACACGAGGTCTACTCAGCTAGGTGGCCTACTTACATATGAAAGGTCACCACCATCGCAAGTGGGCGTGTCCACTTGCCCGAGATCGGTTGGTCGATAACCACTCGGGATTGTCGGGCCTAGAACTAGGATGACTGGTACCCTTCCACTGAATCCAAAGAGATAGTGATGAGATACCCCAATCAGGACATGGCATAGGGCCCGATGACCCTCCTTGTTGGGTGTGTTCGATAGAAATGGTTAGAATACTGACTTACTTGAACAATGATTGCAGGAATAACATAAGAAACAAAGAAGAACTCGATTGCGTTATGCGACTATTAAGAAAATACGAAAAGCATCATGTGACCAAGCGAAACGAAGCGTCTAACGAAAATAAAACAAACACCATCGGTGACGCAGCACCCCCATTAAAACGAACAAGCGAGGTAGCAGAAATTAAAAAGGGGAGAAGTGTTTAAAGCGATTTACAACCCGATGGAAGGGGAAACATAGTGATGCAGCACCACAAAAAGAAAGTTTAAGCCTTGGGAGGATCCGCGCTGGCCTTCCTCTGCGCGACCTCGAGCCGCTTCTTCTCCACCCAGTCCATAATGCCAGCCTGAACCTTCTGATCTAACTCTTCCGCATGGGCGACGCGTTCATCCTCGAGTTGTTGGGTAATCTGGGAAGCGTTTTCCTCAGCATCAGCTAACTTGGATCTCTAATCGACCTCGGCCTGTTTCAATCGGCGAACCTCCAGATCCAGCTCCCGAGAGCGTTGTTTCTCAGCTACAAGATCACAAAAATAGAATGTTATTCATATGGTACATTTTTGCAAGAATAAAGCACAATCTAAATCTAAAAGAGCGGCCTCAACACATCATCTAAGAGACCTGACAGGGCGGGTAACACCGACTGAAGCAACTTTACCGGCTTGGAAAACTCATCCTCGGCACTGGACAACTTCATGGTTAATTCGTTATAATGTTTCTCGTTGAACTCGTTACTAGGGCAATACTTCTTATGCTCGGACCAACCGTCCATTAACCGATTACGCGACGCTTGGAGCACTGCAAGCTGCGATCTACTCCACTCTAAATCGCCTATAACCTTATCAAATTCACTCACTCGGCCTAGTAAATCGCTATTAGCTCGCTCCACCACATCTTTATCTCTCAATATTCGTCGGCAGTCCTCGTGAAGGACTCGATTCTGCAATTGCAGATCGTCTACCTTTTGCTCCAAACTTGTGGCTAAAGCAGCCTTTTCAGCAGCAAGGCGCTGAGAAGATCCCAAGTGAGCCCATAAGTTGTCCATCTCGGCAGGATCATAATCAAACCGGCGACGTCGTTCTAACTCGTCCTAAAGTCTTGCAATCTCCTCAGTTTGACGGTCTATTTTGTCGTATTTGTTTGCCATTCGTTGACGAAGATTTTCTACAAGATCCTTCTCAATATCCCATTTTCTCTTCATAATCCTAAACTCCGAAGTAGCGTCTATACCTATACTAGATACCTCGGATAAGAAGAAGGATACCCGACTCAGGATACTGGCACGATAAACTCAATCAACACAAGTTAAGAAGGATCATATACCTTGAGCATCGGCAAGCTTGATCTCCAGATCATTCGCGCGACCCCTCTCATTCTGAAGTTGAAGTTGGAGATATTCTGTCAACTGCTTATCTCAAAGGCTATTGGCAGCATCCAAGCGTACGCGGTTCATAATCTAACACAAATAGATTGACTCATAAGCGACACTACGAAAATGAAATCGGAAGCGGAGCATAACCATACAAAAACGACTTGCTCACCACAGTGTCAAGTGTCAGGGCGATGTCGCCATAACGGGGCACAGCATTCAACATTTCCTCATCTGTATACTTCACAAAGTTGGAGGAAGTAAGCACACCCAAGGAGTTCATGATCGGGCCAGAGACAGTAAAGGAAGTTTCAGCACTAGAAGACGATCCTCGATGTCAATCCGGGGCACACAAGGAAGCTCTATCGGTACATCGGTAACGATCTTCTCTACGACGGGCGTCTCCGAGGGCTCCTGTTGGTCGCCCATACCTTGTTCATCGCCTTTGTCGCCCGACACATTCTCTCCAAACATCTCATCCTCATCGGAAAGATCAATGATGGGGCCCGTTTTAGGCGGTGGCTTAGCAATTTTCTTACCTCTACCAGGATTACGCCTCAGCGGAGTAGGGTCAACATCGCCCGCGTCATCATCATCGTGCCTTGGGTGTTTCTGCACAAGTGTCTCATCAGAACATGTGAAGGCAAAAAACAGGGGCAAGTACATGTACTTATAAGAAAATCATTATGTTTGTTACCTTCCCCTGGTCTTCCTCAACCCTTGTGCCAGCACCTCTTTTCCTAGACCCGATAGTTTTGGTGGAGCCGACCTGAGATTTTTAAACAATAACAAATGACTAACTGACGCCCGAAGCTAGCAAGATAAAAATCAAGAAAAGCGCATACCTTATCAGCCTTGTCATCATTAACCACCCAGAAAGAATAGGGCTCGACGGGAAAAGTAGGCGACGGGAAGTCACCATGAAGGATCGGACCTCGGACTAGAAGCGGAACTCGGGGATAAATCGGGTCATTAGAATGACGGGCTCGCTTGTTGGAACCCTGGCCGATGGGATCGGCATCTAGCATCATCCTTTCAACACCCTCGGGCATAGTTTTGACCCGATGAGGACTAGCAGCAAAACCGTCAAGTTCTCTTAAGGTGGAAGTACCAGCTCGAAAGTTGACAAGGAAATTGGCAACGGTATACTCAGGAACGTCCTCGGGCTTGTAGGTCGAACACTCGGCAGTAAAACCATGACCATCGCGGCGATCCCTCCACTCGTTCATAATTCGGAAAGTATTGCCAGTCCATTGAGCTAAAGCACGAGAAGGCCGAATCTGGGACAAAATCTCGTAATAGAATGGGCTATCAGGGTTGTATAAGGGAAGACGAAGGCCCAGCTCCAGCTGACCCAAGGTGATGACCACACAATCAGCCGATTGCTCGTGTTTCTTCATATCGGTTTTCTTCAAACTACCGTTTCGGCCCGAGAGAAGGGTCACTTCGTAATTTTGAAGATCGTACTTCTCCTTCAACTGCTCAATGAACTCTTCTTCAGAGAGATCCTTCACCCTTTTCTCGGACCTGCACGAAATAGAAGGAGAGCTATCAGCAAAAATAGATTTTATCGCGCGATCATCATACCTAGAAGGGATTTCAAGAAAAAACAGAGAAGCAAGGGGGGGAACATCAAACTCGGAAAAAACGTCATCAACAGACCTCTTTTCAGCCATGGAAGGAGAAGAAGCCATTAACGAAGATAGTGCAGAACTCGGTTCCCAGCAAAGAAAGATGAGGCGATAGCAGCTACTGTATCGATCGATGAGGAGAAAACGACGAAAGAAAACCAAGAAATCTAGGGTTTTTTGAGAAGCGCAAAATGTGAAGAAACTTGGGATAAAACCACAGTAGATGAACAGAGAAAGAAAGGGTAAAGAAGAAGAAGGAAGAAATGAGCGGGCTATTTAAAGAAGAAGAATTGTAACCGACACCGACGATTACCAGTCATAAAGTGGAGTTAGTGGGACGCTGCATGGCGGGATTCACGGCATGAACAAAGACGTGGGCAGTTAGGGCGATATTCTTCCACACGTGTCTCCCACACGAGCGGAAGAAGGGGCATAAATGTAGGTGTAAATTATACACAGATCCAGGTGGAAATATCCTAGGCCTGGTGCACCTAAACACGAAAAGACGCGAAGCATGGAATGAAGATTAGTGGCGCGAGATTTCAGGAGCCACTTGGATCGGGCGTGATCGCTCTACAGCTGTCGGATAAGACTTGATTCAGACTTCTGACAAAGCTGACATGACGAGACGTGGCGGGACAAATGAGGTTCTATGGTCAAATGGATAAGAAAGTAGGGGACACATAGTCTAACCATAAAAGCAACGATTGAAGACGGGCGACATTCAGAAATAGGCGACATCATGTCAAGAGAGCATCGGGAGATGTCGGCTCGGACGAAAGACAGGCGAAGAGTCAATATACCTCGGCCATGTGAGGCGACATAAGTCGGTCCGACCGCAGAACTGTTGAATTGATGTAACATGACCAACACCTTATCTTGGGTGTATGGAACTTCTCCTATAAATAAAGGGACTTGTATTCATGAAAGTTAGGTTGTAATTTTTGGAGAGGAGGAGAGAGAAACTCGAGTAAACACTAGGAAGAAGAGAGTGAGAAGTAAGTTCACCTTGTAAAGAAATCCAACTAATATCAACACCTTTGTAACACCTTGAAGTAATAAAATTCATCATTTCACCCCTGTGGACGTAGGTAATCATACCGAACCACGTATATCTTGTGTTCATGGTTGAGTGTTTACTTTCATTTGAGAAGAGTAGTACGTTTCTAACCCTTGGATGTAGTTTGTAGTAAAATGCATCTACAGTTTGCTATATTATTTTCTATAGTTCATGAACATGCTGATCTACAAACAGATTGATCTTTGGCAGACTGAAAAAATTGTCTAGCAAAATTACAAAATGAAGCGGAAAGGTTGGGTTTAGTTTCTTTTTGTGTTCAGTATCACCTAGGATTTGATTTCGGTACTAGACAATCGAGACGAACCATGTTCATGGGTTTTAAATAGGGCTGCATAGAACCGAGCCGAACCGAGCAAACCGAACTGAAACCGCACCGAACCGAACATCCAACGGTCGGCCTTAGTTCTTAAAACCAGAACCGTTGATTTCTCGTCTCAGTTTTCGGTTTGACCACAGAAACCGACCGAAGCCGAACCGAAAAATCGACTAATATCGACCCTTGATTTCATTAACCATGATCAATCTTAGCCATTGATTCTTATAACCCTAACTACTTAAACTCAACCGAGGTTCATTTCTTCTCCAGAAACTCTTTTTTTTCTTCAGTTCGTCACTCACCATTGTCGCCTCCACCACCATTTTTTTCTCCTTCAGTGCCATCAATAGCACCACCACCTCTCTGTCGAGAGCACCACCACCTCTACGGCTATACCTAGTAACTTAGTAAGTAGTTCATTTTCTATTTCTCTCCTTCTCATTTCTGAATCTCTGATATAGATTGATTTTTATTTTTTTCAATTTATAGGGTTTCTAGATTTATCTTTATCTTTTTCTTTATCTTTATGTTTGTCAATCGATTTTTTTTAGGGTTTTGATTATCTTTTCCTTTTTTTATCTTTTCTTATGCAGAAGATTGAGAGGAGCAGCAGGAGACTGAAGTTGTCCATCAAATAAAGTTGTGTTGAGAGATTGGAGTTGTATGCATGTAACTAATGTTTCTTATTTTCGTTCCTTTTTTTGTTTTCCATATTTTGCTTTGTGTGACTTATGTCCTGTGAAGTATAGAAGAAGACCCATTTGTTTGAATTTTTCATTAGGGTTTCTTTGTGTAAGACCCATGAACTTTGATAAGAACCATGAACTAATACTGATTTAGTAATACTGTTGAGAGATTATGATTTGAGTATACATGTATTCTCTTGAGTCCACTATTATAAGTTTTCTTTTTGAGTTGTTTTTGAGGTCCCTGTTTGATTCATATTTGCCATTAGTCTTTTTCTCTGTTTTAATTATGTTGATATAATTTGCAGAGAACAGTAAACAATGTGGGTCTGTTTAAATCTTTAGAACTTCCTAATTTTGTTAGTTTCAATTGAAATTGAGAGCTTAAATTTGATCGATTTTTTGGTACTTTCTTAGTCTAATATCCAACTTAAAAAAGTGTCTTATTGAGCTAAGTTTGTTCAGTTCAATTTGTGTGTGTTGAATGCAATTTCCTTAATTGTTGGTTGATTTGTGGACACGTGTTGTTCATACTATGTTGGATTACATATGTTATATGTGATTTTGTTCTTTTATATTGAACTTGTTAATATGAACTTGTCAATTTGTTATCTAATGCATGGTAGAGATTCACTTGATTGATTCATTTTGTTTACGTTATACAAGTGTTGTAACTACTAATGGTTGGAACAAGTTCTATTTCTGTATCAAGCAAAAGGAGCAAGATGTCAACTGCATCTCCAGCCTCTCTATCCCTAGCAGCTGGGTTTGAAGTGACACCTTCTGCAACACCAACACCCGAAGTTGTTGATACACAAGGAATGCAGCAGCCCCCTGAAGACCCTTTACCTGAAAGTGAACCAAAGCCAAAGAAGAAGAGTAGAGCAACATCTATAGTATAGGAGGATTTTACTAGGCTGAATCCTAAAGAAGCTGAGTGTAACCATTGTAAGAAGAAAACGAAGGCCAGACTCAAGGAAATGGAACTTCCATCATGTTGGCACATCTGACCAGATGTCCTGATAATCCTAACAAGAAGAAGAAAGGACAGCAAAGCTTGGTGTTTCCAGTACCAAAACCTGGGCAATCTTCGCAACTTGTTTCTCATAATTTTAACAGAGATTTGTGTAGACGGAGATTGGCTGAGTTTGTGATAAAAGATGAGCTACCTTTCAGATTGGTAGAAGGAAAAGGGTTCAAAGCATTTTGTCAAGTGTTAGAACCTAGATTCAAGGTGCCAAGCCGTATGACAATCTACCGAGATCTTTTATCCATCTACAAAGAAGAGAAAGATTTGTTGAAGAAATATTTCAAGGATAGCAAACAAAGAGTATCTATCACAACAGATACATGGACTTCTCCCAATAACTTTAATTATATGTGTGTGACAGTGCATTTTGTTGATGTAAATTAGAAGCTGCAAAAGAGAATCATTTTGTTTTGCCAAGTCAGGGGTCATACTGGACTGGATATTGGAAAAATGCTAGAGAGATATTTTTTGGATTGGGGTTTAGAAGATGTTTTTGTTGTGACTTTGGACAATGTCAGTGCAAATATTGTGGCAATCGAATATCTTCAAACTAGTGTCATGAATTGGATAGGAGCATCAGTTCTATCTCAATACATGCAGGTTAATTAGTTTGTTTTTCACTGTTAGCTTTTGGATATATGTTTTCATATTTATAGCATACTTTGCAGTTCTTGCTTTCTGATATTTTGTTAATGTTTTCTGATATGTTTCAATGTTTTATTTCATTATTACCAGGTGAGGTGTGCTGCGCATGTTCTTGCGCTTGTTGTTAAAGATGCAGTCCTATTGTATCACAAGTCTATTAGCAGGATAAGGTCAGTAATAAAGTATGTGATTGGTTCTCCCTCTAAGTTAGCTATATTTAGAAAATGTGCTTCTTTAGAAGATTGAGTGTAAGAAAATGGTCTTCTTAGATGTGAAGACCCGGTGGAATAGCACTTTTCTAATGCTTGAAGCTGCAATTCCATATGAAAGGGCTATTAATAGGTTAGAAAGAGAGGATAAGAGCTTTAGAAATAAATACATTTTCAAGGAAAATGTTGACGAGGCTTTACCTAATACTGATGATGTAGTTACAATTGATAGTGATGAATATTTTGTTAATTCTTCGTCTAGTGAGTCTGAATGTGATGTTTCTGTTGTAACTAACAAGAAGAAAAAGAAGAACAAGCCCTGTCACCATTCTCCCTATGCTGTAGATTGGTCATATGCTAAATCTCTTGTGAAATGTTTGAAGATTTTCATTGAATCTACTGTTAAGTTCTCTGCTTCAACACAAGTCACCACACATGAATTCTTATGGAAGTTAGCTTTGATTCATGAACAACTGGTTCATATGAGACAAACTGTAGGAGATCCACATATTTCTAGGATGGCTGATTTGATGTTTCAGAAGTACAATAGTTATTGGGGAGAGTATGAAGACATGAACTCTGTCTTATTTTTTGCTGAGTTTCTTGATCCTCGAGAGAAGGAGGCTAGTTTGAAATTTGATCTTGAATGTTTGTATGAGCAAGATGAGTACAGGGTTGGAAATTTTTTGAAAGATGTTAAACAAGACATGGGAAAGCTTTATGAAGAGTACAAGACCATGTATTCAAATTCCAGTGTAGATGAAAGTGTTGGGTCTACAACTGTTGCAGGTGCAGATGATGTTGTATTTTGTGTGCAAGAATTAAGTATTGAGGATATGCTTGAGTCAAGGAAAAAAAAGCAAAGAATGAATGTTAATTGTACTTATCCAAGATCAGAGGTTGAAAGGTATTTGAGGGATGAATGTGAAGTACCTACCAAGGATTTTGATATTTTGGTGTGGTGGCAGGCTAATAGTACCAAGTATAGGGTACTATCACTCATGGCGAAGGATATTTTGGAAATACCAGTCTCTTCAATTGCATCTGAATCTGCATTCAGTACAGGAAAGTGTATTCTTACTCCATGGAGAAGCTCATTATCTGCCAGGACAGTTGAGGCACTTATCTGTGCGCAGAGCTGGTTACAACAACCTATTGATCTTGATTTCATATCTGAATATGTGCTAGATGATAGTACTAACATTGAGGATGGTAATGAACTATCTTTCCTTATTGATTTTCAATTTTCATTATCTTTATTTTCTTATATGTACTTCTTTTGTTCTTTATATTGACTTAAAATGTTTATTGCAGATGTTTTGGGCCCTTTGCCAGAGATATGAAGGGTGAAGATTAAATGAACTGAAGTCTTTTACTTTTAAAGCTCATGATGATGCAGTGATCTGAACTCTGAAGGTTGGAGATTAAGGAGATGGACTGCAGTCTTTTACTTGCCACTTTGCCAGTTGATGTTGTTTTGCTTTGGTTTTCATGCTTTCTTTCTTTTGCTTAAGATTTGTTTTTTGAACTATTACTTGGTTTTCATGTTGTAAGAAGTTTAAGACTTGGTTTTGAACTTCAGACTTGTTAGACTTTGTTTGTCAGTTTATTAATATCTACTTGTTTTTAAACTTCAGTACTTCAGTTACAGTTATTATGAGTCTATTACATAGAATGTAATAATGATTGTACAGGTACAGGTGAGTAAAGCAGTTCGGTTTCGGTTAAAAACCGAAATAAAGCCGAACCGTGTCGGTGCGGTTAAAAACCGAACTGATACATGAATAGTTCAGTTTTAGTTTCAATAGTACAAACCGTACCCTATTCTGTTTGGTCGGCGATTTTTCCTGAAAACCGAACCGACCGACCGATGTGCAGCCCTAGTTTTAAATGCATGTTCATTCGGTTCTTGTTCTTGGTCTCGTCTTCGTACCCTAGTTAGAAATTCCCAAATGCGTGGAACGGAATACGTACGAGTATTATTCGGATTCGTAAAATTTAGAATACATACAAAACGAGTATTATTCAGATTTGTAAAATTTGGAATATGTACGGAACGATATATGTACGAGTATTTTTTGGATTTGTAAAATTTAATTTCTATTACGGTCAACGGTTCGTGATTCGAGGATAATTCAGAATGAGATACGTACGTGTACAATTTGTTTTACTTACACAAATTCGGTACTTTTGTATTTATAAAAGTATAAAAGTAGACTATTTGACATAATTGTGGATGAGTACTCTATGATTTATAATAAAATTAAACTATATGAAAAGTATATGCAATTTAATCAACACAGAATGATGGGCTCAGTGGTTGGACTTGGAGTGCAGCACAAAGAAGTATGAAGTTAAAGGGTTCGACGTCCTTTTTTTTAGAGCGAAGGTAAATATAATCCAATAAACAGGAAGAAACAGACTGGATAGAAAACAAAGCCATATGAAGATAGAATGTTGTCATACTGCCACCGTAGGAACGGACTCCCAATTGTGATTATCAGATAACATGCTTTTAGGGGCATTTACTAAACTAACACCAGACTCAGATTCCATACTAGACCTTAAAGAAGCAGAAACATTAATTAACCTCGTTGTAATCTGATTGCTTTCATTTGTATTACTACTATCAACCAAAAGAAATTGGCTTATAAAGTTTGGCATTTTCTCGTTGCAAGTTGTAAACATGGAAGATTTCCTTGCCTCTTTTGCCAGTTTATCCGCCGTTTGATTTCCACTTCTTTTTGTGAATTAAGCCCAAAAAACCTTCACAAAAATACCCAAAGATTCTTTGAATATGCTTCACTGAATCCAATCCATCAACAAAATCCAGTATCCCCCCCCCCCACCACCACATAGTCTCTTTCTATCCAAAAGTTCTTAAAACCCTCATCCTTGACCAATTTAGCTTCTCGCAGCAAATCTAATGCATCTGCTTTTTCTGGACGTGCGGTTCTGGATATTCCTGACTTAGTTTTAGTTTCATCTCCTGCACAATTTCTTAAAATTATATAAAATCCAGCATTATTTGAATCCGAAAAAATCCATGAAGCATCAAAGTTTAACTTATTGCAATTTAAATCTAGTTTTATCCAAGAAGAAAAAGTTTTAGTTTTTCTTGGATTTAAGCATAAGCCATGGTTTATCTTTTGAGGTTTACTGCACCAGAAATTCAGGTATCTCTGGATTAAGGTAGATATCTGAAATTCTGAATTGAGGAAATTGACTTCTCCTGAAAAATTATGGTACATCTTTCTTTCAAGATAAACCAGCACTAAATTGCACAAATAGTAGCCATTTTTTGATTTTATGCTTACCACAAATCATAATGTTCTTTGAAATTTATATTGGTTGTATTAGTTATCACTCCTTCAGTGAAAGGTGGTAATAACCATATCGTTTTTGTAAACCAACAGTCAAAAACCATATGTTGTATAGATTCATTGTTATGATTACAGAAAGCACAAGTATTATCCATTGTTTCCACATAACAGGTAGGAATTTTTCTAACAGGTAAAGCATTATTGATATATTTCCACAATAATAACTTGACAGATTAAGGTATTCCTGATTTCCAGAAGTCTCTCCAGAATTTTTCTTTTTTCACATCCACATTATTCATACCTTTTAATCTATCATATAAAGATTTCACAGAAAATATGTTATTCCTAGTTAGTGTCCATAGGTTTATCCTGGTCTAAGGAATTATTTGAATCTGTAAACAAAAGTATATTCAAAATTGACAGTGCAATAACTGTAGTTGCGGATTATTTCTCAACTACACCCTCATAAGAATCCATTAAAATGATTCCTAAATCTAATTAATTTGATATGAAACTAAGAATTAAAGTACTAAAATTATAAAAAGAGACACAAAGATTTTTTACATGGTTCGATCATTGTGATCTACATCCATGGTTCTTCACTAGTGATTGTATATAATTACATGATTTTTTCAATTGGGACTCCATTAAAGAATATTTGGAGCTCTAGATTTTTAGGGAAGAAGATGATAAAGAAAATAAATCTCTCCTAAAATTTTTTCCTCCTCCTAAAATTATCCTCTTCTCTAAAAATACCTCCCCTTCCTCTCATGCCTAAATGGATATTTATATGATTTTACATATTGGATAACAATTGTATTCCCCCGCAATTTCGGATTTAAAATATGTCATGCGAGCCTTCGCAGCCTTGCTCGCAAGATATTATTAAATTGCGTCGTTAACAATTCGCAAGTGAAGGTTGCTGCGATATTCTGCTCCTACATTTTGCCTCTTTTTTCTTGAATATTGCTTGAAGAGCGATCTTTAAGAAAAAATCCGTTGTTGTAGTAGTCTTTTCTCTTTGTTGATGAAAGAACAAGCGAAAGAATATCAAACTCAAAAAGTATATACTTGCCTCTATTCTTTTGCGAAGTTCTGAAGCTTTAAGAAGTAATTAGAAGTATCATCTTGCGAAGTATGAAGTGTGCGAAGTATCCTTGAAGAAGTATGAAGTATCTCATAAGAAGCAGAAGAAGTACTCAATCCTCGAAATACATAGGAAGTATGAAGTATCCTTAAGAAGTATAAGAAGTACTTAATCCTTGAAATATATAAGAAGTATGAAGTATCCTTAAGAAGTATAAGAAGTACTTAATCCTCGAAATATATAAGAAGTATTCTTCCTTGAATGAGAGTGATAAATATTGCCTCTGTTCATGTGAAATTATTACTCCATTTTTGGTGAGGATTCTTGTTGAGGAGATAAAGAACATAAAATATTTTCTTGGGTATCCATGGTTGCCTCTATTCTTTATCTATGAAGGAGAATCCTTGAGAAAATGTTGAATAATTAAATTGCATCTCTATTCTCATCTTGCCTCTGCCTCAAGTGGTAACCCTGCTAACTTCTAAATATTTCTGCTAATTTCTGCTAATTTCTGCGAATTTCTGAACATTTGCGAATAGTGTTGCGAATAATGTTGCGAATAGTGCTGCGAATTATTAATAATCCTGCGAATTATAAAATAATCCCGCGAAATTTCGCGGTATTATCCTGTAAAATTTTGTAAAATACTTGTGTGAATATAATATTTATGTAATGATTATGTTATGAAATGTGTATGCGATGCTTATGCAATGCTTTTATGATGCGAGTATGATGCTTTTATGATGCGAGTATGATGCTTGTATGATGCGAGTATGATGCTTGTATGATGTGAATGCTTATCTATTGCAATGTATATCTAATGTTTGTGTTACTTAGCTCATTTTGCCGCGGTAAAATTGATGTAGCTTTAAATTACTTCCATTCCTGCATTATTAGTCTCGCATGATATAATATAATTAAAATATTAAAGATGCATAATCTCAATTTCAATTTAGTATATATGTTCGTAAGCGTGTTCATTTTCGCAAGTTTATTTGCGTATTCTGTTGTGGTCTTATTTTTCCTTCCTAGTTAAAGGTCTTATTTTGCCATCTTTTGTAGCGACAAAATCGCAGGACGTTCTTACACTTTCATGCAAAAACCCATTGATCTTGCCTTATCTTTTTTGTATAGTATTTTAGCCTCTTCAGGAAGTGTTGCGACAATATGACAGGCCTAAATATTCTTGCGAATATAAAGCCCCATGACATTATCGTCTTGCGATGAAATCGCAGGACGTCTTTACATTTTCATGCAAAAACCCATTGATCTCATCTTAACATCTTTGTTATGTTCTGCGAGTTTTTTTTTTTTTTTTTAGAAGGCTCGCAGAAATAAAATTGTTGCACAAATATGACAAGCCTTTATGTTCTTGCGAACAAAAAGCCTCGTGACATTTGCGTATTATAGCACGTATCAGATCCCTAATGGAGGGTGCTGCCCTTTATCTTCCCCTTGGTTGCCCCTTCAAGGAAGCGTACATCGACCATACAAGGTTAGATCTTCCCATCCGGTTCTGCAAACAACCTGTTTTGTTCGCAACCTCTTATCCTTTTTGCCTATAGGGCTTATAGTTACGAGGTTGCACCCTATGGGGTATCTTTGGGCCAAGTGCATCATTTTCCAAGACTTGTCAAGAATGGCAGATGTGCGTCAAGCCCATCCGGCACTCTTGACTCAACCGTGTACCTCGACGCCTTGATCGTTTTCTACACTTCTTGAGAAAGACAGTATGCCTTAGTCTCCCAACCTAAATCTTGTTACATCGCAAGATTAGGTTGAGAATCCAAGGTGTCTAACCCGGATAGGTACCCCGCTTTTGGGTTATGTACCTCGTAAAATCCATGTACTCAAGGTCCTTGGTGGTGTTCCGGTTACCCTGAGCCATGGTTATAGGTACCCCCTTAAATGACGCACTTTAGGACTTTGCTTCTTACGAAATGTTGCTTCGCGAACTAGGGTGTACGCCACAAAGGTTTGCATGTGTAAAATTTTCTGCGGCTCTCTTTCTTTTTTGAAGGCTAATCACAGTTTGCGTCTTTATTTTATGAAAGCTAATCGCAAGTAAATTTTTGCGTCTTTCTTTAATGAAAGCTAATCGCAATTGATTTTTGGCGGTATTTTTTCTCCTTTTATAAATCGAATCATAATTCTCTTTATTCGTAAAAACTCATCATTAATTTTTCATGTTGAGAAATGCCTCATTTCCTTTTCTTGTTTTTCAAAATACATTCCTTTATACGTTTTGAATAAATATACTGATTACCTTTTTGTTTCAATCCTTGAAGAAATATGAGAAGTATTCATATCACGTCTTTAAATGAAAAATGTTCTATAGAAATATATAAATTTAATTTTCTCTGTTTTTTGTAACTTTGAAGTCTTTGAAAAATTTTGAGATCTTTAAATTTTTGCGATGAATTCATTTTTGAATCTTGCGATTGTATCGCTTTTCATCAATCTAATAAATCTTTGAAATGTCTAGAAATTTTAGAAATCTTGCGAGTATATCGCTTTTGGTAAATAAAATCAAAAATCTTTTGTCTTCAGTAAATAAAATATTCAAAGAAATGGTACTTACCTTTTGCGGCTTGTTATTGTCTCTTGCGAAGTATATGATTTGGCTGAAAATTGAGAAGAAATGAAGTCTTGCGAAATTAATTCTTGATCTACCTCTTGTGTAATGTTGCTCCATACCAACTGTTCTAACCCTCTCTTGCGAAGTGTTTCTGCGAAATAATCACCTACTTTCTTCTTGCAAAATTATCAAAGACTGTGCGAAGTAAACGTTTGCACGAAGTAAACGAACATCTGCGAAGTTTTCATGATGCGAACGTTCGTAAGGTAAACATTTGCGAACCCAATAATCTTTCTGCGAACGTTCGTAAAGAAAAATCCTTTACAGAATTTCGACCCAACGATATTTCTTTATTGTTTCGAACGTTCGTAAGATTCGACCCCACGATGATAAAATTCTTTGCAGAATGGGGATATTCCTTTGTTTCTTCGTCTTCTTCTTTTAACATTTGCGAAGTACAAAAAAGAAATAAAGAACGCACATCTTTTGTTCGTAATGGGGATAATAATGAACGCCCTCTTCTTTGTTTCTCTTTCGTAAGTACGTAAATGAACGTCTGTATGTACAAAAATGTAGTATCCTTAAGATAATAATGAATCTGCACTTCGTCTTCTTAATTAATCTGTCTTGTGCAAAGTGATCTTAATGAATCTGTACGTACAATAATGAATCTGCACTTCGTCTTCTTCTTTTACTTATATCTCCCTGTTCTTCAAGTGTGCGTCTTTGAATTTGTTTTGCTATTTTAATAGTGCGTGCTCCTTCATTCTTTGTTATCCTCTTCTTCATAGTTAGTTGGTAGTTCATTCCAACTTACTACTTCGCAGCTTCACCATTTATTCGCAGGAACCATCTTAAAATGTAGTATCTCAGAAAATGTATCGCCAAAAATGTAGTTGCTCGCAGCTTCTTTGGTTGATTTTTTGGAGGTGAGAATGCTTCCCTCGCAATTGTGTTTATTTTTGCCCTTCACAACATCATTTTCTTGCGAACAAGACTTTCCACCTTTGTGGGCATCTCACATTCTTGCCCTATACTATCATGTATTTTCTATGTATTCTATTGATGATGTCGGTAATTCAAATGGTTTTGCGTCGTCTTATTTTCCTGTACTTCTTTGTTTGCCATGCTATTTTTTTTTTCTTGCGAAAGTCCATCGTTTTCCTTCATTCGATATTGCGTTACTTTTGGCTGAGTACCATCATAATAGAATAAATCAAATGGTTTTGCGTCGTCTTATTCATTACGTCTTCTAGTCTTGGTTCTGAATTAGCTGCCTCACTACTGGTTGATGCTAGATTCTGGCTATTGATTTTAGTAAATGTGTCTCCACCCGTGTTGGTTGTGGTGCCTTTAATTTGAGCCTCCTTCTACTTTTCTTGACAATCACTTTGCTCTTTGTCTCTGCGAACTGTTCACTGATGACGACATTTCAACCTTACTTCGTTGTTTTCTCACTTTATGGTTGCTATATCGTTGTAGACCTGCGATTCTTTGTTCTGTAAAATCTATTTATCTTTGCATGATAGCGTCTTTTGCACATGCTGCGAAGCATTGTCACCGCATATTCCATTTCTTCGCAAAACTGATCTTCAACTTAGTTTGTTTCTTCGCAAGTGTAAACCATGATTTCTTCAACTCCATTTATATTGTTCTTGTTGTTCATTTTTGTATTTTCTTCGCACCTGCAGTGAGTAATAAAAACAAAAGAGCTAAAATTTCCATTGTTATCAGCTTATAAGAAATGCATTATAAGTTTTTTAATCGCCTGAAATTTGTTTCCCATACTCAATATTTTTGGAATCAATAAAATAGGTTTGTAAAACAAAGATTATCTATCACAAATCCATCAATAAAATCTGTTTTGATTAAAAAAAATACAGCCAAAAATCATTTTTTATGAAAAGTACGATATGGTATTGATAAAACATTTTCTCAAGAATCTCGATTAAAAACTTCCAAATCTGAACTTTTAGGAATAGAATTAAGAGATAGAGATAAGATTCATCTTCATGTGTAGAGCGTTGGTCTAGATTTTAGCTGATTTCATTTTACTGACAATTTTCCCCTTATCCACATCTCTCTTCCTGAATTACTAAGATGCGTTTGTTGTTTGAAGATGCAGAAAACTCCAGGAACTTTCATTTCTGTCTTCAAAACTCATAAATCCGGTACAATTCATCACCAACAGTAACCAGTTTTTCTAACTTTCTTGAACCAACAAGGCTAGTCCCTGTTTCTAGCGCCAATTATGTAGTTGCGGATTATCTCGCAACTACACCCTCATAAGAATCCATTAAAATGATTCCTAAATCTAATTAATTTGATATGAAACTAAGAATTAAAGTACTAAAATTATAAAAAGAGACACAAAGATTTTTTACATGGTTCGATCATTGTGATCTACATCCATGGTTCTTCACTAGTGATTGTATATAATTACATGATTTTTTCAATTGAGACTCCATTAAAGAATATTTGGTGTAGTTGCAGAATAACCTATAACTACACCCTCAATAGAATTAGTAAAAACTCAAGAAGTTCTTGATGGTGAATGATAACTTTCTTATTAATTTTCTTAGTTGATTACATAGAATTATCAAAATGGAATTAGAATAGTTACAACTTTTTCTATTCTCTCTCCTAAGATAATTTCTTACACTCACTAAAAGAACCTCTCCAATTTTACATTTGAACTCCTATTTATAATGAATTTTTTACAGCTGTATATGTGTTGCGAAGTATCACAACACATCTTCGTACGATTATTCTATCTTCGCAAATCTTCATATTTCTCTATGCTTCCTCTATCTTCGTATTGTTTTGTAATTCTTTCCTCTTATATTTGTCTTGATGTTCGTAAACTAATGCCTTGTGATATTCGGTACCTACATTTGGATCTCTAGATTTTTAGGGAAGAAGATGATAAAGAAAATAAATCTCTCCTAAAAAAATTTCCTCCTCCTAAAATTATCCTCTTCTCTAAAAAGACCTCCCCTTCCTCTCATGCCTAAATGGCTATTTATATGATTTTACATATTGGATAACAATTGTGTTCCCCCACAATTTCGGATTTAAAATATGTCATGCGAGCCCTCTCAGCCTTGCTTGCAAGATATTATTAAATTGCGTCGTTAACAATTCGCAAGTGAAGGTTGCTGCGATATTCTGCTCCTACATTTTGCCTCTTTTTTCTTGAATATTGCTTGAAGAGCGATCTTTAAAAAAAAATCCATTGTTGTAGTAGTCTTTGATCTTTGTTGATGAAATAACAAGCGAAAGAATATCAAACTCAAAAAGTATATACTTGCCTCTATTCTTTTGCGAAGTTCTGAAGCTTTAAGAAGTAATTAGAAGTATCATCTTGCGAAGTATGAAGTGTGCGAAGTATCCTTGAAGAAGTATGAAGTATCTCAGAAGAATCATAAAAAGTACTCAATCCTTGAAATACATATGAAGTATGAAGTATCCTTAAGAAGTATAAGAAGTACTTAATCCTTGAAATATATAAGAAGTATGAAGTATCCTTAAGAAGTATAAGAAGTACTTAATCCTCGAAATATATAAGAAGTATTCTTCCTTGAATGAGAGTGATAAATATTTCCTCTGTTCATGTGAAATTATTACTCCATTTTTGGTTAGGATTCTTGTTGAGGAGATAAAGAACATAAAATATTTTCTTGGGTATCCATGGTTGCATCTGTTCTTTATCTATGAAGGAGAATCCTTGAGAAAATGTTGAATGATTAAATTGCGTCTCTATTCTCATCTTGCCTCTGCCTCAAGTGGTAACCTTGCTAACTTCTAAATATTTCTGCGAATTTCTGAACATTTGCGAATAGTGTTGCGAATAATGTTGCGAATATTGCTGTGAATAGTGTTGCGAATAGTGTTGCGAATTATAAAATAATCCCGCGAAATTTCGCGGTATTATCCTGTAAAATTTTGTAAAATACTTGTGCGAATATAATATTTATGTAATGATTATGTTATGAAATGTGTATGCAATGCTTTTATGATGCTTTTATGATGCGAGTATGATGCTTGTATGATGCGAGTATGATGCTTGTATGATGCGAATGCTTATCTATTGCAATGTATATCTAATGTTTGTGTTACTTAGCTCATTTTGCCGCGGTAAAATTGATGTAGCTTTAAATTACTTCCATTCCTGCATTATTAGTCTCGCATGATATAATATAATTAAAATATTAAAGATGCATAATCTCAATTTCAATTTAGTATATATGTTCGTAAGCGTGTTCATTTTCGCAAGTTTATTTGCGTATTCTGTTGTGGTCTTATTTTTCGTTCCTAGTTAAAGGTCTTATTTTTCCATCTTTTGTAGCGACAAAATCGCAGGACGTTCTTACACTTTCATGCAAAAACCCATTGATCTTGCCTTATCTTTTTTGTATAGTATTTTAGCCTCTTCAGGAAGTGTTGCGACAATATGACTTGCCTAAATATTCTTGCGAACATAAAGCCCCATGACATTGCCGTCTTGCGATGAAATTGCAGGACGTCTTTACATTTTCATGCAAAAACCCATTGATCTCATCTTAACCTCTTTGTTATGTTTTGCGATTTTTTTTTCTTTTTTTAGAAGGCTCGCAGAAATACAATTGTTGCACAAATATGACAAGCCTTTATGTTCTTGCGAACAAAAAGCCTCGTGACATTTGCGTCTTATAGCACGTATCAGCTCCCTAATGGAGGGTGCTGCCCTTTATCTTCCCCTTGGTTGCCCATTCAAGGAAGCGTACATCGACCATACACGGTTATCTCTTCCCATCCGGTTCTGCAAACAACCAGTTTTGTTCGCAACCTCTTATCCTTTTTGCCTATAGGGCTTATAGTTACGAGGTTGCACCCTATGGGGTATCTTTGGGCCAAGTGCATCATTTGCCAAGACTTGTCAAGAATGGCAGATGTGCTTCAAGCCCATCCGGCACTCTTGACTCAACCGTGTGCCTCGACGCCTTGATCGTTTTCTGCACTTCTTGATAAAGACAGTATGCCTTAGTCTCCCAACCTAAATCATGTTACATCGCAAGATTAGGTTGAGAATCCAAGGTGTCTAACCCGGATAGGTACCCCGCTTTTGGGTTATGTACCCCGTAAAATCCATGTACTCAAGGTCCTTGGTGGTGTTCCGGTTACCCTGAGCCATGGTTATAGGTACCCCCTTAAATGACGCACTTTAGGACTTTGCCTCTTACGAAATGTTGCTTCGCGAACTAGGGTGTACGCCACAAAGGTTTTCCTGTGTAAAATTTTCTGCGGCTCTCTTTCTTTTTTGGAGTCTAATCACAGTTTGCGTCTTTCTTTTATGAAAGCTAATCGCAAGTAAATTTTTGCGTCTTTCTTTAATGAAAGCTAATCTCAATTGACTAATAATAAAGGTATACAATCGTTTTATAATATATTTGTACGTACAACTAAGGGAAATGAATTAATATTGTATGAGCGTATTGGATATATTTTTAGATGGTTTTGTGTAGTTAACGATTAAACTGTATAAGCAACGATCGAATAAATGGATTTTGGACTTCGAGGTAGGATTGGCTTGTGATCAAATGAGGTGGGAACTATTATGACTTTTATCGTGCACTAATGCTTTATTTTTATCTACAAGCATGTTGTGTGTTTAGGTGGGTATGATTGACTGATATAGGTTGTTTAATTTTCCTATCAGGAGTTCATGTGGTAACCTCACAGATCCTTGCTAAGTGACCGCAGTCGTATGCGTCAAAAATAAATTACACTTTCTTACTACTCAAAATATAAATATAGCAAGGGCAAGAAAGGATCGATCCCACAGAGAGGACTAGGTTGTCTCGTTGTTTCGGTTTCCTATAAGTAACACCAGGGGTTTTCTGATTTTTATGCGAGTAATAAAAGTAAAAGCAAATAAAGAAATAAACAAACAAATCAAGGTAGTGAGAATATTGGGTAAAGATTTCATCTTCAATTGTAAACAAGTATTTGAATGTATGAATAGAATTCGTATTTAATCTCGCTATCATCAATAGCCCTAGAATACCTTATTGCAAGAATACTCCGTAAATTTCCTAAGTCATCAACACACACATTAGAGCTGCGTATGTGAATTCTACCTAAAGAATAACCTAACGCCTTGCGCTAATTAAGTTCAATTCCTATGAGCATTAAGTTTCAGAAATAGGCTAATCAATGCAACTATCACACATTGCGCATGACAATTCGGACAAAGGTCAAAGTCTACATATGATTACACGAGTGTATCACTACAAACCGTAATCATATCATGCTACTCGTATTCAAGGTTATCGCTCGATGAAAACCCTAAAATAGCTATAGATATGGATGTATGTTCAATCAATTATAGACTCAACTAAACAAACATTCAATCATATTGCAACACATCAATCATGCAATTATTATAATAAGTAGAAATCAAACGATAATATTGAAAGAAAACTAATTCATAAAGATCAAAACTTGTTTTTCAAAATCCGACTACATCTTTAACCAATAAAGATAAATCAACTACTTGTGTTTTTGGAAATCATCATCATAATAATCAAAGAAGAAACTATCATGAAACCCTAGAACAAAAGTATCAGCAGTACTCCCTAATGGTGATAAATAGGTTTAGAGAAAAAGTTCCATTTATATGCCTCTCCCAAAAAGATACTCAAAAATAGGTCAAGTCTTCTCAAATCCCGTCTCAAATTCGTCCACCAAGCCCATGAGTGAAAATAATTCTCTGGAAAATTTGGGTCCAAAACCGGTTCGCCGGATTGCTGACGTCATCACCGGAATCCGGTCATCGGCGCCAGAATCCGGTCGCTGAAAAACTGTCTCTAGCCGCCTTTGTTATCGGAAACTGTCACCAGCAAGTATGTACTTCCAGCAACTCATCTTTCCTTATCTGCATTTCAAACATTCCCAAAAATCATCCAAACCAATTCTTTCCCTCTTGCGAAAATGGGCCCAAAAGCGTGACTCGTAGCTCATATACCCTTCCGCCAACTTCCACATACGACTCACACCCCCTTCATGATTCACTGAAACATTTCTATCCATGCTTCAACCTCCCAAATCCGGAAACCATAACTAGTACCATCGGCTCACCATTTTAGCCCACTTTTCGCACTATTTCTGCATTCTCATTCAAGCATGTAGTGACAACACAAGGCCTTCCCTGTAATACTCATGGCCACATCACCTGCAATTCACAAATGCAACACACATCCTGACCATTTGCACACAGCTCACTCAAACAACAGCTGCACCACTGTTTCCTATAACCATTCTCTTGTTGTAGCTTTCAGTGCACTCCTTTAGCTCCTGCACAACTGCAACTCTGTAACAGCTTACTGTATTGTGGGAACCTGCAAAACCAACTTTATCTTCCATTACTAAGAATTCATCTAAGGCCATTCAAACCATCAGTGCATTCACAAATCTGTAGCTTCTCTAAATTCAATATAGCTTATTAACCAAAACCACCCGAAACTGCAACTCTTCTTGTTTAGCAGATCAACCAAGCTCTCTGCGCATCAGTACCAACTATAGCTGTAAGCACTAGAACTTGCTCTTCCTGTAATTGGCAATCAACAGTTCTACTACCATCACCTGCAAACTCCAGTCCATTGCAATTCTCTGTCTCAAGAACACCCTTGAATCATCACCATCCCTGAATCCATGTCTTGTCCACCTGCAACATTAGCACATTCATACCCAGTAACTTCGATTTCTTGCTTGTCTTCTCAAACTTCCACCAGATTCAACCAAAGCCCAGTAATGCACCTGAGTTTCCACCATAACCAATACCAATTCAACCTCAATCACTTCCTGTTGCTTTAATTGGCAGTTACACCTCCACCAGATTCATTCTCAACAATAGCTTCAATTTTTCTTGGAACCCAAATTAGCTAACTGCAATAAGAGAACGAGCGGCGAGCATCAAAATAGCATTTCGCCTTAAATCAGTCACTGCACCACAGCCATATTGTCCTCCATTAGCTTTATCTCAGTTCAGGTGCAACTATAACTCCACACAGCTCTCATTGCCTTACCAACTGCCCCAGCTACAATAATACGAACACTTGCTCCTGCTTTGCGTCCTCTTGGCCTTTCCTATCTCAACAACAACCACCATTTTCCTGTCGTCTACAGCTCACCCATTGCAGCAAACAAAACCTTGCAGTCTTCAACACACCATCTTCTTAATCTCATGACTGCAACCCTAGCCATCATCAGCTCATCTTCTCAAGAAAAGCAACCATTCCCAATCTTGAATCCATGACCTAAAGCGCTACCATTTATTCAAACCCTGTATTCAGCTCAACCCCATTAGCAGCTGTTGCTACAACATTTGTTCCTAATCTCTTCCATTCTTCCTCCTTCTGATCACACACACCTGATGATACTAAACTGGTAATGGTTCAGAACTTTTCACAAATATCTTATATTCCTGAAACTTGATAACACAGATTTGAGTTGCTGTTGATTCCTAATCCCATACACAACTCCTTCCCTGCTGTTGATGGTGGATTTCTATTTAAAGGCTAAAATTGTAAAAAGCCAATTTTTGTAAGCTGACGTCCTGCAAAGGATAAAGCCTTCAGGTGATGAATATTGCTCACCATGATAATTCATTGGAGCATGTGCAACCATCCCTGAGAATTATAACCTACCCAGAGCAGAGCATGTAGCAACCATCCCGATTTTCGGTAGGTTTGCAGCATTACAATTAATGCCCTGCTAAAATCCTTGTGTTCGACATGCAAACACCCGTAGGCTACCTGACGGCAGGTTATATTAGCCCAGTTGAACGCATGCAAGACTACCCATGTTGGTCTCACCTGCTGAAAACAAACTCAAAAATAGATCTCATCCGTCCAACTTCACAGACATGGTTGGACGGCCTAGATCACGCGCGGGACCGAGTAGCGCGCACGCACATGCTCACCGTCGTCCCAACATTCCCCTCGCACCATTGACCTCACCAAAAGAGGTCGGCAAATGCCGGATTCGGTCGGATGTATGTAACCGGTCGGAAACCCTATTTTAGGGTTTGCATCAAGTGGTCGCAGGCAGCCACTTTGAGACAAACGAACAGAAGCCAAAGGAAGGCCGGATTAGCTGGAAGACCATACCAGCATGTCCACTATGGGCCCATCTACACGGCCAACCAATCGGCCGCAAACGGTTGCATCTAGCCGTCTCGATTTGCGCGCCCAAAGGTAGCATGCACGGCCTCCTTCTAATCTCGGTTGTCCATCATCGCAGGCTGAAACGAGCGACTTAGATTGCTCTGGTTGACTTCAAACAAGCATGGGCATGTAGAGTGGCGTCCCGCCTACCTGCTGGACCGATCGGCCACTCCATGCACGCCTCCCAAGGATGAAAACCGTTAGGGTAAAAAGGGAGGCTTGCAAGACTTCCAAACCCTAATCCAACGGTTATTCCTCCATCAATCTCATCCGTAAGTTCGCATGCTTGGGTGAATAGCCTAGGAAGGGAGTTAGGTGGAAAATAAGGTATCACCGTGATCACCATCCTCCACACTTCCCCATGGCATAACCGGCCAAGGTGGGTCCCGCTCATGCGACCTCCAAACAACGCCTGAACATAGCTAGTTGAGTCACTTCAACTTGCAATATTTTCATCAAGGTTGTGTAGGCTTCAAGCATGTTAAGCATATTTAATGCACCGCATGCATACAATATGCGCCTACAAACAACTTGATTATTTTACCTAGCACCGTTTGCTACCTTATGTGAGTCCCACGACTCACTCGAGACGTTAATCACGTCACAACTGGGGGAACAATCTGGGGTATTGGTCTGGCGGTTTACAGCGTGCAGCGTACAACACGCCATCATAAGATCGTGTCAGGGAAACATGGGCGGTTAGCGATGATAAGAGAAGTGGGCAAGCAACCGTGTGACACTAACACACAACTCCACTTCCTCCCTCACTCCACTTCCTCCCATTTCCCACGAGAGACGTGATGAAGGCTTATCGACTTGTATAAATAGGTTCTCCTCCTTATTTCCAACAACACAGAAAAACCAAGTGTTAATACCATCGTATTCAACACCCAGAGCCTGTCTGCAACATTTGCTAGCCTGCTCAACCTTCTGTTAATAAGTCATCAAATAGCCTTCACCTTCATACTCTCAACACCTTCTTCGCTTCCCTCCCTAAGATCAACCTCACATCCTTCACCTGTGACCGAAATAAATCTGGAACGACCGTGTCTTCGGTTTAGGCCAGAATTGTATAGATTATCTCTCGAATCAAAAGTGCTCATCGTGCAACACATTTGTTGAAGGTTTAAATTCACTTCTCATTCACACACACCCAAAATTACCTAAACCTGCAGAAGTAGTTTTCTCCCACAAACAATTGGCGACCACAGTGGGAGGTTAATCTATCGGTTGTGAAGTCGATCTCTTCAATACTATTTCAATTTTCAAGAATGGTGGATCTTAGATCCGGATCAGCAACCAATCCCCAGGGAGGTAGCGCCGACAGCACTTCTAGCGCTGATATCCCAATTACTGGTGTCACTATGCAACCCGCAAGTACAACCAACGTGTCCCGTGGAGTTGCGTCTTCTACCATCCGTACCACCAGTACCAGCGGAGCAGGAGCGGACATTCCAGTAGGTGTGACACCTCCCATTACAAGAGCTAGAGCGGCTGCAAATCCAGGCATTTCCTCAAGCATGACACCTCCGTCCGTCACCAGAATGACTGCTACTCCCCCTTCAAGACGAGGATCTGGAGGACCCAAAGGAGGACAACCTCCTATCACCATGGTGGACTTGGTGGAGAGACAAGATACCCTCGCTAAAGCTCAGGCAGACATGGCAACCACTCAGAAGGAGGTACTTACCTTCCTTAAAACATTAACCGATCGATTACCGCAAGAGTCGTGACAGCCCCAAGCGCCAACAAGAAATACGTTCAGCACACATGGAGCAGGTGCCTCAGTTACGCAAGCCTACCTGAACGAAGAGTCTTATGCTGGTGACCATGCAAGAGAAAGGGACCAGGAGCATCTCATGGAAAGGAGCCGATCATCCAACTTTATTACACATGAAGATCTGGAGAGACTCCTCCAAAATCGTGGCAAAGAAAATCCGATGGACGCGCATCGACACCTGCCTCCATATCCACAAGACGTGCAGCGGATTCCACTTCCCAGGGGATACACCTCCCCTCAATTCACCCTTTATGATGGTACCAGTAATGCTCGTGAACACGTCTCTCGATTTTTAGAATCCTTAGGAGAACACGAATACAATCACGTTCTCCTCCTGAAGGAATTATCCAAATCACTTACGGGGAGAGCCTATACGTGGTACAACAACATCGCACCCGACAGCATATCCAATTGGAGTGAGATGGTCAGTGCGTTTTACAAGAAGTACTTCTTTGTATCTGAGCAAGTTACTTTCTCATACCTGGGGAGAATCTCCCAACGGAACAACGAACATCCAAATGATTTTGTCAAAAGGTTCAGAACACAAGTGTTGGACTGCCATGAACCAAATGTCACAGAACAACAGCTGGTAGAATTATGCATCAACGGAATGATACCCATATATCGTGCCCTGCTGGAAAACTTGGGATTCCAGACATTCTCAGAGCTCCATGAAGCAGCCAAACGTTCAGCCACTACCGCCCCAGCATTATTGGAAATAACCAGGATCGTTCGGAGCGACGATTCACGAGATAATCGGGGAAATAGATGACTCATCAACAAGCAGTATAATACTGGCCCTTCTGTCAGTGTAGTAAGCGAAGGAGGAAAGAGAAAATCTCCAGCGGTGGCAGAACAACTACCCAAGCGTGCGTCTCAAACGCATAAAGCTTCGCCTCGGAAGAGAACATGCAGGGATCCTGCGCAGAGCACCGAAGACACTGGATTCCCGTTTCCGATAAATGAAGTAATGGAACTCTTGGAGGCATGGATTCAGGATGATGCTATCAAGCTACCTCCTATCAGACGTCCACCAACTGAGAAAGACATGGCAGACCCTAAGTACTGCCGTTATCATAGGTTTTTCCACCACCCAACTAAGGATTGCAACAAGTTGAAAGAAATCTTCAGGTAAAAGATAGCAGCAGGAGAGCTTCAATTGGGAAATGAAGGAGTTCACAGACACCCTCTTCTTGTCCGAAGTTGCATGATCTCTGGAGACTCTGTGCGCAAGACTGCACAATCCATGATGGAACACCTGTGTGAAATCTTGTACCTTTCCAAGGTACAACGTCAAGATATATTCATGGCCCTCAACCGTATTGTGTCAGGCAGGCGTTTGTACCCAAAAAAAGAAGTCGTTCCAGCATCTCAAGCCTCCTTGGAAGATAGCGCCAACAAAGGAAACTGGGGACTTTTGACCGTCTCCCATTTGAAATATGTCAAGTTCGATAGCACATTAATCGATGCAGCTTCTGAATTCAACATCGTTACTATCAAGACCCTGCAAGCTCCGAAAATCTCAAAGCAGGAGGCTACCCGTGGTCCGACTGTGATCAAGAGCCCAGCATGAGAGTTTGTGGATGTCTACGGATATATTGACATTGATGTCAAGATCGGTAACACTCCAACACAAGCCAGATTCCATATAATTAAGGAACATCCAGATTACGACATGATTCTGGGGCGCCCGTGGGTACACAAGGTGCATTCCTTACCAATCTCAGTACTTGGAAGAATCTCCAACAATCCAGCTCCGATGATTTTCAACAAACCTTGGAGACTCGAAGACTGCATGTTGCCTCCATACCAAAAACTCACAAGCATAACGCAACTCCCTGGTGAAAGCCCTTCGTCCTACGTCAAGAGATTTCGAGCCCAAGTAAGTCTCATTGAACAACCCTCTTTGCAAGTAGTGGATAATTGTCCTGCTGGACCACAGGGGACTGTTTCACCTGACAGACGGGCCACCACCAAGAGATGTGAATGGAGTACTAGCCCCTTTAAGCGCTTCACCAAAAGTTTGGAAGCAGTCAAGAACAACACGTGTCAGAAGCAAGCTGTTATACCAAGTCCAAATCCGTTTCAAATCGGAGATATGGTAGCAAAGGTAACCACGTTCCAAGTTGGAAACATGGAAGTAAAAATAACTGCCCATCCTGATATGCCTGCAAAGGAAGAGGAAGTATTCTTAGTGGCAGATGTTATCTTTGGCGGTTACTGCAAGATCATCAATGCAGATAAACTCGAAGGTGTGGTTGTTCACTCACGATGGTTCAAGCCCTACCTCACTTGAAGACACGACATCACCTCTCTAATCCCCCCGGGGGGATTCCTCCAACAATTTTCCTTTTCACAATATTTGTAATTCCTTCAAAATGATGGCACCGCTTGCCTTCATACTTATTAGGGTTTCAATATTTCTTCAAGTAATCAAGATTTCATTCCTTTTATAATTTCTCATAAAATTACACAAAGTTATGAGTCACCTTCAAACCACCATTACCCAGAAAGAAAACCCTAAATCCTCATACCAAATCTTCATACCAGCCTGGTAATATGGGAGGAATAAAACATGTAAAAAGGGGAGTAGGAAGGTATCCTATATGATATACTTCAACAGAGCCAGACTCACGTCAGGGGGCACAAGCAGAAAAAAATATGCATGTTTCGAAAGCAACATTGAATAAAACTTTGTTCAAGACAAGCAAGCAATGAAGAAAACTTCAAACTCAGACGCCACTGAGTATAAAAAAAAAACACTACGAAGAAGAATAACAGGGAAACTCAATTGCTGGTTGCGTCTTCATCATTGTTGGGATCCACATCTTGTGCCGCTTTCTCCAGAGACGCCTCTCCTTTTTCTTCGGGCACAGCAGCTACCGCCTCAACATCTTCAGCATGCGTATCTTCTGCACCTTCTACAGAATCCATTGTAACCTTGGAAATCGTGCCAGTCACGTTCGGACGTTCAGTCTCATCAGTATCAGGGTCAAGGATTATCATACCACCACGTATTGGGTAATCACACTTCCCATCACCCGCAGGACATTCGTGTTCAACCCTCCGTCTCTTCAACCGAGCCGCAAACCTTTCAGTTCTCGAGCTTACTGGTGCTTGTGACTCCTCGCGTTTCCACTTCGCTTGCAACGCTTCTTCATGTCTTTGTTTCTCCTCCATATCGATTGCAACTGAAAGAGCATGGAGCCTCCCCCTGACAATGGTTAAAAGCAAGACAGGCATTCCCTGTATGGCATGGCTGACTTCACGAAGTGGCGAATCAATTTTAGCCATTACCTCCTCATGTGCGTTAGCTTCTGGTTTATCAACTTCAAAACTTTTTTCTGAAGAAGCTGCAGAGTGATCATCACCAACTCCTTTCATGATGTACTGCAAAAAAGAGAGGAAGATAAGTTACGGCGGCACATAAAAATTATTCTAATCACAACTATCGCCAATCGTTTAAGAAATCAACATGTGGAGCAATACCTGAGATGTTGAAGAAGACGATCTCCTAATGAGAAGAATACAAGAAAACTTCTTTATATGCTTCATGATCCAACAAGATCCCCAGGAGAAAAGAAGTCCACCTTTGCCGCTTTCTGAGGCTGTTGAGTCGGGATTGTGATCAATAATGTTTATCGAATGCACGATGCTTGCTAGGCATATGAGAAGGCACACAGAAAGAGGAAGGCCAAGGTGGATCGACCCACCAAGCTGTACTTCCCCATCCGAGCTTTACCATTGGAAGGATCAACTCAACCGGCTCCAAGGCATTTAACACACATGACATACCTTCTCCCACGCGGTAAACATGTATTTACTCTGACTTTAGTTATTTTTGTATGCAAATTGTCACCATCTCATGCCTACCCTACAATAGTGTAACCATTGCATGCTAGGCAGGGGACTTAATGTTGATGGTGGATTTCTATTTAAAGGCTAAAATTGTAAAAAGCCAATTTTTGTAAGCTGACATCCTGAAAAGGATAAAGCCTTCAGGTGATGAATATTTCTCACCATGATAATTCATTGGAGCATGTGCAACCATCCCTGAGAATTATAACCTACCCAGAGCGGAGCATGTAGCAACCATCCCGATTTTATGTAGGTTTGCAGCATTACAATTAATGCCCTTCTCAAAGCCTTGTGTTCGACATGCAAACACCCATAGGCTACCTGACAGCGGGTTATATTAGACCCGTTGAACGCATGCAAGACTACCCATGTTAGTCTTACCTGCTGAAAACAAACTCAAAAATAGATCTCATCCGTCCAACTTCGCAGGCATGGTTGGACGGCCTAGATCACGTGCGGGACCGAGTAACACGCACGCACATGCTCACCGTCGTCCCAACATTCCCCTCGCACCATAGACCTCACCAAAAGAGGTCGGCAAATGCCGGATTCGGTCGGATGTAGGTAACCGGTCGGAAACCCTAAATTAGGGTTTGCATCAAGTGGTCGCAGGCAGCCACTTTGAAACAAACGAACGGAAGCCAAAGGAATGCGGGATTAGCTGGCCGACCATACCAGCATGTCCACTGTGGGCCCAGCTACACGGCCAACCAATCGGCTGAAAACGGTTACAGCTAGCTGTCTCTATTTGCGCGCCAAAAAGTAGCATTTACGACCCCCTTCTAATCTCGGCTGTCCATCATCGCAGGCTGAAATGAGCGACTTAGATTGCTCTGGTTGACTTCCAACAAGCATGGGCATGTAGAGTGGCGTCCCGCCTACCTGCTGGACCGATCGGCCACTCCATGCACGCCTCCCAAGGATGAAAACCGTTAGGGTGAAAAGGGAGGCTTGCAAGCCTTCCAAACCCTAATCCAACAGTTATTCCTCCATCAATCTCATCCGTCCAAGTTCGCATGCTTGGGTGAATAGCCTAGGAAGGGAGTTAGGTGGAAAACAAGGTATCACTGTGATCACCAGCCTCCACACTTCCCCATGGCATAACCGGCCAAGGTGGGTCCCGCTCATGCGACCTCCGAACAACGCCTGAAGATAGCTAGTTGAGTCACTTCAACTTGCAATCTTTTCATCAAGGTTGTGTAGGCTTCAAGCATGTTAAGCATATTTAATGCACCACATGCATACAATATGCGCCTACAAACAACTTGATTATTTTACCTAGCACCGTTTGCTACCTTATGTGAGTCCCACGACTCACTCGAGACGTTAATCACGTCACAACTGGGGGATACAAACTGGGGTATTGGTCTGGCGGTTTACATCGTGCAGTGTGCAACACGCCATCACAAGATTGTGTCAGGGAAACATGGGCGGTTAGCGATGATAGGAGAAGTGGGAAAGCAACTGTGTGACACTAACACACAACTCCACTTCCTCCCTCACTCCACTTCCTCCACTTTCCCACGAGAGACGTGATGAAGGCTTATCGACTTGTATAAATAGGTTCTCCTCCTTATTTCCAACAACACAGAAAATCCAAGTGTTAATACCATCGTATTCAACACCCAGATCCTGTCTGCAACATTTGCTAGCCTGCTCAACCTTCTGTTAACAAGTCATCAAATAGCCTTCACCTTCATACTCTCAACACCTTCTTCGCTTCCCTCCATAAGATCAACCTCCCATCCTTCACCTGTGACCGAAACAAATATGGAACGGCAGTGTCTTCGGTTTAGGCCAGAATTGTATAGATTATCTCTCGAATCAAAAGTTATCATCGTGCAGCACATTTGTTGAAGGTTTAAATTCACTTCTCATTCACACACACCCAAAATTATCTAAACCTGCAGAAGTAGTTTTCTCCCACTAACACCTGCGAGCAACCAAATTCTATAAAAACCCATTCTCATACATCATTCACAGAACTCAGAAACACACTTCAATCTTCGTCTCTTTTTATCATCATTTATCAATGGCATGACTTGTATTTACTGTTTCTGGAAAATACCTGATTATCATTTTATCAACCAGGCCTGAGCTTTCCCTTCGAAAATACCTGATCTATCTTCATCTTTATCATTCTTTGATTCCTACATCTTATCTGTGGTTGTCTGAACTTGAAGAAGAGAAGGGAAATGTTATATGAAACAACACCACCAATTCGACCTAGTTAGGTCGGAAAATCTGGGACAGCTATTAACACCCATGGGTGCTTTTAGTGAGACTCCACTGGTTGTCCCTTATCCTTGACTGGGCTCCAGGTATCAATATCCTGTGAAATAACTAAATGGCCCTTCTTGCTCAAAACGGCTGGTTCTCCTTCTTTTGCATCGTATGACTCCTAAACACCTAAATAAGCTCAAAAGAAAACATAAGATACAAAATTTACAAGAAAACACGCAAAGAAAGCATAAATACTATATATAAAATTAGGTGTTTTAGACACCTATCAAATTCCCCCACACTTAGACTTTGCCAGTCCTTGAGCAAATCAAACAAAATAATTTTAAAACATACGTACAACTCCGTCTCGTCGAGGCTACGGTCACTTTTAGCATAAATAACAAGCCTTTGAACCCCTAGGTGTCCCTATTGGACGAGTTTTAGTATCGTGAAGGTTTACAAGAGGTCTACCTACAAAACCTATATTTCCAACTCCAGCTACCTGTGACAAATATATGAACGAATCCAAAATGCCTATTGGAGGAGGTACCCTGATTCAAATTCAATTCATATATAAGAAATAAAAAAAAATCTTAGAAAGTCGAAAAAACCACAATACTCGGAATCTGACTAACCACAATCACAATGTAAATATTAAGAAGATGGATATAGAGGTTGATGTTGCGAATGTTGACTAAGTGAATGGTGTTTCCCATATATGTCTGAAGGTCACTGCCAAAACAAACCTAATAATCCTATTGGATTTAGCTACTGGTCTGAATTCTAGTGTCAACACACCAGCATATACAAGGGAACCAGTGGTCAACAATATTAATTCTACATCAACTCAACCGGCATATACAAGGGAACCAGGAGTCGACTTTATTCAACACAATAATAATTTCTTTTTCTTTTTTTCTTTTTTTTTTCACTTTTTTTTATTTTCTTAGACAGCATGATTAGATCTTTTGGATCCAAGCGCATGATTCTTGTCAGCAGATTACATGATAGTTCCCTTGGATCCTGCATTCCATGCCTGTTTAGGCGACGGAGACAGGGAGAACACACACATATTGCTATCCAAGTGTCTTTTTTATTCCGATTGGTCTAATTGGTCGGTCTTTTTTTTCTTTTTTTTTATAGCAACACAATCACTCTATTTCATCCTAGCAGTAATAACAAGTCGATGTTTAGTGACCCACCAAAGCACTTAGAGAACAATAGATAAATATGGAAAAATAAAAATAGAATGTGATATGGTGATATTCCGAGATATGGTAACAACTATCATATTATTTCTAACATTCGAATAATTTTGTCCCTTTTTAGTTAATTGGTTCCTCAACTCCTGCAGCCAAGATGGTTCCATCCATTTAGATTGATAGTGTCATCCTAAAGGCACATGTTTCTAGGTTTCGGAGTGTATAAAGCCTTTTTTTTTCACTAAAGGCATCAAACAAACTATACAAACATATAAATGCTCCCCCGCACTTAAACTTTACATTGTCCTCAATGTAAATTGAATCGTCCAAAGAAAGTCAAGGTGGGAAATCCATAACATGATATATATACAAAATAAGAAAATAAAATGCATAATAAAAACTCATTACTCCAACTCATAGCTATTTCGGAACAATAGAGGATAAACACTAAACAAGATATTTAGTTGGCATCTAATCCCAACTCAGCCAATATATATACCTCATCATCAAGAAAAAATTCCATCTACTTAGAAAGGCTAGTGTTCATTCTAAATTGTTCAAAAATCTGTAAAAGTTGGAGTTTTAATATGCAAATATCCAAAATAAGAAAATAAAGATAAAAGACTTAAAGACTTAAAAACTAAATAAAAAGATAGAGATAGATACACAAAACCAGTGGGTTGCCTCCCATTTAGCGCTTGGTTTAAAGTCGTCAGCCCGACATGCAAGACGAATTCCCCATACACCAATAATCGGAAAAGTTGGGGATCCACCCATAGCACCTATTTTGCAAAGACTAGCTTCACACAAATATTAGTAATATAAAACAGAAACGAAGCTATTAACCGATAAAAGCTTCCCCCACACTTATTCTTGTCTACACTTGGAAGTGTATAAAGAATATAGGAGTCGGGTACTTCCACGGTTTCTTGTTCACAAACCTGCATAGTATGAGAATCAAGTTTCTCTAAAGGAGGATATCGAGAAACAAAGTCATCTAACAATGTTCTCGAAGCACATACATTCAAACTAATAAGAGGTAAAGGAGAAGAAACAATATGCGAAGTGTTAGACAAACCTATCACAATCTCTTGTATTACGGAATCCTCTTCATCCTTGAAAAACTCAAGTGAATTATTCACCTCTTGTATATAATGGTCCTCTATCAAACCTTGCAACCATTCTTCATCCGTTTCTGACTTAACCAAAGTCTTGACATCAACATCATCATTACAATCATTCACAAGTTCATTTGGGTCTTCCATAATATTGGTCATAACAGTTTCATTCTCAACATACTCATCTTCATGATAAGGCACATACTCCACTGCGGATTCAAGTCTCGCCATAAGGAACTTCTTTAGAACACTCATTGCATCATCCTCAAGCTCTACCTGTTGAATAGGTTCTTGATCGTTATAAAGATCAATGCTTGAGTAAGCTACACTAACGTCATCATATTGCTTTTCAACTGCACCTTGATTGCAAAAAGACTCCATTGTACACTCTTCGGGGATGTCACCATGAATTGGTTCAAGCGATGTACTTTCATAGTCATCATCACTATCATAGTTAACATAAGATTGGATAACACTTCCAAAAGATTGGTCTTTCGCATAATTTTGCATGTCATCTTTGTATTCTTCAATGCCTTGTCTTAAATAGGAAACACCTTTTTGAAGCTCTTGGAGTGATCCATCCAAATTCTGAAAATAGGTTTCCATTTGTTGGTAAAACTCATTTGACAAGGAAAAGGTAAAATTACTTACTTCAGTATTGCTAGGCCAATTATCTTCCCTTTGAATGGGTGAATGATCATAACTATGATCAGAAATTGGGCTAAACACAATATGAACAGATTCGGTCGATAAAATTGGTTCCATGCTTGGTTGTCTACAAACTGACTCCATGCTAACCATAAATTGTTGCATCTCATTTACCAAACTCGAAGAAATATGCATAGGAGCACAACTAGTCTCCCCTCCTTGTGGTTGCTCACTTACATACCCAATGTAAGAAGGTTGATATGTATGAGAGTAACTAAAAGGGTACGTGGAATATTGACCATAACCAAAGGATTGGTTTTGATTGTATTCCCCGCAAGGGTGATAGTTGTCATGTTGTTGTTGAGGTTGATAACCGTACCCATTGTTCCAATATGATCCGTCCATAATAGGTACCTGAAACAAGAGTTATCAAACCAAAGTTAAAAACCAGAAAATAAGAAAAACAAAAATAAGAAACAAAACTAAAAACAAAAACAAAAAAGAAACCAAAAACAAATGACAACCGCTGCCTCCCCAGCAACGGCGCCAAAATTTGACCGCAGTCGTATGCGTCAAAAATAAATTACACTTTCTTACTACTCAAAATATAAATATAGCAAGGGAAAGAAAGGATCGATCCCACAGAGAGGACTAGGTTGTCTCGTTGTTTCGGTTTCCTATAAGTAACACCGGGGGTTTTCTGATTTTTATGCAAGTAATAAAAGTAAAAGCAAATAAAGAAATAAACAAACAAATCAAGGTAGTGAGAATATTGGGTAAAGATTTCATCTTCAATTGTAAACAAGTATTTGAATGTATGAATAGAATTCGTATTTAATCTCGCTATCATCAATAAACCTAGAATACCTTATTGCAAGAATACTCCGTAAATTTCCTAAGTCATCAACACACACATTAGAGCTGCGTATGTGAATTCTACGTAAAGAATAACCTAACGCCTTGCGCTAATTAAGTTCAATTCCTAAGAGCATTAAGTTTCAGAAATAGGCTAATCAATGCAACTATCACACATTGCGCATGAAAATTCGGACAAAGGTCAAAGTCTGCATATGATTACACGAGTGTATCACTACAAACTGTAATCATATCATGCTACTCGTATTCAAGGTTATCCCTCGATGAAAACCCTAAAATAGCTATAGATATGGATGTATGTTCAATCAATTATAGACTCAACTAAACAAACATTCAATCATATTGCAATACATCAATCATGCAATTATTATAATCAGTAGAAATCAAACGATAATATTGAGAGAAAACTAATTCATAAAGATCAAAACTTGTTTTTCAAAATCCGACTACATCTTTAACCAATAAAGATAAATCAACTACTTGTGTTTTTGGAAATCATCATCATAATAATCAAAGAAGAAACTATCATGAAACCCTAGAACAAAAGTAGCACCAGTTCTCCCTAATGGAGATAAATAGGTTTAGAGAAAAAGTTCTATTTATATGCCTTTCCCAAAAAGATGCTCAAAAATAGGTCAAGTCTTTTCAAAACCTGTCTCAAATTCGTCCACCAAGACCATGAGTGAAAATAAGTCTCTGGAAAATTTGGGTCCAAAACCGGTTCGCCGGATTGCTGACGTCATCACCGGAATCCGGTCATCGGCGCCGGAATCAGGTCGCCGAAAAACTATCTCTGGCCGCCTTTGTCATCGGAAACTGTCATCAGCAAGTATGTACTTCCAGCAACTCATCTTTCCTTCTCTGCATTTCAAACATTCCCAAAAATCATCCAAACCAATTCTTTCTCTCTTGCGAAAACGAGCCCAAAAGCGTGACTCGTAGCTCATATATCCGTCCGCCAACTACCGCATCCGACTCATACCCCCTTCATGATTTACTGAAACATTGTTATCCATGCTTCAAACTCCAAAATCCGGCAACCGTAACTAGTACCACCGGCTCACCATTTTAGCCCACTTTTCGCACTATTTCTGCATTCTCATTCAAGCCTGTAGTGACAACACAAGGCCTTCCATGTAATACTCATGGCCACATCACCTGCAATTCACAAATGCAACACACAGCCTGGCCATTTGCACATAGCTCACTCAAACAACAACTGCACCACTGTTTCCCTGTAACCATTCTCTTGTTGTATCTTTCAGTGCACTCCTTTAGCTCCTGCACAACTGCAACTCTGTAACATCTTACTGTATTGCTGGAACCTGCAAAACCAACTTTAGCTTCCATTCCTAAGCATTCATCTAAGGCCATTCAAACCATCAGTGCATTCATAAATCTGTAGCTTCTCTAAATTCCATCCAGCTTATTAACCAAAACCACCTGAAACTGCAGCTCTTCTTGTTTAGCAGCTCAACCAAGCTCTCTGCGCATCAGTACCAACTATAGCTGTAAGCACCAGAACTTTCTCTTCCTGCAATTGGAAATCAACAGTTCCACTACCATCCCCTGCGTACTCCAGTCCATTGCAATTCTCTGTCTCAAGAACACCCTTGAATCATCACCATCCCTGAATCCATGTCTTGTACACCTGCAAAATTAGCACATTCATACCCAGTAACTTCGATTTCTTGCTTGTCTTCTCAAACTTCCACCAGATTCAACCAAAGCCCAGTAATGCACCTGAGTTTCCACCATAACCAATACCAATTCAACCTCAATCACCTCCTGTTGATTTAATTGGCAGTTACACCTCCACCAGATTCATTCTCAACAATAGCTTCAATTCTTCTTGGAACCCAAATTAGCTGACTGCAATAAGAGAATGATCGGAGAGCATCATAATAGAATTTCAGCTCAAATCAGTCACTGCACCACAGCCATATTGTCCTCCATTAGCTTCATCTCAGTTCAGGTGCAACTATAACTCCACACAGCTCTCATTGCCTTACCAACTGCCCCAGCTACAGCAATACCAACACTTTCTCCTGCTTTGCGTCCTCTTGGACTTTCTTGTCTCAATAACAACCACCATTTTCCTGTCATCTACAGCTCACCCATTGCATTAAACAAAACCTTGCAGTCTTCAATACACCATCTTCTTAATCTCATGACTGCAACCCTAGCCATCATCAACTCATCTTCTCAAGAAACGCAACCATTCCCAATCTTGAATCCATGACCTAAAGCACCACCATTTATTGAAACCCTGTATCCAGCTCAACCCCATTAGCAGCTGTTGCCATAACATTTGTTCCTAATCTCTTCCATTCTTCCTCCTTTTGATCACACACACCTGATGATACTAAACTGGTAGTGGTTCAGAACTTTTCACAAACACCTTATCTTCCTGAAACTTGATAACACAGATTTGAGTTGTTGTTGATTCCTAATCCCTTACACAACTCCTTCCCTGCGAGCAACCAAATTCCATAAAAACCTATTCTCATACATCATTCACAGAACTCAGAAACACACTTCAATCTTCGCCTATGTTCATCATAATTTATCAATGGCATGACTTGTATTTAATGTTTCCGGCAAATACCTAGTTATCATTTTATCAACCTGACCTGAGCTTGCCCTTCGAAAATACCTGATCTATCTCTATATTTATCGTTCTTTGATTCCTACATCTCATCTGTGGTTGTCTGAACTTGAAGAAGAGAAGGGCTATGTTGTCTGAAACAACACCACCAATTCGACCTAGTTAGGTCGAACAATCTGGGATAGCTATTAACACCCATGGGTGCTTTTAGTAAGACTCCACTGGTTGTTCCTTATCCTTGACTGGGCTCCAGGTATCAATATCCTACGAAATGACTAAATGGCCCTTCTTGCTCAAAACGGCTGGTTCTCCTTATTTTGCATCGTATGACTCCAAAACACCTAAATAAGCTCAAAAGCAAACATAAGATACAAAATTTACAAGAATACACGCAAAGAAAGCATAAATATTATATATAAAATTAGGTGTTTTAGACACCTATCACTAAGTTGAATAGTGCGAGATGTGCAATATTATTAGTAGTGCGATATATCAAATATTATTTACGTGTTATTTTTTTGAAAGTATAGTAGATTTCAACAGATTTTTGAAAGTTAACCTTTAGATCGGTCTCATTAGAAACTAACTTAATGTGAGTTGTTCTTACGATGACTAAATTTGTTGGATTAACTTCCTCTATCAGTGATACAAGATTTTTATTGAAATTACATATATCATAAGCTTTGATAATGTCAAAAGTTATTGAGGGGATTAAAAACAAAGGTGCTTGGTTTATCCAGGAAGTTGTAGTGTTTTCCTTTCTTCCTTTCTTTTCTAATATGTCTTGAACTTTGTTCGCCCTTCTATCTACAAACTGGAAACCCAAAAAAGATACTAATTTTCCTGCTAAAGACTTAACTTTTTCTAGGATTGCGACACTTTTCCACTGGGTATATGATTCCTTGCCTAGTAAATACCTAATTATTGCTTGGTTGTCTCCTTCTATGACAAGATGTTATAAGTTGTTGATGATGGCCCATTCTGCTTCTTTAGCTGTGAATATCCTAAAAGTGCCCATTTCTGCTCATTTGAAGGCACCTGACCAATTACGAAGAATGAGACCAAATCCAGCATTAATATCTTTAGATAACCATAAATCATCGTAGTTTAACTTGAAAGAGTTTGTAACTGCTAATTTCCCATATATGTCTAACAACAGCTTTTTGTTTATTTGTTGATTCAATCTATTCAAGTTTTCTGGGTACCAGTAAGAAAAGTGTCGTCATATATCCATAACTAGTTGTTCAGGTGTTCTATTTTTTTTCCCAAAGATTCTAAGGCATCTTTCTTTCCAAATAAACCAGAGCTTAGTTGCAACTAGTGCTATGGAAATTGAATCAATATATCCTTTCAACCATTCATTATAGTTATCTAAAAAAGATGTATTTACAGAGTTGGAGTTAGAATATACTCCCTATAAGGCCATTGGATCTAAGTTCCAAAATGCCTTAGCATAGTCACATTCAAAGAAAATGTGGTAAGAGGAATCTATTGCATGTTGACATAAGACACATTGTGTTTCCACGTTCAAGACATAACCCAGATTTTGTCGTGTTGGTAATTTGTCCTGAAGACATTTCCAAATGAAAAGTTTAATTCTTTGTGACGTATCCATACTCCATAATCCTTTCCAAAAGCGTTTATTTTCATGAGAGACTGAACCTTTGGCGTTTAGTTTCATGAGAGACTTTTACAGTAAAGTCTCTATTTCCAGTAAGTAACCATTTTAATTTGTCTTTCTTTAGATTTCCATCCTTTGATGTGTATAATCTGATGTTCAAGATTTCAAAGAAAGCTATCAAAAACAAAAAGTAACAAGGATTGATTTTTTTTTGTCAAGATTATCAAATATGACACAAGTGTTAAAATAATAATTTTATGGATAGAATTTGCCAGAGTCTGATCCCTATTTGGGAACCATTTGTCTTCTCAGATGTTTATGGAAGATCCATCTCCCACTTCCCATATGCTATACTTTTTGATGTGTTCTACGCCATGCAAGATACATTTACATATCCAATAAGCTTTTGATTTCTTCTTGGAGTGCAAATCCCTTGTTTTGTTGTTTTTTTTTTAATATTTTCCTTTTAAATTTTGAGCCCAAAGGTCATCCGCGATGCTCACCAGTCTCCAAGCTATTCTGCTAATCATTGTTTGATTGACCTTGTTAGCTTCTTTAAATCCTAATCCTCATTGTTCTATAAGTTTTCATAAGAAATCAAAGGACTTTATATAAATTCCTTTCTTGTTTGTGTGTTTTCCCCACCAAAAATCTCTTTGTATATCATTTATTCTCTTAGTAATTTTCTTAAGTAAAACAAAACATGCCATGCTATAAATTGGCATACTAGATAAGACAAATTTATTCAAAACAATCTTACTAGGTTGTGATAAAAAAATTTCTAGCCAGTTTTTAACTCTATGTTCCATCTTCTCTATAATATTATCAAAAGTCTTAAGTTTGATCTATCTATAAAGAGAGGTACCCCTAAATGAGTGTCTTTAATATTTTTATTTGTATTTTCATTAATCTAGAGATTATGCCATGGTGTTTGTTATGAACTTTTTTACTAAAAAAAGACCTGATTTTGTAAAGTTTATAACTTGCCCTAAGGCCTTGCTGAACTTATTTATTGCATCCAAGAGATTCTTACAACTTCCTAAATCAACTTTTGTAAAAAAGCAGCAAGTCATCAGCAAATAACAAATGCAAATAGGAATAGGAATAGATTGTGGAGTTAGTTTAATACATGTCACTTTTTCTCAGTTTCCAGATGGCACATCGATCTAGAAAACACTTCCACGCATAGGATGAAGGGGATAACATAACCCCCTGTCTGATTCCCTGTTTTGAACTCTTTAAATGGATAAGGAGGATATGCATTGAAAGATTAGTTCACACCAGTGTTTAGAAAATCCAAAAGTTTCTAAAGTTCTAATAAAAAACTTCCAATTTATCCTATCAAATTCCTTTGACATATCAATCTTAAGTCATATATTTCATGTTTTCGTTTTACTCTTATTCATCGAATGAACAATCTCACGAGCAACAATTATGTTGTCTGAGATATTTATGGAAGATAGGAATGCAGATTGTAAGGGTGAAAGAGATTTTTTAAACCTATTTTCCATAATTCTAGCAATAACTTTGTAAGGAGTGTTACAAAGACCAATTGGTCTGAAATCAGCTGGGGATTTTGGGTTCTTTATCTAAGGGATCAAGAATAATAAAGTTTTATTTAGCTCACTATGAAGGTATTTATTTTTGAAAAAATATTGAATTACAGCTATCATCTGTGTGCCTACTGTCTCCTAATTATGTTTAAAAAATCTAACCGGGAAACCATCCGGTCCTGATGCTTTATTAGGTGTTAACTTCTTTACCACATCCCAAATTTCTTCAGAAGTTGGGATAGCAGTTAATGCATTATTTTCTTCCATAAAAATACACGGTTTTATATGAGTAAAAATTTCATCCTCCGTAATCAAAGAATTTTCCAAAAATAGATCAGAGAAATAAGATGTCAAAACATCTTCAATTTCCTCTCTAGATGACACTACCTTATCATCTTTATCCTGGATACAATCTATATTATTTCTTTTCCTTCTTTTGAGAGTTTTTACATGAATTTTTTTATGTTCCTTTCACCAAAAGCTATTATATTATTCATAGACTGTTGTTTAGATATTTCCTCATGAGTGTCGTATAAAGCTTCTAGTTCAAAAAGTTTATTGTTTATTAACTCAAAGTTAGTGACCTCATTAGGTTTGAATGATAAGCTCTTAATCTGTTGAAGAAGATATTTTATATTTTATTTGGTTTTCCAAGCATTTTTTTTTCCAGTTGTTTAGGTTTTCACCTAAAACATATATATATATATATATTGTAAAAGATTTAAAACAGGAGATTCAAAGATAGTTTTCCATGATTGCTATGTAACCTCTATGCAGGAAGGTTCTTTAAGCCAAGTATCATAAAATTTAAAGGTAAGAATTAATTGTAAGTGAAGAGATTGAAGGGTCGGGCAAATAGGTCCATGATATGATCCTACTGCCACTAAGTTTCCAAGAGATGCATTAGTGATTCTAGATTCCACTCAGCAGTTTACAAACCCCTATCAAGCCTTTGCTTGATATTAGCCTTCCTCTCTCTCTTGTTATTCCAAGTGAAAATGTTTCCTTAACTTGAAACCTAAATCTTCTAGTCCTGTTCTTTGAATTAGGTTCATTATTGGCTCTATTTTTTTCCTATCAAAAGGGAGTCCTCCTTACTTTTCCTCACTATTAAAGATCATGTTTAAATCCCCTAACACCAGCCAAGGAATTGAGTTAAAATTAACTCTCTGAGTTATATCCTCTAAATACCCCATTATTTCTAGTTTAAGTTCATGTTTAGGTGAGCCATAAACACAAGTTAACGACCATTCCTTTGAATGGAAGTTATTTTTAACAATGATGTTAATCATGTTAAGGTTCCAATGAACCACTTCAAAATGAAACCCTGATCCGTTTTTAGGTATATGCCCGTTAGAATACCCTATTCCTAGGTCCAAAATACCACTGAATTACTCTCCAAGTAATTATAAAAGTAGAATTATATTCTTAGAAGGAACTGAATTACTCTCCAAGTAATTATAGAAGTAGAATTATATTCTTAGAAGGAACAACAGACTTTTATTTCTAGAAGGTTACAAAAATAGGAGAGTTTTCCTAATACGTGTACTACTACTTTTAGCGTAGTCCTAAGCCTATAAATAGGCACCTTGAGTGCTTGTAGAGGACACAGCAGAGAAAAAAACTAGAGGAATACTAATAGGAAACAAACCAAGAAGAAGAAGCACAATACCATGTAAGAAAATAAACCTAAAAGGTAAACATTGTAAGTTCTTCTATTAAGCAATAAAATCAAAACATTCTATTGCAATCTTTTTGTGTTTTTATTCTATTTTGTTTAGCTATTCTCTATCTATGATATTGGGGTCTAGAAACTGATCATTGGTATCTATAGCTAGAAGGTAATTAAGCAATGTTTTTCGGCGATGAATGGAAGGGCTTGGATCCAAGGGTAACCAGATATTACTTTTAGATCCTGATATCGATAAAAGGAAGAAAGATTTAGTTTGGTCATCCTCAAATCCACAAGGAAAAACTATGGACAAATTAGAGGAAGATATGAAAGTCATGAAAAGTGATTTGGAAGATATGAAAACAATGAAGGATGATATGGAGTTTATAAAAAGAGATGCTAAAAGGATTAAAACTACATCACAAAACAGCGGAACCGAGTTCTGAACCAAATATAGAAAACCCACCAGGGTTTGTAAGTTCTCCGTTCAAAGTAGAGGCGAAGATTGAAATTCCTACATATAATAGGGACTTAAACCCAAAAAATTTGGACGGCTGGCTCAAGTCTCTTGAAGTTTATTTCAGCACCATGGGACTTAACGAAGAGCAAAGGCTAAGTTTCGCTAGACTTAGACTTGATGGTCATGCTCTTATTTGGTAGGAGGCATATACGTCAGGTTTGGAAACTCCAGTAATAACATGGATGCAATTTACAACGGCTATTCGAAATCAGTTCTATCATATTGGTTATAAAGAATGTTTACGCGAACGATGGTAGTTCTTGCGGCAAGTAAAAGGACAAAACATGCAATAATATACTACTGAATTTCGCAAGAAAGCTATCGCATTAGATGTAAACATGAGAGATCAAGAAACCATTGATACATATAAAGGGGGATTACCTTTTGCTATAAGGATAGAGCTTGCACTATTTTCAGTAACTGATATCGATGATGCCCGCAAGAAAGTTATGTACATCGAGATGAAAATCCAACCTTTCGGAGTAAAGCAGCCAAGAACCGGAGAATGAGAGGTTTGGAAGTTTGTCCAAAGAGAGGGGAGGAAGAATCATGTAGTGGAAACCAAAAATAATCAATATTGTGAGAACTATAAGACTGATCGACACTCTAAGGAAGGATACTGGAAATTGCATCCGGAATTGAAACCTAATGGTGGAAATAGCGCAAATAAGCTATAACAACCCTCTGCAATGAAGAAGAAAATGATGAAGTGATCGAAAAAACGTTGTAACCTGCTGCCAAATTGGCAATAATAACAAGCAAAGGAGTTGCAACTAATCCATCTCCAGTGTAACGGGAATCTACCGAAGAAAAACTATTTTGGGTGTATACTAAAATTGAAAAGACTTCAGTTCTCACCCTCTTTGATAATGGGTCACAACAAAACTTGATATCGGAATAACTAGTGAAGAAATTAAAGTTGAATACTAACCCGCACCTTAAACCTTACCCATTAGGGTGGTTAAAAAAGGATATAAAATTACAGGTGAATACTGAATGTACCTTCGAATTCGTCATTGATGGGAAATTCGTAGATCAGGTAACATGTGATGTCATCCCTTAGATGCTTGTCATGTTATTTTTGGAAGTCCTTACCTATGGGACATGGATGCGATTATCTTACAATGATAAAATGTGCGGAGGATGGTTAAGGATAAAAAAGGGTTCCGAATTTTAGCCTCTAAGAAGAACAAGAAACTCCAACTTCTAACAGCACAACAAACAATACATTTAGTAAATGCTTGTCATAAGTTTGCGTTAATTATATTTCGATCACTTGACGATAAGTCAATTGAACCCGAGGAATTCCGGCGATTGGGAGTGCATTGAGACAGAAAAGGTAAAATTGCAACTATTATTGGAAGGTTTTGCAAATATCATGCAAGAACCCAAAGACTTACCACCAAAACGCCAAGTGGAACATGAAATACAGCTGGAACCGGATGCTCCTATACCAAATGTTGGACTTTATCGACAATATGTTATGGAGTCAGATGAAGTGAAGAGGCAGCTACCAGAACTCTTGGACAAAGGATTGATTAGGCCTAGTTCATCACCGGCAGGATCTCCTATTATTCCGGTGCCAAAGAAAGATGGAGATTGGTGCACGTGTATTGATTATCGAGCACTCAATAAAATCACTATTAATAATAGATACCCTCTGTCATGTATCGATGACTTGTTCGATCAACTAAAACATGCTAAATACTACAACAAGATAGATTTGAAATATGGATATCATCAAGTTCGCATGAGAGAAGAAGATGTTTGGAAGACTACGTTTAAGACTAGACAATGGATTTTTGAGTGGTTAGTTATGCCTTTTGGGTTAACAAATGCTCCAGAAACTTTCATGTGACTAATGAATGAAGCTCTAAAACCGGTATTATATAAGTTTGCAATAGTATTCATACAAGACATATTGATTTACAGTCGAACATGGGAAGATCACCTCTTATATCTGAAAACAGTTTTACAACTGCTTCAGTCTTCACAAGTGAGGTTGAATATGAAAAAGCGTGAGTTTGCTAAAAAAATCAATGCGCTATCTAGGGCACATTGTGGGAAATGGAGAGAGTTGCGTAGTTTTATTGGAGCAACAGAATATTTGAGAAAATTCATCAAGAATTACTCAGGTATAGCGGCACCGTAATTACGACTACTATCCAAGGATCTTCTATCACATGGGGATTGTAAGATAAAGAAGTATTCAAGGAATTGAAAAAGAAGGTATGTGAAGCACCAGTTCTCACACTCCATGATATGTGCATTCCATTTGAAGTGGATACTGATGCATCGGGTTATGCAATGGGGGTTGTTCCACTACAAGGAGGTAAACCTGTATGTTATCATCCTGAATTATTTTCTAGGGTCGTTCTAAACTATTTTGACCTATGACAAAGAGTTGTATGCAATAGTTCAAGCTATCAAAAAGTGGCGACAATATTTGTAGGCAAAAGAAATATTTATTCATACTGAGCATGAACTTTTGAAGTATCTACACACACAAAGCAAGCTCCAACATACAAGGCACTTCAAGTGGATGAGCTACCTGCAACAATAGAGGTTGTTTATTAAGTATAAACAAGGAATGACAAACAAACTAGTTGACTTTCTATCAAGACCCACGTCCAAGATAGCTACTGTTGTGATGCAAATGCAACCAACCAAAATAGAGTCATACAAGGAGAACTACATTGAAGAGGTTGAATTCCAGGAATTCCTTATGACTAAAGGTGTGAGTGGAATAGAAAATCATGTTTATCATATGGACGATGGGCTATTGTGCAAAGAAGACAAGTTGTGTATTCCAAAACAATATTGACTCTCATTAATTCGGGAAGTGCACACATCACTGGTGGCAGGGAATTTCGGCATCAAAAATACACTCACAAATATTCGACGTCATGTCTACTGGCCAAGTATGACTTCTAATACAGAAAGGTTTTTCAAAGGATGCAAAATATGTTGCACCTGCAAGACTAGTAACCTGAAAATCGGACTCTACACCCCCTTACCCGTTCCAATAATACCGTGGGATAACATATCGATGGATTTCATTGGCGGCTTAACAACTACGAAAAAGGGTAATGATTATATTTATGTCATAGTAGATCGTTTCAGCAAAACGACAGTCATGATCCCTTGCAAGAAGACAATTACAGCAGAAGGAGTAGCACAAGAATTCTTCCAAAATGTTTTTGTACACTTTGGCTTACCAACAAGCATCATTAGTGATAGAGATACTATTTTTTTAGACGGTTTTAGAAGAGTGTATGGAGATTATTGGATACTACATTGAAAAGATCTACTGCATTTCATCCACAAATGGATGGGAAAACAGAGGTTGTCAGCCGAACTATTGTTCAGCTACTATGAGGGTTCAATCAACAAAGGCAGAGGAGTTGGGATGAGAATGTGACATATGTTCCATACTGCTACAACAGAGTTTTGCATAGATATACCAGCAAAATACCATTCGAGATATGCTATGGGTTCATACCACAGTCTCTGTTTTATCTAATGTTTACTACGCCAGAATATGTGGACACCGAGAAGTCAGAAGAAGCTAGAGCAATAAATTTTATTCAGCGTTTTCAACAGATTCATGAAAAAGTACGTGAAAATCTTGAGAAAATACAAGAAAAGTACAAGAAACTACATGATAAACATCGGACTGAACATACTTTTCAGGTTGGTGATCTTGTCTGGTTAGCTATCGGGAAAACCCATTTACAAGGGCCGTAGAGGAAGTTAAAACCTATACACTATGGTCCGTTTCTAATTTTGGAACAATATGACACTAATACTTTTAAGCTATATGTAGATATACTTTAACAATAAATGTCGAGAATCTTAAGCCTTTTGAACCTTCGTTACTTGACGAGCGAAATGATTCGCCATTGTTACCGGTTGTCCAAGACTTATTCCTAGTGAAGTGGCAACAAAAGATATGGTTCTTAGCAAGAAGACACAGATGTCTCGAGTGGGAGAACAAGAGTTATTCCAAGTCTGCCTTAAGGAAGTATGCGAAATGGTACTCAAGAGAGCAGATGCAAGCTAAATATCCCCATCTTTTGGTTCAATTCTTTTGAGGGACCAAAAGCCTCCTAATGGGGGAGGTCTGGCCCGTTTTTAGGTATAGGCCCATTAGAATACCATATTCCTAGGTCCAAAACACCACTGAATTACTATCCCTCTAGAAGTAGAGTTCTATTCCTAGAATGAACAAATAGACTTTATTTCTAGAAGGTTACAAAAATAGGAGAGTTTTCCTAATCTGTGTATTACTGCTTTTAGCATAGTCCTAAATCTATAATTAGGCACCTTGAGTGCTTGTAGAGGACACGGTAGAAAAAAACTAGAGGAATAATAATATGAAATAAACTAAGAAAAAGAAGCAATACCTAAGGCAGAAAATAAACCTAAAAGGTAAAACATTGTAAGTTCTTCTATTAAGCAATAAAATCATTTCATTGCAATTTGTTTGTGTTTTTATTCTACTTTGTTTAGCTATTTTCTATCCATCATATCGGGGTCTAGAAACTAATCAAGCCCATCTACCTAAGCAATTACAAATCCACGGCTATTCCATCTGGGTCTACAATGCGGGTGTTCGGAAAATAGTTAAGAATTTTTTTCATTAAGCTCGTTTAAGACTTGGTTTCAGAAAGGAATAAAATATCTGTTTTTTTAACAGTCAACAAATTGTTAAGATATTGTTGTGTTTTTTTCTGAGCACACCCTTGTGTGTTCCATTCCAGGATTTTCATGGTTTACACAAACTATTGTAATGCAAAAAATTAACAACAATAATTGACTTTTATTTTGAGTACAAATAAACCTCAGCTAAAGTGTTTCACTAAGTAGGAAAAACAACAATTTAAAGTCCAAATAGTAAGATGTTTTCGAAAACTGACCAAATAACTAGAGTAAGAGTGCAACACGCCATGGTTACGAAGTAATTAATTACTAGTAAGGTCCAGCTATTTAACACGAAGCTAAAAAAAATATCATCAACTAAAATCTAACATGTATGCAAGAGAATGTCGAATATTTGTAAAATAGAACACATGAAAAAATAATGATTATATTAAATAAGAGAGTGAAATCAAAAGCTTGAAGAGATTACAACTTGATCTGCAATTTGTTACCTTTATTCCTGCGAAGAATTCTTGTTTGTTGACGCAACAAAAGAATCCTAAATTGAATCACCAAAAAATGCATCGGAAACTCTTGAATAGAAGAATCACGTCCAAAGAAAACGGAGTTTAAGAAGGGAGATACTTGAAAGAATGAAATCAAAGGATGAGGTCAGCTTACCTTTGGGTTTTATCAGGTCAGATGAGCGGAGGTTTAGATGTGATGTTTATGACTGGCAAAAGTGTGAAGATTTTATTCAAATTAATATATAAACTCGCAAAAAATAGGACACTAAAATTTAAGGGATAAAACAAATTACCAATTATGATTCTTAACATAAAATTATTCAAACAAAAGCGAAGACATGCCTCTGAAACTAGCAAAACACAAAACAAATTAATTGGATTTTTAAACACCTAACGACTAGCAAGTGTTGATGGTCGATTTTTGACGAAGATGATCGTTGTCGTATGCGTCAAAAATAAATTACTTTCTCACTAAACATAAGATATTATATAGCAAGGGCAAGAAAGGATCGTTCCCGCAAAGAGGACTTGGATTGTCAAGTTGTTTCAGTTTCCTATGTAAAACAAGGGGGTCGTCTTATTTTTTTATAAACAAAAAATAAAATAAAGCAAACAAAGAAATAAAGCATGCAAATCAAGTATGGGAAAGTATTGGCAAAGGATTTCGTTTTAATTCACAAACATGCTTTTCAATAATAACTAGAATTGATATTTAATCTCAACTTAATCAAAAGCCCTAGGATATCTTGATCGCAAGAATGTCCCGCTAATTTCCTCTTATCATTAACAAACACATTAAAATATGCAAATATAAATCCTACCTAAGAGAACAACCTAACGTGTAAAAGCACTAATCAAGTTTAATTCCCTAGATGCATTAAGTTCTATAAAATTAGGCCAATCAAATTAATCAAACGTGTAAAAGCACTAATCTGATTTAACAAAGGTTATGACTCACGTGTGACTACTAGGATGTATCACTACAAGCAATATTCACAATTATGCTACTTGTAATCAGGAATTATTCAATGTTTACGTATTAAAAACCCTAATCTATCAATAAAGATGAAAGAGAACTCAATCGATTCTAGACTCGACCAAACAAGCATTCAAATTATATAACTATATGAACAATGAATCACAAACGATAAAGTACGGAGACGAAACTAATTTATTGAATAAAACTCATGTTTGGAATTTCAATTTATTCCTTAACCAATAATAAAAATTAGCTCATATTCATGGAGTTCTTCCAAAGAAGAAATAAATTTATCATGTTCACAAACCCTAGAAGAAAATTAAAAGAGGAGCTCCCTTGTTATGGTGTTTTGAGATTCTTATATAGCCTCTTTCAGGTCAAAACATGAATAAACTTGGCCAGAATTCTCTAAACTGCCCGCAAGAACTTAGGCCCATAGCCCATTTAATATTTAGCTTGTCAGTTCCAGGTAAATGACAGCCTACTTCAAACCAATTCCCAGCCAATGGCAATCATGTCTTGTACACATCCAACCACGGCAGCGGTTCATGTCCATATTGCATCTTCATCATTGCAGGGTCATTGCCTCATACTAATATTTCCATTTATTTGCCTAAACCTCTCTTCTTTCCTGTGAAACGACAATTGCCATTCACCAACTCCATTGCAGTTAACAGAGCTATCTTCCCATGGCAGTGACCAACAAAACCCATGTAAGCTTTCTCAATTCCTGCAACTTTCAATGTTTCCCGCATACTTGCAATTCAAGCTGCAAATCATCTTTCTATTCCAAACGATTCACAGCCAAACAACCAAAATCCTCATTGTTGCTTCGAACTCCACCAGTTCCATTTTCTGCAGCACCTGCTTACAATAACCAACAAAAGCACCAGCTTCGACCATTTAGCAACATCAATACCTACCCAGAAACTCACCCATTCACCTGCATCTTTAACAATACAGCACCACCTGCAGTTACATTTCTCGGCCAAATTCTGCGAACTACAACCAATTATGTAAACAACTGATCATCAACAAGTCACGATATCAACCTGGACTTCACTTCAGCTGCACCAATATCCTACGGCTTCATTTCCTACAAAGTTCCTAGCATGCATCTAAACTCATTTTGTAGCTTCAAACCTATCTGGTCATATAGTCAGCTTCATTTCCTTCAGTCACCAGGACCACAACACAACACCATTACCTACATTCACCAACAGTAAATTCTACTTCCACTGCAAACTCTGTCTGCAGATCTCCATAGAACCACCAACAACATCACAGCAGCTTCAGTCCCATGGCACACTTCCATTTTCCATTACCAAATCATTCCACCAAAACCATCTGTAGCTGCACATCATACCAGGATGAGATCTCACCTTCCACTGCATTAACTCACAACAACAGCTTGAACTCTCATTCTTCTATCTAGCTTACTGCCACAAATGTTGGCAATCTTGTGTATAAACTTCAATGAAACACACAGAGAAGAAGAGATATGCAAACCCAATTAGACAAAACCAAAGTCGAGGCAAGGATTATATCCTCTAATCTTAAGAAAGATTTACCTCGCATTGGTGCTTATGGATTATCGATGTATGTCTCCCAGGATACAACGACTATCTTCTCGACGTAGTAGCACTCCAAACTTCGAGAAACGGCGAACCAAACTTAAAGTGATGAACTCTCTCTTTGACGCAAACTTAAAGATGATTTTGGAAAACAGTAAGATGATTATTAGGTTTCTAGTTGATTGATTTTTTCTAAGTGTATGTGCAGGGTTTATATAGAAATTACTAGTACCTCTTCAATGAAAAATCACGATGCTTCAAGGATTTCCCCAAGGGATGTGTCTCTTGAATTCTAAACAGAATTCCTTTCACGTTTGGGTTTTAGGTTTCGTTTAGTTTCAAACTTGAAACCGAAACTGACTTAACTTAATGGACATCAATATAAGGATTAAGCCCAACCTTGTATAACCCAACATCCAAATCCAAACCGGTACTAGACCAAGGATATTCCATTCATATTCATACGAAATTGTACTCAATTTTCCAACAATCCCCCACATGAATGGAAATCCATTGACAAACAACACAAAAGAAAATACAGAGAGACGCTAAAGAGAGTTCAAACGAAAATAAATTGCATGGGGATAGGTAGCTTTCGCCTTGAACCTTCCTTAGTGAATAGCTATCGGGCTTACTACTAGGTCAGTGTGCCAGAGGATTTGAATTGTAAGTTTTTAAGTGTAAACCAAGATAATAACTATCACACAATTTAATTTCTCACCAAGTTGGTTCTCATGGTTGTGTTCATTTCGGCCCTGAACAATTCCCGAAATTCATGAAGCGCTTTTTGATGAACCTAGCCTATCCAAGGTTCTCACGGAAGCGACCACACTTCTCACTTCACATAGGTGATTTCCTATTAAGAGTATCCTGCCATACCCTATTTGGAATTTCCAAATCTTAGGAATCATTAAAAGCAATGCTTATCCTTAACTACGCGACAGGCTGCACTGTTTCATCATAGGAATGGGTGAAAACATATCTAGAGTTATGTTCCCCAGTACTTCTTGTGAATCGTTCTTAATTTTTGTTGTCCCGTTGAACCTAGATCTTGGGATCTCCAGTCAACTAGGTTGGGTATCCCTTAATACGATTCGTTACCTGTAGGATTTAAGCCCATTCCCTTCGATGATGCAATTATAAGCTCTCTCTTGAATTTGTATCTTTTGTCGACTTGATACAATTTTCAAACACTATTTCATTTAGATGCACGCATTTGAGAGAAATTGCTTTATGGTTCCTTGTCGTCGATGTATTTATCGAGACGTACCATAATATCTCAAACTATGTGTGTTTCCTAAATACTTGTTTGATCAGAATAACATATTTTATATCATGCATCATTGTCGAGGAAATTCCCAAATCACTTACTTCTCCAACTTTGCGTCCAAAGCTCTGGAGTCCATAGTTGATCTCGCCATCAACATTTAGTTTCCTTGATATCGCATTTCTTCAACAACAAACACATAGTTTCTCGTTGATTAGAATCAACATTATCTAAGATTTATTCATGTATCATTCAAGCATCTTGATATTTCGTGAGTAAATTAACCTAAAGAATTTCTCTCACGTAACTTAGATATCCAACATGGCTTCCAGTGAGTTATAATCCTCATAACCTCACTTACAAATTTAACCATGTCAGATTACAATTCCGTATTGTACTAGCCACTATTTCAAGAGTCAAGATACCCCCACATTTTGACCAACTCAATGAAAACTTCTTCCAATCCTCCTCCATGAAGCTCTTGAATGATTTTTTTTCTCTTAAAGAGCCAACATGAATACAAAATGATGAAAGAGAAACTCTCGAAAAACAGAAAAAACTTGAACTCGGAAGCAACACAAACAACATCAAACAACCATGAAAGCAATCTCAAATACGAACACCTAAACACTAAACACCAGAAGATATCACTCACACACACTCAACAAGTCATCTCAACAAGTCACCTCAACAAATCATCCAAACAGATCATCTCAACAATGAACAAATATGGAAAGTTATTACATCACCCACATCACACTACAGCTGCAGTAAACTACCATAAAAGCAAAATAAAAGTAAGGGAAAAATACGATAATAAGCCATCCTCTTCGAAAACTAGAGACAGCACAAAGACTAAAGCTACAGTCTCGAACACCTATTCGTCTCCATTGGAAGTTGATAGAAGAGGTACCGCAACTCTCACGGTATAAGTCCAAATAGTATCCCATCACCGAATCAAAGCAACCTGATGCGGCTCTTTTATAACATATATGAGTACTACGATCAACCCACAAAGATTGGCCGGGGGAAGGGACAGAATTCTCCATCGGGGAGTCCTGGCAACTCGACATGCTCTGCTACAACCAAAGTTCTTCACACAGCCGCTGGGAAAAATGATCTCCAATATCCTCAAACCCATCACAAGCTAACCATACCGTTAAAATTGAGACTCATTGACACCAATCGTGATCGGCATGAAGCTTCATTGATAACACCTTCATTGATAATATTTACCTTTAACCACAAGCTTTTAATATGCAATATGACTAACTGCAATTTGTTCTTCAATCTGATTTCAGGTAAAGACCCGTCCGGCGACAAGCATCACGGGGGGTTTCAATATCAGTCTAGCAGTGATCACGCCAGCTACCCAGGGAACTGTAAAAAACAAGGCAAAGACTCTCCCGGCGCCAATCTCAGGGGTGTGCAATCTCAGGCCTGCCGTCTTCATTCCGGCTATGTGAGGGACAGTAAAAAACAACACACTCAGGAAATCACATGCTTCTTGCTCATAACAAATGAATGCTCCACCTCAAAAGCTCCAGTTTGTCCACGTCATAGCCAACCTTGTCAGGCTGCCACTGTCACCATCATCATGTTGGAATATTTTTGATACGCAACTGTTTGGACAGTTAAAATCGTTTTCAAAAAAATTCAAATCCAACAGACACCATTAATGTCTGTTGATGAAGAGACCTGACGTTTCGCATTGAAGAGAAACTTGTCTGTTTCAACAGACGTAAAAAAAAACCCTATAAATAGCATCTCCCAGAGTCGTTTTCAATCATCAAAATCAAAAAAACTATCTTCTGTTCTTCTTTCTTACAAAGCATCATCAGAAACTTATTTACATGTGTTCTTGATTGGGTCAAGGGGTGCAAACCTTGAATCCAATTTTCGGTTGTAGGGCTTTCACTGTATCCTGAAGGCAGTATTTCACATACCTGTTGCAATCGCCAATTCGTTGGGAGGGTAGAAATATTTGTCTAAAAGAAATCACCAGAGCCTTGAAAGTTTTGAGTACAACCACAAAAGATTTCTGTCATTCATCTCCATTGCCGCCCGGTAATTTTTTCCAACACATCAAACGAGCCACAAATCTCCATATCCAAACCCACGCGGATGGGATTAATATCATATATAAATCTCCAACCCACGTGCAAAAGGCAGACAACATTACCGTTCAGAATGGAATAAACTATAATCTTCTGGGTCGGCATCAAAACCAAACAGACAATACCATTTACAAGGCTATCATCCTAACCAACGCAAATAGACCACTAACTATCCCCAGTCAATGTTGGAATTAATTACAATAATCGAATGCAAATGGGAAATAATACTTAGATTACACTGATAATAGTAACAAACAACTCAAGAAACATGAGAAAGATACTTAACACTCACTGATGTGTTATTGTTATACCGGAGATGCACTGATGATAGTATTTAAAACTTAGTAGAGGCACGTATGAGATACGCTGAGCTAAAGGTAATATTGCCTGCTACTCCTCTGAGATGCTATAACAATTAACAAATTACCTCCAGGATACAACTACTGTTAGTTCTCCTCTATGTGTAGCATACACAGAGAGAACCCTTAGAACTTGGCAGCAAATAATGAAAACAAAAACATAAATCGAAACTACAACCAGTTTCAGAGAAATGTAAAAAGTAATTTATGTTTCTGTAAACTAACTATGTTTTTGTAAACAGAGAAGTAGTATTACAAAATTATGTTTCTGTAAACTACAACTCGTTTTTTATGTTTCTGTAAACTAAGAACTCTATTTAATGTTTCTGTAAACTTAAATAAAATTTCTGAAAGAATAAAAGAAGAAGAAGAATTTCAGAGAGAAGAGTTCTGAAAGGTATATATAGTTTCAAATGAAATTCTTCTCTCGTATTTATAGCAAAAAACATTTCAACGTTCGACCAAGAATCCAATGTGCGACAGACTGTCCGTGATTCACGCTTCAGCTTTTGTCGGACGAGTAAAAGCATCCGTTAAAAATACAGTAAAATGTTTTGTCGGAATTCAAATTTTTTTTCGAGATTCTTCTCGAGGTGCACAGGTGTTACAACGACATTTTTTCAAAGATGCTTCACGAGGTTTTTTTTTTGCACACGGGTCGGACACCCAAAACCGAGAAGGCAAAGAATAAAATTCTTTATATGTGTGGGAGAAACGTGTGGAAAAATTTAGTAAAAAGATAGGGTCGGATAAACCCACACCCACACCCTCGCCCTCGCCCTCGCCCTCGCCCTCGCCCTCGCCCTCGCCCACGCCCACGCCCACGCCCACGCCGAGCCGAGCGTGCGTGCTTCTGTGCGAAGCACCGCGCGAACGGGAAAGGCAATAAAAAATGCAATAAGGTTTAGGTAACCTTGCCATAGTCTAGGGCTTTCCCCATACACAAAGGTCTAAAGACCCAAAGGGCCATACCCTTAAGGCTAAACCAATGCTATTTAAGTCTAAAAATCTAAGTGTTTTAGTCTATATGGGACTAATGTTTTATTCATTCACATGAAAAAACATCTAGGGAGTAATAGGTCTTGGGATCAAAACATGGTCCATGCATTTTTTGATTAAAACAAAACATTGTTTTTTCTAACAATCCCCCACATGAATAATAAAACATTTCGATAAAACACGAGAAAACATAAGGCAACAATATAGGCTAAGGTGTCCCAAGGATTGAACCTTAACTTAGTGAGAGGTTACCTGAACTGCTTGTTGATACGGTGAACGCAATGTCTTGAACCGCCAACAATGAATGCAATTCAGAAATAACAGCCACACTTGATGCCTCAACCGAAGAAAACAGGTGCCAAGCTCTTGCGGTTGTGCCCATTTTGGCCGTGGGCTAAAATCCCGGACTTAATGAATGTCTCTAGAGAATCAGCTCAAATTCTCATAGGAAGCGGCCCCACTTCCAACATCCACAAAGGTGAGTCCATAAAGAGTGTCCTGCCACACCCCGCTTTAATCAAAGCCATGGTACCCATTAAGATCGCAAAAGATCATCCTTAATTCTGCAGGTAGCACTATCGCACAGTTACACCATAGGGAGGGACAAAGATAGTGCTTTACCCAATATCACCATAAATTAGTTGTCTCATTGAACCTTGATTTTGGAAATCCAATCACAAGGTTGAGTATCCTTCATGGTGATTTATTCAATGAGCTTAAGTCCCATCCCCCTCGATGTAAATTTAACTTCCTCTCTGGTTAAGCCTTTCGTCAAAGGATCTGCAAGATTATCTTTGGATTTTACAAAGTCTATCGAGATAATACCAGTAGAGAGTAGTTGTTTCACCGTCTTGTGTCTTCTTCGTATATGTATAGACTTCCCGTTGTATACATTGTTCTTTGCGCAACCAAGAGCAGCTTTACTGTCACAGTGGATTGCGATTGAAGACACAGGCTTGGGCCAGAGTGGAATTCCTCCCAGGAAACATCGTATCCATTCAGCTTCCTCTCCAGCTTTTTCCAAGGCTATAAATTCAGACTCCATAGTGGATTTAGCTATACATGTCTGTTTGGTGGACTTCCATGAGATAGACGCACCTCCAAGTAAGAAGATGTACCCACTAGTAGACTTGCACTCTTCTGAGTCTGATATCCAGTTGGCATCACAATACCCTTCCAGTACAGCAGGATACTTCCCAAAACTTAAGCAATAGTTTGAGGTCCCTCTCAGGTAACGTAAAACTCTAAAGAGAGCATACCAGTGATCCTGCCCTGGGTTGCAAGTATACCTGCTTAATCTACTCACAGAGTAAGCAATATCATGTCTTGTACAGTTCATCAAATACATAAGACTACCAATAATGCGAGAATACTCAAGTTGATCAATACCCTTACCCTTGTTCTTTTTCAGTTTACAAGTGGGATCAAAAGGAGTAGATGCAGGTTTAGCATTTTCATAATTAAATCTCTTTAATACGGTTTCAACGATAATGAGATTGACTAAGACTATATCCATCAGACGTCTTTTCGATTTTCATCCCTAAGATTACATCAGTAGGGCCTAAGTCTTTCATGTCAAAATTATCTCTAAGCATGCTTTTAATGTTATTAATAATATCAAGGTTCTGCCTAATATGAGCATATCATCAACATATAGGCACACAATAACATGAGAATCATCCACAGATTTAATGTAAACACATTTATCAGATTCATTAACCTTGAAACCATTAGTTATCATAACATGATCAAATTTTTCATGCCATTGTTTAGGTGCTTGTTTTAAACCGTAAAGAGATTTGTTCAACTTGCATACTTTGTTTTCACAACCTTTTACAATAAAGCCTTCAGGTTGATCCATATAAATTTCTTCATTCAATTCACCATATAAAAATGCAGTTTTAACATCCATCTGATGTATATGCAAATCATAAATTGAAGCTATAACAATCAACATCCTAATCGAGGTGATTCTAGAGACTGGTGAATAAGTATCGAAGAAATCTAATCCTTCCTGTTGTTTATAGCCTTTAGCTACCAACCTAGCTTTATATTTATCTATAGTTCCATCTGTTCTAAGTTTCCTTTTGAACACCCATTTACAACCTATGGATTTACTACCAGGAGGTAAATCTACAAGCTCCCAAGTTTCATTTTGCTGAATGGACTCCCATTCATTTAATGAAGCTTCTTCCCAGAAGGAAGCTTCTGGAGAAGTCATAGCTTCTTTGTAGGTTTGGGGTTCAGACTCTACCGTTAGAGTCAAAAATCTGGGCCAAAACTTGTTTCAGTTCTTACCCTTTTACTTCTTCTCAGTTCAGTCTCATACTCCAAAGTTGGAGTTTGACTAATCGATGGAACATCCGGGAGGTCATCATGGACCCTTTTTCGAGGTCCAGACCTTAAAGGAAAAATGTGTTCATAAAACACAGCATCTCTAGATTCCAATATGGTGTTCTGACCAATGTTATTATGGTCAGGACTGATGACCAAGAACCTGTATGCAATTGTATGCTCATGATACCCTAAGAAAACACAGTCAATTGTTTTAGGACCTAATTTAGTTTTCTTGGGATGAGGAATGGCCACCTTGGCCAAACACCCCCACACTTTAAAGTATGCATAGGAAGGTTGTTTACCATTCCACAATTCATAAGGAGTTTTATCAGATTTTTTAAATGGAACTCGGTTCAAAATATAGCAAGCAGAAAGGATAGCTTCCCCCCACAAGTTCGAAGATAACCCTGAACTTGTCAACATAGCATTTACCATATCTATGAGTGTTCTATTTTTTCTTTCAGCTACACCATTCGATTCTGGTGAATATGGTGCAGTTGTTTCATGAATGATTCCATTATGTTTACAAAACTCACCTATGGGTATCACATACTCACCGCCACGATCTGACCTAAGAGTTTTAATTTTAACTCCTTTTTGGGTTTCTACTTCAATTTTATAAAATTTGAAGGCCTCTAAGGCTTCATCTTTACTTCTAAGAAGATGAACCTGACAATAGCGTGAGTAATCATCTATAAAAGTGATGTACCATTTTTTACCACTTCTTGTTGGTGTTGATTTCAAATCTCCTAAATCCGAGTGTATTAGTTCCAAAGGAACTGTTTTACGTTCAATCCTTTTATTAAACGGTTTTCTTGTATATTTAGATTCAACACAGATTTCACATCTTTGATTTTTATCAAAGTTTATTTTTGGTATGCAACCTAAATTAGCAAGTCTTTCTAGAGATTTTAGATTAACATGCCCAAGTCTATCATGCCAAACATGTGAAGAGTCACAAACATAAGCAGAAGAAGATGCATTAACATTCAATTTCAAATCAGATACACTAAGCTTAATCATGTTATCGGTAACATAACCTTTTCCTACGAATTCACCATGCTTAGAAAGGACAACAGTATTAGATTCAGCAACAATCTTAAATCCTTTTCCTAGTAAGATGGTTTCTGAGATAAGGTTTTTGCATATGTCTGGGACGTAAAATACGTCATTCAATGCGAGAGTTTTTCCTGAAGTTAACTTCAGTTCGACCTTGCCTTTCCCCACCACTTTCGCGGTGGAAGAATTTCCCATGAACAATTTCTCATCATCTCCTACTATGGCATAGGAGGAGAAAGCATTTCTGAATTTACAGAGACATGCTTGGTGGCTCAGAATCAAGCCACCAGTCTCTCACATTAGTCATACTAGAGACAAGGTCGACTTCGGACACCATGCCAGTGAAATATCCAGAGTCCTCTACTATGTTTGCCTTATTTTTCTGTTTTGGATCATATTTGATCCTTTTAGGGCCTTACAGTCTTTAGCCATATGTCCAGGTTTACCACAATTAAAACAGTCGCCTTTGATGGTGTGCTTAGTGACACCACCTCTAGGCTTAAAATTGTTACCTCTGGGTTTTCGACGTCTGTTACGTCTATTACCCATTTTCTTTGGATTCTCCAGGAGTTTTCTTTGAAGCGCTTTATCGTCCAAAACATGAGCTTTGTTGGACATGTTTTTGCTCAGCATCATGCTCTTGTCCTTGCTGCACATCAGCTCCTCAACCTGGATCTTTTTGCCAAGCTCCACCATGGTGATTTCACGAGTCTTGTGTCGCAGCCTCCTCTTGTATTCGCTCCATGAGGGTGGAAGCTTTTCAATCACAGCCGATACTTGTAGAGCTTCATCAAAAGTCATGCCTTCAGCAAGAATCTCACTGATGAGGAGTTGAAGTTCGACGAACTGTTCTACCACAGGCTTTTCGTCAGTCATGTTGTATTCTAAGAACTTAGCCATCAAGAACTTCTTACTTCCAGCAGCTTCAAGCATGATATTTTTCTTCTAGAGCTTCCCATAAATCAAAAGCATTAAAATCTTCTTTTGCATTATAGAAGTCATACAAGGAGTCATCAAGACAGTTAAGAATATGATTCTTGCACAAATAATTCTTCCTATTCCATCTGTCCAATTTATCTTCATTACCACGGCGATGAAGTTTTCTCGAGGGTTTTTCTAAAGCATATCCATCTAACCTTTGGTCGTTTAGGAAGAATAGCATTTTAGACTGCCATCTCTTAAAGTCCTTACCACTGAACTTTGGTGGTTTTTCTACAGTATTCTTTCCCATGTTTTTACAACAAAGAATATTACAGTATTACAATATTACAATAAGGCACGATATTACCTTTAGATTGTTGGAATTAATTACAATAATCGAATGCAAATGGGAAATAATACTTAGATTACACTGATAATAGGAACAAACAACTCAAGAAACATGAGAAAAATACTTAACACTCACTGATGTGTTATTGTTATACCGGAGATGCACTGATGATAGTATTTAAAACTTAGTAGAGGCACGTATGAGATACGCTGAGCTAAAGGTAATATTGCCTGCTACTCCTCTGAGATGCTATAACAATTAACAAATTACCTCCAGGATACAACTATGTTAGTTCTCCTCTATGTGTAGCATACACAGAGAGAACCCTTAGAACTTGGCAGCAAATAATGAAAACAAAAACATAAATCGAAACTACAACCAGTTTCAGAGAAATGTAAAAAGTAATTTATGTTTCTGTAAACTAACTATGTTTTTGTAAACAGAGAAGTAGTATTACAAAATTATGTTTCTGTAAACTACAACTCGTTTTTTATGTTTCTGTAAACTAAGAACTCTATTTAATGTTTCGTAAACTTAAATAAAATTTACGAAAGAATAAAAGAAGAAGAAGAATTTCAGAGAGAAGAGTTCTGAAAGGTATATATAGTTTCAAATGAAATTCTTCTCTCGTATTTATAGCAAAAAACATTTCAACGTTCGACCAAGAATCCAATGTGCGACAGACGTCATCGTGATTCACGCTTCGACTTTTGTCGGACGAGTAAAAGCATCCGTTAAAAATACAGTAAAATGTTTTGTCGGAATTCAAATTTTTTCGAGATTCTTCTCGAGGTGCACAGGTGTTACAACGACATTTTTTCAAAGATGCTTCACGAGGTTTTTTTTTTGCACACGGGTCGGACACCCAAAACCGAGAAGGCAAAGAATAAAATTCTTTATATGTGTGGGAGAAACGTGTGGAAAAATTTAGTAAAAAGATAGGGTCGGATAAACCCACACCCTCGCCCACGCCCACGCCCACGCCCACGCCGAGCGAGCGTGCGTGCTTCTGTGCGAAGCACCGCGCGAACGGGAAAGGCAATAAAAAATGCAATAAGGTTTAGGTAACCTTGCCATAGTCTAGGGCTTTCCCCATACACAAAGGTCTAAAGACCCAAAGGGCCATACCCTTAAGGCTAAACCAATGCTATTTAAGTCTAAAAATCTAAGTGTTTTAGTCTATATGGGACTAATGTTTTATTCATTCACATGAAAAAACATCTAGGGAGTAATAGGTCTTGGGATCAAAACATGGTCCATGCATTTTTTGATTAAAACAAAACATTGTTTTTTCTAACAGTCAAACACATGCGGCTTTACTTAAAATCATAAACAATTATTCACCCCATGTGTAATAGGCACAAAACACCACTATTCAATGTTATTCTTGCTTGTCGTACATGGATCATGACAGCGCCACCTCAAAAGCTAACATCCTTCATGCCTGTCGAACATGCCTGTCGTCCTTCACCTCAAAATCTACCGTCCTTCACCTCAAAAGCTTCCAACCTTCATGCTTGTCGTCTTTCATGCTTGTCGTACATACTTGTCATATTTTTCATCGTCCCTCATGCTGGTCTACTCATAAACATCAATGTCAGGCTACCATCCCCACCATCATTAAGCGAGACCCAACTATGACTAGCCATTTCCTAACCACAGGGGTAGCTGGTCCATTTGAAAACTGCAGGGGTATTGAACGGAGGATGACGGATCAGGAAATCAAAAGCAAGGATGGTTTTTTTTATCAATCTTTCCTTTTCGATAAAATCTTCACAATATTTTATGGTAATTTGGCTTCTCACCAAACTGATGTTGATTCTCAAAGCTCGGCAGAGGTAAGCCTAAACCCCAGTATTTATAATCCTCTTTCGGGAATAAGGTGGAATAGGCTCACAAGTAAGATTGAACCAAATCAGGTTTTCTTCCGTTATTTTCATTTCTCTCTGCAATCTCCTGTGCAATTTTTTTACAGCATGTATGTTTGCTTGATTTTAAAGTCCCCACTTAACATGAGCATCAATTCCATGGTTTTCCAGTACCCAGAGGTCTCTTATTTTTGGCAGTTTGTTAAGATTATTTCATGGAACTGTCAAGGCCTTAAAACTAGAGACACTAGATTACAACTAGGAAAGCTTATAAATAGTACTAATCCAAACATTATCTTCCTATCTGAAACTAAAAATCATAAATTGTTTGTGGAAGAAACTCTGCATAAATTCTTGTTCTATAACATCGTCTGTCAAAACCCTGTGGGCACTGCTGGAGGTCTTGCAATTGCCTAGGATAAATCTGTGAGACTCAAAGTGCTCTATCAGGATGATAACCAAATTAATTGTGAAATTTGGGATGAAAAAACTAAATCTGCTTGGATTTTGACTTGCATGTATGGGAGCCCTTATAAAGAACCTAGGAAGGAAAAATCTTGGGAGGTTGTGAACCATATGGGAAATAATATGAATGATCCCTGGTTAGTCTTAGGAGACCTTAATGTGATTCTCCATCCAGATGAAAAAAGAGGAGGTAATCCGGAAAATCGTACTCATATTACGAAATATAATAACATGTTCAATACTTTAGGCCTAAATGATGTAGGATGCATAGGTTTCCCCTTTACTTGGTCCAACCAACACACAGACGATACTCTTATAGAAGAAAGGTTAGATAGAGGCTTAGCTACAGGACAATGGCTCACTCTTTTCCCTAATTGTAGCATCAGACATTTTAGCCATATAGGATACGACCATTCTCCCATTTTATTGAATACGAAGGTCCCATCCTTTACGGGCCATAAGCCTTTCAAGTATTTTAGCATGTTTCAGAAAGAACAAAAATGTATAGACCTGATTCACTCCTCTTGGAATGGTCAATTCCAGGGTTCTCATGCTTTTATTCTTGTTAACAAGCTAGCCACTGTTAAGCATGGTGTTAGTCAATGGAACAAACTTGATTTCGGTAACATTAAAAATAATCTTCATAAGCTTACTCGGAAACTTGAAAATATCATGAAAACACCAAACATAAAGATTGAATGACCCGAGTATATTGAACACCAAATTAGAAATCTAGAAAATGTATGATTATGAAGAAGAAATGTTGAAAATAAAGGGCAAAGAAAACACAATCCTTCTAGGAGATAGAAAAAACCATTATTTTCACCAGAATGTTGTTATTAGACAAAGACGTAACCATATTGGTGGGCTGTATGACGACAATAAAGTGTGGATTGAAGGTAGAGATAATATTGCTAATTGCTTAAATATTCATTTTGAGAAATTACTCACCACTTCTGCACCTATTATTAATCAAGATATAGTCAATCTAGTCCCCACGCAAATCTCTGAAAACGACAATGTGTTGTTGATGGCTAACCCCATAGCTGTTGAAATCCGTGATGCCCTTTTTAACATGCCTCCTAATGCTAGTCTGGTCCGGATGGTTTCCCGGCGTGCTTCTTTCAAAAGAATTGGGAGCTTGTTAGTGGGGATGTGATCAAAACTGTTCAGGCTTTCTTTAGTAGTGGTCACATGCTTACCCAATTGAACCAAACATTTGTAACCCTGATTCCGAAAGTTTTGCACCCTACCACCCCGGGGGACTACATACCTATAAGTCTATGTAACATTTCCTATAAAATAATATCTAAAGTCTTAGCTAATAGGTTGAAACCCTACTTAGACAAGTTGATATAGCCCTGCCAGTCGGCTTTTGTTAAGAATAGGTTAATCTCAGACAACATCCTTGTTGCTCATGAGATTATTCATGCCATGAGGAAAAAGAAGAAATCGAAAACAAACTACATGGGCCTAAAAATTGATATGTCTAAGGCTTTTGACCGTGTGGAGTGGTTTTTTTTTATTGCGGTCCTTAAAAAAATGGGATTCTGCGATGCTTGGTGTAACCTGATACACCAATGTATTAGCACTAGTTCTTCGGCAATTCTCATTAATGGTGTCCCTAGTAAACCTTTCAAACCTACTAGAGGTCTGAGGCAGGGAGACCCTCTATCTCCCTACCTCTTCATTTTTTGTATGGAATCTTTTTCTAGAACTCTTACCAATGCTAAAAGTCAGGGGTTAATCTCGGCGTTTAAGATAAACAAACATTGCCCAACCATAACTCATCTGCTCTTTGCGGATGACTGCCTAATATTCACAAAGGCCAATACCGCTCAGAGCTCAAACCTCCTCAAAGTTCTTGAGGATTATGGCAACTCCTCGGGCCAAATGATTAATTTTTATAAATCTGGAATTTTTTTCACACCCCACATTAGTAATAGTTTTGGCAAAACAATAATTGATATTCTGAAGGTGAAGAAAATCAGACTAGATGACAAATATCTAGGAGGTCCCCTTTTCACTAATAAATCGAAAATTGCGTGCTTTGATAACTTGCTAGATAAGATGAGTGGTCGTCTAAAAGGTTGGAAAGGTAAATCTGTTACTCCTCCTGGTAGGGAAATTTTAGCTAAATTTGTTCTCGAAACTTTACCTATTTATAACATGTCTACTTTTATCCTTCCTAAACAAATCACTAAGAAAGCTACGGGCATAATTAGAGACTTTTGGTGGGGGAAATCGGGTGAACCTAGTGAATCAAAGGGTGTTTATATGAAGAAATGGACTAATCTGAATGTTAGTAAGGAAAAAGGGGGAAATGGGTTAAAAGACCTCAATAAAATGAATCTTGCTTTGATTGCGAAGAATGCTTGGAGGCTCTTTCACCAGCCCGATTCGATTTATACTAAAACTATGAAAGGTAGGTATTTTCCGCACACCAATCCTTTCCATGCTAGTTGTAATGATAGCGCCTCTTGGGATTGGAAAGGGATTCACACTGGTCTAATGTTAGTAAAACAGTATAGCATCTGGGAAATAGGTAGAGGCAATAATGTACATATTCTTAAAGATAATTGGATTCCTGATATGGCTGACCACCCCCTAACATTAAACACTGCCTACAATGGAAACCATACCTTAGTTGAACACTTAATCACGGAAACTGGCTGGGATATGCACGTTCTTAAACAAATGTTTGACTGGTATACTATAGAAATTTTTTTAACTATCACCCCTAATAGGAATACTGATGACATCCTTAGATGGATTAATGACCCTCAAGGAAATTTCACTAGTAAATCTCTATACAATCTTCTTGACAACAAACATGAACAAGTAACAGATAGTTTGGCGGTGAAAGTATGGAACCTCAATGTCCTACCAAAAATCAAGTTCTTCATCTGGAAAGTGAAGAATAATATTGTGCCTTTTAGTGGTGTTTTGTCCGATCGTATTAATCACATTGACCCTCTTTGTTATATGTGCAGGAATGGTATTGAGACATGAGAACATTCTCTTATGCAATGTTCCTTCACTAAAGCTGTTTGGTCTGTCTGTTCTTTAAATCTGGAACATGCAACTCATGGATTTGTCTCCTTTAATGACTGGTGTTCTAGCTGGTTTCAAACTTATCATCCACAAACCCCTTTTGGCCCTTGGAAAGACCTATGCGCCACCATATGCTGGTTCATATGGAAGGCAAGATGTGAAGTGGTCTTTCAAAAGACTAATCCCTGCCCGGCTAGGACAGGAAAACTCATCATAGATCACTTGAACTTGACTGTGACCCACCAGGATAGAAGCATAGCTAGATTGTCAGTTAACAGGCCTGTCTCTCATCCTCCGGGATGGAAACTAAACATCACTTTTTCTTATATGACTTACTTTGATCATGTAACAGACCTAACGGGGATTTGTGTTTTGATTACAGGTCCAAATGGAGACACCATTGGGAGGAAAACTAGGAGAGCCCGTGTCCATGGAAAAGAAGAGGGAGATTGCCTTGCCATCAGTGATGCTCTGGAGTGGGCTAATCAGCTACAATGCAAAGCTTTCTATCTCCAAGGAAACAACACTCAAATCAACAAAACTTTAAAAGGAAAAGCAAGACAAACCAATTGGAAAAACAACTCAAAAATAGATCATCTGCTTCTGCGTTTATCCTATTTTGATGATGTTATATGTAAGGACATAAAGTCCAAAAAAATTCCAGATCTTGAGAACTTTGCTAAAGCTGGAGTAAGAAAACTAAGTCCTCAAATGTGGGAGGCAACTACTATTATCAAAGACTGTCAGTAACTCTTTTCTCTTCTATAAAAAAAATGAAAACTTCTTCCAATTAGTGAACCATATACAACATTCGTATAGTTCTCACAAGTGACCAAACACTAGAGTTTATCAATCTCAGAATTAAATGAAATTATTAACTCGCAATTATGCTTATCACGCTAAACAAATAGGTTTAATAATTAAAGACTTATTTGCGCCTTTAATTATTTGACCGATGAGTAACCTGGTCTGATATGTGTCTAATTTATGAAAGATTTTTGTTCTTTCCATAATAAACTATATATATCTTGATCATAAGAAGAAGTTTCGTTCAAACTCCATAACCCCATACTTCGAGGTTATACTACTGCCTTAATTAACAACGACTTTTGTTAATTTCTGTACAAAACTAAAATTTGAAACTTGGAGATTCATTATGATTCTTCACAATCATTGCCAAAGCCAAGTTTCAACTTTGCATCAGAACCTCAATCTTGTACACCATGCATCCTCCATGGTCACTTATGTTGAAAGAAACAATGTTTCCTTTCAACTTTCGGTAAATGCCACGATCAAACCTTACGAATCCATGTCCATCTTTGACAGGAATACAGGATACATTCCACCAGAATTTGAATACAACCAGTCAAGTGTTGTATACTATTGTGTACAGTGGCTCTTCAACTGCCCCTTTCTTAAAATCCTTCCTTAAAGTCAGTCCCATCCTTTTGGGAATTCATTTGTGAACTCTGAAATTTGATGTGATCATCAATTTGTAGATACATCTCGTATCTCCACTTTGACTCAAACCATCATGCAAAACGAAATATTATTCCGCCAAGGAACCAAATAAAATCGCATCTCCGGTTCTATTTAAGAATCAAATCAGAGCACATACCATTTTCCTACAAAATGATTTCTGAAAGATGGACGTGTCTCCTTGAAGAGGGGTGTGTCCTGTAACTAATTGGATTTATTCAAAATGGTGACGTTTTGAAATCTTCCATTTTTAACAGACACAACGGATAGTGTTTGAAAATCTCATATCACCATTTATTTTCGCAGGAACCGTAACACCGTTTTAGGCACCCCATATTTTGATGAATTTGTTATATAACAGTCTTGTTATAAAAACTACCCCCACAATTTTGTGGTTCACCAATAAGATTCAAATTCTAAAAAATGAATTTTGAAAGGTCTTGTACAGAAACATGTTCTGCTTGCAGCGTGGCACCCTTTTCCAATTCAATTTAATTTAAATAACTTCAAAGAGGTGCCTAAACAATCGACTAACTTTTAATTACTCGTCAAGCACTTAATATTCATGCCTATGTTGTGTATGTGATCCATGTCCACAGTCCACCCATGTGTTACAGAGCAACTAACAACAAACTGCACAACCAATATATGCAGCCTACGTCTGGACCTAATGACTTCATGCTTAAATTTTCGGCACGAGTTATCGGACTTCAAACATGAAAACAGATGGACATGAAAGAAACTAGTATCAACACACAACATAGAACAAAGAGTCACATTCTTTTCCATCACATTTCATGACCAAAAAATGTCGTGAAACCGCCAGTTAACGTAATCTCCAAGGGTCATCGATGTCATATTCATGTCAAACTAGCCACGAACAGAAACAAATTTAGGAACCCATTCAGTACGTTCACATGGCAGTTATCGTGATCAGCCATGAAAACCGATACCACTTAAACGAAATCCCTAAATGGTGTGGCGAAATTCAATCTTGAGTTTAAACAGACCCATGAGACTCGAACTGGAATAGGAGACCACCAAACGACTAAGGCACATGTAGAACGTTACTCAAAATTAGTTCTTTTCCGGAAATCATTTTGATAATGACTTTCCCTTTACCGACGAGTTTTAATGGTGCAGAATTTTCCATGAAGAGTGTTTCATCATCAACACTTTGATAAGAAACAAACATATTCTTATCGACACAATTATGGCTCGTAGCTCCGATGTCGATCCATCATTCTCTAACATTTCCAACCAAACTAGCTTCTAATACCACAACCGTCCTATTTTTGCATGTCTTGGATTCAACTGTTAACTGCGTAAGAACTTCCAAAAAAAGTTTTGTTAGGTATCATTGTTCACGCAGAAACAACACGGAATCAAATTTCTGGTACCAATAGAAAAAAAAATACACAAACGACGATAATAATTTAAACTACTGTAAAGGGAACCATTCAAACAGAATTCCTTAATGGGTTTCAAGAATTCAATCTTGAGTTCAAATGATCCAGCGAGATTGAAATTGGAATACGAAACCAATAACGACAATAAAGTTGGTTTTCATTTGACAACAACCTGTAGCATCATAAAGAGACGCTCCCACAATTCTCCGGTATCAAAACACAGAAATATAGGTTAGCATCCAAATCACATTATACAAAAAATAAATAAAAAGATCTGTCTTAAGATTGTTGGCAATCTTGTGTATAAACTGCAATGAAACACACAGAGAAGAAGAGATATGCAAACCCAATTAGACGAAACCAAAGTCGAGGCAAGGATTATATCCTCTAGCCTTAAGAAAAATTCACCCCGCACTGGTGCTTACAGATTATCGATGTTTGTCTCCCAGGATACAACGACTATCTTCTCGACATAGTAGCACTCCAAACTTCGATAAACAGCGAACCAAACTTAAAGTGATGAACTCTCTCTTTGACACAAACTTAAAGATGATTTTGGAAAACAGTAAGATGATTATTAGGTTTCTAGTTAATTGATTTTTTCTAAGTGTATGTGTAGGGTTTATATAGAAATTACTAGTACCTCTTCTGTGTCTCTTGAATTCTAAAAAGAATTCCATTCACGTTTGGGTTTTAGGTTTCGTTTAGTTTAGTTTAGTTTAGTTTCAAACTTGAAACCGAAACTTACTTAACTTAATGGACATCAATATAAGGATTAAGCGCAACCTTATATAACCCAACATCCAAATCCAAACCGGTACTAGACCAAGGATATTCCATTCATATTCATACGAAATTGTACTCAATTTTCCAACAACAAATCAACTGCAACAATAGTTTCATCTCCAATTTTTTTTTCTTGTGTTCACTGCACCATCAATTTCCTCCAAGTTCAAACAAACCCATTTTTTCTTTGTAAATCTCAAACCTAACTCCCAAATTTAGAAACACCCAACACCATTTACCGGAAACAACTCATAGAACCTACAAGTCTCTTCTCTGACTTCATCTGAACCAACTCCATCATTGCATCAAGACCTAATTCTCAGTGGCAGCAGCTCAGTTTTATCTCCAATTCATATGCCACAACCTGCCCTAGTTCTTCGCTTATCATTTCTATACATAACCCAACCAAATCTCGTATTTCTTGATCTAGCTGGTACTCAAATTTGCCGAGAAACCCAATCTTCCATATCATGTGAAACTCCAAATCTCCATCTCAGTTAACTCCTCCTCGATCCCTTCTATTCTTTCTCTGAATTTCATCAACATATTTCTATATGAAACTTCAATTTCTCCTTCTCAGTCTCAGATTCAACTAATGGTGTAGTCATTTGCTCGTTTCTCGATCTCCTTTCTCTGCATATTAACGCAGCCGCCATCTCTCTCAATTTCAGGACAGAGAGAAACAGTTAATGAAAATGATTAGAGAAACTCTTTTCTAGTTTTTAGGTCATGTGTACGAGTAAAAATGGACACAGGCACCCTACCCAATGGTTAAGGGATAACCAGCTCATCATGGATTGTCGGTTTCTGAGAATCGACAACCTAATTCTATGTCCAACTGTCAGTTCTGAGAGACTGATAGTTTAATTTCCTGCATAACTCCTCTTGCACAACCTAGCCTGCTCCAAATATCGCATGTGAATTGACCTTTTCGCTCCAAATGACTAATTTCTCTTTCTTTCGCCTTAAATGACTCCATTGCACCTAATAAACTCAAAAGCAAACATAAGATACATAATTTACAAGAAAAATAGCAAATAAAGCACAAACAATAGATAAATATCAAGGTGTTTTAGACACCTATCAAATTCCCCCAAACTTAGACTTTGCTAGTCCTCGAGCAAATCAAACAAAACTAATTCTAAAATACATACGACTCCTTTTCGTTATAACAAGCCTTGAACCCCTAGGTGTCCCTAGTGGACGAGTTATAGTCTCGTGAGGGTTTACACGAGATATACCCACAAAACCTACTTTTTCAACTTACAAGTTCTTCGAAATGATAACATCCAACGCGCTAAGAAGACATAAAGATTCTGCACACTAGTCATAAGAAGTTAGACATATCAAAGAACACAATCTCATGCTCAAAAGTTGAGAGAGAAATAACCATCCCTTATCGAAAGAATTCAAGTTCGAGAGTGATCGAAAGTCTTGACTCTGCCTCACCAGAAAGGATTTTATGAAATTGCTCTCAATAATAGACAACTTTTTTATGGGTCATACATGTGTCTAGGTAGGAATGAAGAGAGAATCCTACGACATGTTGAATGGTAGGAAGGTAAAAACCTTCCAAAGTATTTTAAAAACCCACATCATTTATTGTTTTGAAAACCCTTTTTTTCTGACGATCTCTAAGAAAGGAAATCAACCACGTAATGAAGGTGGGAATATGCTTACTTACCTTGTTATCCGTTCAACGTGCAGTTAGCACCCCTCTCACAACGTCCATAGAAACGTCTTCGGTCTTCAATCCTTGTCTCCATCTTCGTCTTCGGTCTTCGACTCTTGATGATGAAATCTTGAACTTCGTAGAATCTTGACAATGTAATTTTTTTCTTCAAATCCTTGTTGCTTGAAACTTCATTATGAATATTTCTTCTTCAATTGGTTTTATTGAAAGAATATAAAACTAAAAACGAACTAAAATGATACAAACCCAAAATATGATACAATGAATTTTTCTTGTCTCTTCTTTTTTTCTTTTTCCTTTTTTTTCTTTTTTTTATTGAGACAAGAAAAATAAAATAAATACAAACACAAAATAATAAAACTAATAATGAACCTAATGAAATTTTCTCTTGTCTTTTTTTTGCTTTTCCTTTTTAAGTTTTTTTTTCTTTTTCCGTAAGACAAGAGAAAATAAAATACAAATTAACAAATCCGAAATAAGATAAAATACAAGTACAAAGGCCATGGTGTAAGTACTTTACCGCTTGATTCTTCACAACTTGTATTGTCTAGATATCATAAACTTCTTGAGTTCTCATCTTGATAATCTTCCCTCTTGTATATAAGTCTTCGAATCGTAAGAATTCCACTCCTTGTCTTGTTGCGTTACTTGAATCTGAAATCTGCTCATTTATGTACCATTGCTTATAAACCTTTAACGTCTTCAACTTTCCTTCGAATTTGTGATGCTCCGCTTGTTGATGTTGATGGTGTTTCTATGGACCTGTTGGTGTAGAGAGAGATAGAGTGGATGGTGCTAACTGCAAACAAGATTATAAGTGGTATGTAAGTTAGCATTTCGATGTCACCCCCATGATTGATAAAATAACACTCAATTGATCAAAGTAGTGCTTCTATTGGTGGGAGGTTGGGTAGCTCATCATTCTATCCGGAATTAACGTACGGTGACACACACTCTAAAATCACATATTTAGGCACGTACAAAGAAGTGAAGGTCGGTGCCTCGCTTGATGTAACAATGGGTAGTCTCCACTATAGGGGATTACAACTCTAATGCTGAATTCAGACTGCACCTCTTTTCCCATTGGCACAGTTAAATCCAACTTTAACTCTCATACAACTAAGCAACCCGATCACGTTCTCTAGCATATCTAAGTTCAGTCACTCTTGTGAGAATTTCGATGTAATCTTAGCTACATGTATACTATGTGACTCTAAACTAACTACAAGTTGGAGTTTTTCATGCACTAATTTACACAAAAGTTGAAAATTTTACAATGCAAATACTTAACCACTCCCCCACACTTAAATTTTACATTTCTCAATGTAAATCAAGTCATCCAAGCAGAGTCAAGGTGGGAAATCCTATATGAAATGTGACAAGAAATCAGAAAAAGTAAATCCAAGAAAAGAAAAGAAAAAAATAAAATAAGATAAGATAAGAGATACAAAACCAATGGATTGCCTCCCATGCAGCGTTTGCTTTAAAGTCGTCAGCCCGACTATATCCTTGCAAGATTTATTCCCCATATACCAACAATCTGAAAAGTTGGGGATCCTTCCATGTAACCTGTTTTGGAAATACTAGCTCCACACAAATATTAGTACAAGAAAACATAATTGAAGCTATCGGTCCATAGAAGTTTCCCCCACACTTATTCTTTTCAACACTTGGAAGTGTATATAGAGCATAAAAATCAGAAACTTCTATGGTTTCTTCTTTGAAAACATCCATAGTATGAGAATCAAATGTTTCTAATGGCGAATATCGAGAAACAAAGTCATTTAACAATATTCTCGAAGCACATATATTCAAGCCAATAAGAGGTAAAGGAGAAGGATTAATACGCAAAGGGTTAGACAAACCTATCAAATCTTGTGTTATGGTATCTCTTCATCCATAAAGGATTCAAGTGAACTTAACTCTTACACATCGTGGTCCTCTATCAAACCTTGCAAGCATGTTTTATCATTTTTTGACTTAACCAAAGTCTCGACATCAACATCATCATTACAATCATTTACAAGCTCAATTGGGTCTTCCACCATATGAATCAAATCAGTTCCATTCTCAACGTACTCATATTCGTCTTCATTTTCAGACTCACTGTAATAAGAATCGTCGTCATTTTCCCAATCTTTATCACGACGCCGTTTAAGCTCCATAAGAATGGTCCTACTAATTTCATCGACAATCTCTTCCGAGGCTCCATCATCTTCCAACTTGTATAATTTATGTGCAAGTTTCTTGACTTTCACGCGCTTACCACCATTGACTACAATAGGTTCTCTTTTCCATGACTCTTCCCTTTGAATGGGTAAATGATCATAACTACAATCCGGAGTCGGGTAAGAAAAAGTGTTGCAAAATTGGTTTGTCCCACGTTCTCTCTATCACGGTCAAATTGGTCTACTCTTTGTCGCATGTCATGCAATCCATTCATAACCTGCATACAACTTGAATAAAGCCAATTAGAAGTAGAATTTTCCCACCTTGGTGCTTGACTTACATACCCACCACAAGGTTGTTGTTGGTATGTATGAAAATCACTATAAGGTTGTCTAGGATATGCATCATAGCCAATAAATTAGTTTTGATTGTATCCCAAAGTTGGTGGGCAATTGTCATAATGTTGAGGAGGTTGAAAACCGTATGCATTGCTCCAATATGCTCCTTCCATAGAAATTGGTACCTGAAACAAGAGTTCTCAAATCTATGTCAAAAACCAGAAAATAAGAAAAACCAAAAAAAAAAAATGAAACAAAGCTAAAAAGAAAAACGTTGCCTCTCCCGGCAACGACGCGCCAAAATTTGATTGTTGTCGTATGCTTCAAAAATAAATTAATTTCTCACTAATCAAAATATATTATATATCAAGGGCATGAAAGGATCGTTCCCACATAGAGAACTTGGATTGTCAAGTTGCTTCGGTTTCCTATGTAAAATAAGGGGGGTATGATTTTTTATAAACTAAAATAAAATAAAGAAAACAAGTAAAGAAATAAAGAACGCAAATCAAGTATGAGAAAGTATTGGTCAAGGATTTCGTTTTAATTCACAAACATGCTTTTCAAAAATAACTAGAATTGATACTCAACTTAATCAAAAGCCCTAGGATATCATGATCGCAAAAATATCCCGCTAATTTCCTCTTATCATTAACAAACACATTAAAAGATGCGAATATGAATTCTACCTAAGAGAACAACCTAACGTGTAAAAGCACTAATCAAGTTTAATTCCCTAGATGCATTAAGTTCTATGAAATCAGGACACTCAAATTAATCGAACGTGTAAAAGCATTAATCCGGTTTAACAAAGGTTATGACTTAGTTGTGACTACTAGGATGTAAAACTACAAGCAATATTCACGATTATGCCACTTATAATCTGGAATTATTCAACGTTTACGTATTAAAAACCCTAATCTAGCAATAGAGATGAAAACGAACTCAATCGATTCTAGACTCGACCAAACAAGCATTCAAATCATATAACTATATGAACAATGAATCATAAACGATAAAGTATGGAGACAAAACTAATTTATTGAATAAAACTCATTTTTGGAATTTCAATCTATCATGTTCACAAACCCAAGAAGAAAAATGTTCTTGATGTGGTGTTTTGAGATTCTTCAGTCAAACATGAATAAACGATAAAAACTAGCCCATGTTCATGGAGTTCATCCAAAGAAGAAATAAATCTATCATGTTCACAAACCCAAGAAGAAAAATAGAAGAGGAGCCCCCTTGATGTGGTGTTTTGAGATTCTTATATAGCCTCTCTCAGGTCAAGACATGAATAAACTTGGACAGAATTCTCTAAACTGCCCGCAAGAACATAGGCCCATGGCCCATTCAATATTTAGCCCGTCAGTTCCAGGAAACTGATAGCCCACTTCAAACCAATTCCCAGCCAATGGAAATCATGCCTTGTACGCATCCAACCACGACAACAGTTCAGGTCCATACTGCATCTTCATCATTGCAGCGCCATTTCCTCATACTAACATTTCCATTTATTTGCTTGAACCTCTCTTCTTTCCTGTGAAATGCCAACTGCCATTCACCAACTCCAATGCAGTTAACACAACTATCTTCCCATGGCAGTGACAATCAAGACCCATGTAAGCTTTCTCAATTCCTGCAGCTTTCACTGTTGCCTGCATACTTGCAATTCCAGCTGCAAATCATCCTGCTATTCCCAACGATTCTTTGCCAAATAACCAAAATCCTCACTGTTGTTTCGAACTCCACAAGTTCCATTTTCTGCAGCACCTGCTTAAAATAACCAACAAAAGCACCAGCTTCGACCATTTCACAGCGTCAATACCTGCCCAGAAACTCACTCATTTACCTGCATCTTTAACAATACATCACCACCTGCAGTTCCATTGCTCTGCCAAATTATGCGAATTACAACCAATTATGTAAACAACTGATCATCAAAAAGTCACGCCATCAACCTGGACTTCACCTCGGCTGCACCAATATCCTGCTGCTTCATTTCCTGCAAAGTTCATAGCATGCATCTAAGATAATTTTGTAGCTTCAAACCCATCTGGTCATATAGTCAGCTCTGTTTCCTTCAGTCAGCAGGACCACAACACAACACCATTACCTGCATTCACCAATAACAACTTCTACTTCCACTGAAAACTTCGTTTGCAGATCTCCAGAGAACCACCAACAGCATCACAGCAGCTTCAATCCCATGGCACATTTCCATTTTCCATTACCAAATCATTCCAATAAAACCATCTGTAGTTGCACATCATACTAGGCTGAGTTCTCACCTGCCACTGCATCAACTCACAGCAACACCTTGAACTCTCATTCTTCGATCTAGCTTACTTCCACAAATCAACCGCAACAATAGTGTCATCTCCAATTCTTGTTCTTGTGTTCACTGCGCCATCAATTTCCTCCCAAGTTCAAATTAAACCCATTCCTTCTTTGTATATCTCAAACCTAACTCCCAAATTAAGAAACACCCAACACCATTTACCGGTATCAACTCATAGAACCCAAAAATCTCTTCTCTGACTTCATCTGAACCAACTCCATCACTGCATCAAGACCTAATTCTCAGTGGCAGCAGCTCAGTTTCTTCTCCAATTCATATGCCATAACCCGCCCTACTTATTCGCTTTTCATTTCTGTCCAGAACCCAACCAAATCTCGGATTTCTTGATCTGGATGGTACTCAATTTTGCCGAGAAACCCAATCTTCCGTATCATGTGAAACCCCAATTAATCTCCATCTCAGTTAACTCCTCCTCGATCCCTTCTATTCTTCCACTAAATTTTATCAACATATTTCAGTATGAAACTTCAATTTCTCCTTCTCAGTATCAGATTCAACTAATGGTGCAGTCATTTACTCGTTTCTCGATCTCCTTTCTCTGCATATTAACGCAGCCTCCATCTCTCTCAATTTCAGGACAGAGAGGAAAAGTTAATGAAAATGATTAGAGAAACTCTTCTCTAGTTTTTAGGTCACGTGTACGAGTAAAAATGGACACAGGCACCCCACTCAATGGTTAAGGGCTAACCAGCTCATCGTGGCTTGTCGGTTTATGAGAACCGACAACCTAATTATCTGTTCAACTGTGCGTTCTGGGAGACTGACAGTTTAATTTATTGCATAACTCCTCTTGCACAACCTAGCCTGCTCCAAATATCGCCTGTGAATTGACCTTTTCGCTCCAAATGGCTAATTTCTCTTTTTTTCGCCTCAAATGACTCAATTGCACCTAATAAATTCAAAAGCAAACATAAGATACATAATTTACGAGGAAAGTAACAAAGAAAGCATAAATAATAGATAAATATCAAGGTGTTTTAGACACCTATCAGAAGGCTAAAATCGTAAAATTATAATTTTTCATATTTCTGACCTAGCTTCCGAGCGTATGTGGAATTCATATTTTAGGATTCAAATTGAGCGTACAAACCTCATGTGATGATCTCTGACTGAGCGTACAAACCTCATTTCATGATCTCTGACTGAGCATACAAACCTCTCAGACCACACATGAATATGCAGTCATTAAAATATCTCAACTGAGATTTCAACATATTTCATTAACTAAGTAATTTCAGTATTCACTTTTGTATAGAATTAAAAAATGATTGGACGGTTCCTAGATAGATTGCCTGCTAGTATAGAGCAATAACGTCTTCAGGATGTTGCAGCGTTCCCTGACTATATAGAATAAACATTCAGAGTGAGTATGATGCTTCTATTATCTCATACCTCGACTCTCGAATAAATATAATGCTCCTTGAGAGATTTCCTACTAGTATAGAGCCATCAATTAATTAATTCTAGTTGCAAAATTCATCAATTGAATTCCTAGAAAATATTCTACTTTTATCATAATATTTCATTACCTCAATTCATGGCTTTTCCCATCATAATTCCATGGGTTAGTAATAAATATTCAACGTACGGACATTTGGGCCACCACCGAGTAAGCCCCCGGAAAATAGTGTGAGTGTACTTAGCAATAATGCACGAACGAGGAAGTATGAAGACTTATGGGGGGGGGGAAGCGCACATGATCGGGCCCATCGGCCGGCTGGCCATGCCGTCGTGGCCGGTCCCACGCATTTCCATTTTCTCTTTTACCTATTTTATTATTTTCCTCATCTCTTGAAAACTCCCTTGTTTGAGAAAAACTCCTAGTTTCTCCATATTTCTTCACACAAGATGGAAAATAATAATAAAAATAGGAAAAAGTGTCACGAGACAGGTCCCACTGGAAGGCCGGCCATGCCATGGCAGTGGCCGGTGCCACGCCTCTTTAGTTCTTTATTTTATTATTATTTCGTCTCTCATCTCATGAAACTCCCTTATTTGAGAAAATTCTTGGTTTCCATATTTCTCCAATATTGCTCAAATCTCCAAAAGGCTAAATGGTCCCACGACCGTCCGGGCTTCTCACGGAAAACATTACAGTATCATTATTTTAATATTCTTAACATATTGGTTGCACGAGCAAAGTCTTACTCACTGATTCAAGCAAATTGAGAGTTTCAATCAAGATCAAATTCTTCTGAAAATCCAAAATATTGCTCGAATATGTTAGAGCATAGCTCGGTTGAACTCACCAAGCATTGGTATGTCAAGTTTGGTTGTCATATTTTAGTGTGTAAAAACTCATTTAAAGTCGCTTGATTATATACTAGAGTTAACTTCATTTAGGTTAGAGTAGAAAGTCTAGGAATGTTGAGACATACAAGTATTACTCTGAAGACCTGAAAAATGTGAAGAAGTAACGAACTACAACGACGACATCATCCTTCCACTTGAGGTTAGTAATATTGACTTGAACTGTTTCATTCCTAACGTATCTTTCAAGTCGTGCTATATTAAAAATATAACTGCGAAGCTTTATATACTGTACATATTGTATAATACTCTAGTGATGTGACATGGTCATAATTGTATGATCATAGTATTAGGGAATTAGACTACGAAGTATAACGCTTATCTTTTGAACTTTGTAGATATGACATCGACATAATCTTGTATATACTGTTATGATTATGTGAATGGGTTATGGTGAAGATTTCATCCTAGGAAATAATATTTTACATTTATTTAAAGGAAGTACATTCATGAACTTGTTTCGTGAACCGAAAGGGAAATCATTAGGCTTATTGGTACAACTATTCATTGTAAATCTTTGGATGACCAATATGTGTGATATATGGTAGAACCGATCTTAACCTTAGTTATGTATCTTGGTATAACTAATCACAATACCTAACTTAAGATTTGTATGACTTGCTTTTATTAATTGGTGTAACTGATCCTAAGTAATCACCACGTGATGGTATGATCGATCTTTGTAATTGGTGTGACCGATCACAAGTGTTGTGTAATCGATCCTTGTAATTGGTAACAGGTCCTGGTAACTGGTGTAACCGGTCCTGGTAACTGGTGTGACCGATCACAAGCAATACCATGGGAATATGGAACTGATCCTTGTAACTGGTGTAACCGATCCTAGTGACTGGTGTGACCGATCACATGTATTTCCATAATAAGGTATAACCGATCCTAGTGATTGGTAGAACCGACTGAACCCATATATGTGATTTGGTATTTGATCCATCACATAGTTGTCTTGGAATACAGGTCAACCAATTCTAAACTTGTTTTGGAAGTGTGGTATAACCGATTCCAAGAATGTAAATCCATGTGAATATGAATAAGGATTTATAGTTAAAAGATATCAACATACTTTGAACACGTACAGTAACTCTAATCATTTATTGTTCAAAAATATTCCTTAGTACTCAGGGAGATCCTGTTAAATTAGGAATCTTTTAATTAAGGTTTTTGGTTTTATATGCTTTAATTACCAGCAATTAAACGCATATCTCTAGATATGGCAACTAATCATTGCAGGCACCACTCTCCTAGCTTATTGTTGGATTCTAATCGATCTTCTCTCGAAGGTACTAACTTCACGCCTTGCTGGTTCACTTCCATCAACGAATCCAGCTCACACCCAAGTCTTCCAAGAAAAAATCAATTCTAAATCGAGTCCAATTTAGACCCAAACTCGAGCTCAAAACCACCAGTTCACAACCACTTCTTCTTGTTCTCGGTCATTTACTAAACTTCCATAAACATCCCCAAATATCAGGACGTAACAATGTTGTCTTCATTGATCTTCTGCAGCAAATCAAGCTCATAAACACATCAAATTCTAACCATCGAACTTATAACACCTAATCGAATAGTTAATGTGCCATTCTCATCTTGTTGTAACCATGAGTCTTTTATAACTTCCACACTCATCCAATATACTAAAATTCCAACAGCAACATATCCCATTCTTGGATGGTCTTCCCGTTCACAATTCCACCCCAGTTTCAGACCACAACTCCATCTCCTTGTTCTTGATGTAGTCGAAGTGCTCTCAAAAACCCATTGTTTATGCTCATGACCACTGAGATATTCACCCAACAACAACCACCATATCCATACCCAAATCATCCCTTGATAAAAATGGCCACAGATCCCCTTTGTTTGTTGTTTCGGATGCACAAAAAAGACCCAAATCAATTACCATTTGTTACCTAATTCAGCCCACGAATTCAAGCTAAAAACCACCATGAACTCTCCATAATTTTTTAGTTGCAAACTGTTAGTCTTAGGTAAAGTTTATACAAAATCAATTCGATGAAAATAAAAATTATTTATATTACGAGATATATCCTCATTTGCATACTAAGTGTTGGTTAGTTCAAAACTCAGGCAAGTGAAATAAGAACCAAACCAAAACTGACATTATTTTCTATTAGGCATTCCGACAAACAGACGTATTAAAAAAAAAATTGAACACTTAACCCAAAAATGAAAATTAGTAATATGGGGTTTCTCTTAAAAGAACAAGACGTCTAGTAATTAGGGGTTTGTAACTTCAATTTACCAACCTGCCATACTCGTTTGCCATTCCCCTTAACTAACCTAATTCAAAGCAGATGAAACAGAGAGAAAAAACCTAAAATACATATTCCATATCAAACCCCAAATTTTCAGCATGATGTTTATCAAATTCCAAAAGGATATTCTTTCCAAATTAGGTTAAGCCTTCGAAAGTCCACCTCCAATTAGTCCACCAAGCACATGTGTTTAGGTAGCCCACGTAAAAACTGTCAAAATTGGTCGCCGGTAACTGACACCATAGCCGGAATCTAAACGGAATCCTCCTTTCTAGTTACCTGAAAAGTCACCGCCGGTTATCAAAATCTTCTTCTCCACCGACAGAATATTCTGTCACGGTGCCATTACATTCACCCTTCAAATTGACGGTTGACCGTTAGTCAATGGGGTCAAAAGAGAAGTAGTCAGCCGAGTCAGCTATCTGACTCGGTCTTACTGGGCTGAGTCGCTCGAATGAATCTATTTTTCGGACTCACTGAATTAACTGGTCGGTAATAAAAATCCGACAGAGTTCTGTTTATTTCTGGGCATTCCTCAGGCCGAGTCTTCTTATTCCTTCACAATCCTCTACATTCATCTAGTTTATAACACCAATCATCTCTACCTTCTGCAGCTTCATTCCTAGATACATCAATTGCTTCAACCCTTGTCAACACAATCTCTTATGCAGCAACACCATTTTCAGTCCATTGCTGTTTAATTCCTTGCAAAACTCACAAACCCATCTATATATTTATCACCAATAACTACTCAATTAAACCCATCTTCTCAAATGTGTTGTGACCTTCAATTCACCACAAGAATCATTACAATCTCATCTCCCTTTCTTCCTTCATCTCCAAGAACACCAACACACCCACTGAGTCTATATAAGCTTTTTTCCTGATTCAACTCCACCTTCTCTGCAATTCTTCCAACAATTGCTCAAATCAAGAGCAGAATCGATGTTCTTCACTGATTTATCAAATTTATACCCAGTTATTACTCTCATCAACCATCTCCAAGATTCAATTCCCTGTTTCTATACAGCAAGACCAACATTACCTCTCGATCTTGTTATAACGACTAGTAGCCTTCAATTCAGTGCAACCGTAATCGATTACCGCCATGATATCCCTAATTCCATCTTCTAATTCTCAAATCTGTGAATTCAATTCTCTCACCGATTCACTTTTCTCTCGGCAACATCAGGACAAAGAACGTAAAAAAAAGAGGAGAAGAAATGATTTATCTCGACTAGATTAAGGTTAAAAAAAACACAATGGGACAGTTATTGACACCCCATGCACTGGGATAAGGCCAACCAATTATTATTTGGCCAGTCAATTTCATAGAACCGACTGCCTATTCGCTATTTTGCTCAGTTGTCAGTTATGGCGAACATTATTCCTCTCAAAAAAAACTTTCCTAAACTTTCCTCTCTCCAAAACTTTTCCTCAACGAAGAAATCCATCAATTGATTCCTTCTCTGCTTAGATTGGCTCCATTGGAATTGATGTGAGCAGATCAAATACCTCCAATCGTTCTCTTTCACCCTGATCTATCGGTGCTGTAATTTTGAAAAGTTTGTAATTACCTTTTGGTTCTCATCTGTGGTACTGTTATTGCTGCAATTTTATGGGCATTCACCATGGATGTACGGATGATCATACAGTTATGGGCCGTGATTTTTCGCAAGGATGAAGGCAAAGCATACAGTCATTTTCGATTTTAATCTATAAAGAAGACAAAGCAACTCCAACAGTATCGGCATTAACTCCTCCTCCTTTTTCTCTTGCTTATGGTGGTGATTGGGTTTTAATTAGGCTTATTATTATTGTTGTTGTATGTGATTTTAATGATCTAGGTTGTTTTAACAATCTAGTAATTTATAAATTTATTTTTTTATCTAATTTTAGGGTTAGTTTTAGGATCTACTAGTTTATAATTTCTGATGTTTTGGATGTGACAGTCTCATTACCAGCAGCAACAATTTTAAGTTTTCCAAAATCAACAGCTACAACATGTTTACCAAAGACATCAACAGAAACTTTAAAGTTACGGAAGACACCACCAATAATAAGTTCCAGAATACAAGTTCTGATGAAGACCTTGACCGCGTCCGAAGATCGATTTCGTCCAAGAATGATCGATTCAGGTTATCTCTGTTACTGTTATTGTTACTTTGAAAAAACAAGAGACAAATGGGTGGATCTATGGATCCTGTCTTACTCATGTCATATGCTTTACCATATTTTAGAAAAAACCATTGAGAAGTGGTTGGACCTTTGGGTCCTAACATGTCTGCTGACTGTAGATTTGTTATATGATTTGGTTGTGCTACTTTCAACTCAAACTAGGCCATTTAAACTAGTTCTGTTACTTAGAAAATCGTATGGAATGGTAAGGGTTCTATTTTGGATTTTGTCTGAGAACTTTGTTGTTAGGTGGCTTCATTATGTTGGTTGTCTGTTTGAAATTTTTGCGAAGATTGGAAACTTTATGGTTTGTCCTGTAACCGATCATAGTCTCTTTCGTCTTTGAAATGGGGTATAATTATCAATGTAACTGAGCTTGCCTCTTTTTCAAAAAAAAAAAACAAAAAAAAGTCAGATATGGAGATCTATGAATTGACCTAGCCGGCTCCAAATATAGCCGGCTCCAAATATATTTCGCCCATGAATTGACCTTTTTGCCCTTTACACTCTAAATGGATGGTTTCTCATTCTTTTGATCCAAATGACTCCAAAACACCTAATAAATCCAAAAAAAATATAATACTGTAATACATAATTCACAAGAAAACATAGCAAAGAAAGCATAACCTATAAATATAATCAAGGTGTTTATGACACATATCATTGTTTCTGGTAGAGCCGTCTATCCGGAGAGGAAAGTACCCTAATTAGGTGAAATCTCTTACGACCGCTCGTTTAAAGACTTCTGTGGGATCAAGAAGCTCTACGAGTACCATTGGTGGGAAACTAGATAATTGTATTGTTATTTTAGTTTTCTATTATTGATTTGATTAACTAACGGCTGTTAAAACTTTGATTGCACCTAGTTTGATAATTCTTAAGATCCTTTTATTCTGACATAAGGGTCACTCAAACTAGATCGAAATATTGATAGGATTTTTAGAACTGTTTTTAGGTCCAAAGACAACTTTTTATTATCCATTGTTAACAGACTCCGTTCAGTGTGTGATCGATCATAAGTGGATTCAAGTTTGTGGTGTGCAGGTACATAAGAAGGCGATTGAAGATAAGAAGATTTTTCTTATTGGTTTTTGTATCTCGTGATTTGTGTACACATCTTGATCGACTTAGATCCGATTTATCTTTGATATATTTGATCATATAATCGTTTAGATCGACAACTATCATTTGGTGGTATTCTTCAATATCCGAATCTGATAGTTGTGAATCCGAATCTAAAATTACAAATTTGGATGGGTTTTACATGACAGGAGTTTACTAGTTTAAACAGAAGAGCCTTTGTCAAAACTCAGCGAATCTTTTTCTAAAATATTATTAGATTAGTTACCAAAAGGATGTGTTCCTTTACTGTTTGGAAGACGATCAAAAGGAGTTGACCTCTTAAGACTTTACATCGGTAAAGCAACTCAAGATAGTGATTTTCTGTCTTGGGATTCACGTGCATGACCAGACATTCGTAGACGCAAGGATACTGAGGGAACTAAATAAATAGGGTTAGATTACTTGGTTTCAATATTATACGAAATTGGTTTTGTTATTTGTATAGAGGTTTAATTCTGAGAGTATTCAAAACTGAACTAAGTCCCGGGGTTTTTCTGCAATTGCAGTTTCCTCGTTAACAAAATCTTGATGTGTGATTTACTTTTACTTTCCGCAATTATAATTGTTTTATTATAATTAAAAGTGAATACACTAGTACGTTAATCCATATCACTTGATATTGATCTTATAGACAATCGGTCTTGTATCGTAACTATTGTCAATGGAATACCTTGTCGCTGTATTATCTCGACTTTGTCCATAGACGATCACACTTGGTATTGGACTTATAGGTTGAAAAGCAAAAGCGTGGTGTATTTGGGTACCCTCGTAATTTTAATTGGTATCAGAGCAGGCAAACACGAAAAAATATAACAATCTGTGTTTGGTGCCATCCAACCTATAAGATTTGAATCGGATAGCTGATTCAGTTAACGTATTACAAGATTGTGAATACTCAAAAGTTGAAAATGTTGCTAAATATTTGACCCATGATCCTAGAGTTAAGATGATCAACAACACATTTACTATGTTCGACTCTGATGTCAAAGAAGATGTTGAAAAAGAGTTAACAAAAATCCTAAAGCACATTAGACGTCTGTCTTCAGAAATACTGAGATTAAAGACAAAATATATTCTCAGACAAGAAGTCAGAGATAAAGACATACAACTTAATATTTAGCTAAAGAGAATATGGATCTCTCTGCCAAAGTAGAAGTTCTCGATAAAGCACTAACTCAAGAATAAGGATTTCAATTTAAGACTCTGACTAATGAATCTGTTATAGTTTCTTATGATGAAGAACCAAAAGTCCTTGCTCGACTTTTACCGATCGTAATGACTGATAAGGACATTAGTGCTACATTTTATAACCATATTTATATTAGTTAGGACTCAAAATTTTAGCTAATAACACTACTTTAGTGCTTTTGTAGAAAGTACAAGCAAATTGGATCATCCGGAGAATAAACAGAGTAAATGAGAAGTTAAATGGCTTTTGCGACAAATGACACCAAATTTACTTATGGATTTTGGCTGCCTTGCTATGGCACCCACTTAAGCTTCTCACGGTTAAAAGGGTCATGGAATAAAAATTACAGGCAGGTGGAATTACACTAACTAGTGGCTAAGAGAAGTAAGTGGGAGACATGTGCTATCCTCAACCACATTTCTTGGTGGTGTATAGAAGGCATAAACAACATCTTCAGTTGTTATCAAATCAAAACAGTTTCAACAGTGAATAATGGAGAGTAAGATAGATGAGATTATGAAGCTCTCTATTAGAGCATAGCTCGGTTGAACCCACCAAGCGATGGTATATCAAGTTCGGTTTCCATATTTTAGTGAATCAAAACTCATCTAAGAGTCACTTAATTATATACTAGAGACAACTTCGTATAGGCTAGACTAGAAAGTCTAGGATTATGATACATACAAGTATTACTCTAAGACCTGAAAAATGTGAAGAAGTAACAAGCTACAACGAAGACATCATCCTTCCTCTTGAGGTTAGTAATATTGACTTGAATTGTTGCATTCCTAATGTATCTTTCAAGTCGTGCTATATTAAAAATATAACTGCGAAGCTGTGAATGATTATACTCTAGTAGTGAGACATGATAACATGAACATAGTGTTAAGGAATATAAATACGAAGTATAACGTTTATCTTTTGAACTTCGTATATATGATATCTACATAATCGTATGAATGCTATTGTAATTACGTGTATGGGTTAAGGTGAAGATTTCATCCTAGGAAACAATGTTTACATTTGTTTAAAGGAAATACATTCATGAACTTGTTTTATGAATCGAAAGGGGAATCGCTAAGCTTATTGGTATTGTTATTCATTGCATATCTTTGGATTACCAATATTTGTGAGTTAGTAGAACCGATCATAACTTGTTATGTATCTTGGTATAACTAATCACAGTGCCTGACTTATGATTTGGTATGACTGGTTTTTATTAAATAGTGTAACCGATCCTAAGTAATCACCTGAAATGGTATGATCGATATTTGTAATTGGTATGACCGATCCTAGTAATTGGTTTGACCGATCACAAAAGTATTATGTAATCAATCCTAGTAATTGGTGTAACAGGTCATAGTAATTGGTGTAACCGATCCTAGTGACTTGTGTAACCGATCATAAGCAATACCATGAGTATATGATAACCGGTCCTGGTAATTGACGTAACTTATCCTGGTAACTGATGTAACCGGTCCTGGTAACTAATGTGTTAGATCAAAAGTAATCCATATTAAGGTAGAATCGATCCTTGTGATTGGTAGAACCGATTGAACCCATGATTGTGATTTGATACTTGATAAATCACATAGTTATCTTAAAATAAAGATGAACCAATTCTAAACTTGTTTGGAAGTGTGGTATAATCGATTCCAAGATTGTAAATATGAAAGAGGATTTACAAAGAAAAGATGTCAACATACTTTGAACACGGACATTAACTCTTATAGTTTATTATTCAAAGATATTCCTTAATTACTCAAGGAGATCCCAGTCCGAAATAAATTAAGAATATTTTAATTAAGGTTATTAGTTTTATATGATTTTATTACCAGCAATTAAATGTGTATTTGTAGAGAATAAAAATTATTAATGTGCATTAACTAATTGGAGATTTTCTATTGAGAGATTTCGGAAAATATTGGACAAAGCATTTCCAGGAATTATGAAAACCGATTTGGGAATTTATTGCATATCTTGAGAATATTCGGTTTTGGAAATTCCTTAGTGTCCAAACATCCTTGGTATATAAATAACTAAGTTTGTATTTATTGCAAATTATCCTAGGAGCCATGCAAACTTCATATTTTTGTTGTTTCTGGTGGATCCGTCTATTCGGAGAGAAAAGTGTCCTAATTAAGAGAAATCTCTTACGACCGCTCGTTTAAAGACTTCTGTGGGATCAAGAAGCTCTACGAGTACAGTTGGTGGGAAACTAGATAATTGCAGTTTATTAGTTTTCGATTGATTTGATTAACTAACAGTTGTTGAACTTTGATTGCACCTAGTTTGTTTATTCTTGAGAATTTTCTCTTCTGATATAAGATTCACTCAAATTAGATCGAATTTTTTACATGATCTGTAGAACCATTTGTAGATCTAAAGACATCTTGTTATAATTCATTATTAACAGACTCCGTTCTGTGCATGATTGATCACAAGAGATTCAAGTGGTGTTGTGCAGGTTTAATTGAAGATTAAAGAAGATTTGATGACGAAAAAGATTTCTTATTGGTTTCTCATATTTTTGTGTAGAACAAACCTTGATCGGCTGGGATCCAACTAGAATCGGATTTATTTGATTGATTAGTTGCGTTAGATCGGCATCACTTTATAGTTTCTTGTTGGATTCTTTATTGATTGATTACAAATCTAAACTCTGCTACTTCGGTAGTTATTGGATAAATTGATCTAACATGGCAAAGGAGTATATTATTTTAAACGGAAGATCCTTTGCATATGACTTGAGATATCTTTATCTGGAAAGAGTCAATAGAGTTGTTACCAAACAGATTTATTGTTCCTTTACTGTTTGGAATATGATCCAAAGGAATTATTCCAGTGCATGCACTTGTTGAATGTCGGAAGCACAGGGATACTGAAAAAACTAAGTGAACTAGGTTTAGTTACTTGGTCTCAACTATACGAAGTTGGTTTAGATTTTGTATAGCGGTTTAATTCTGAGAGTATTCAATTCTGGACATGGTCCCGGGATTTTTATGCATTTGTGGTTTCCTCGTTAACAAAATCTTGTTGTGTCATTTACTTTTCTTTTCCGCAATTATAATTGTTGTTATTATAATTTAAAGTAAATTACATAAATGTTAACTATGTATTACTTGATAGTGATCCTATAGAGTTTGGTTAAGTCCGAACCTATTATTAAGTAATCATACTTTGATTGTTGTATTGTCTCGATCTCGTATCCATAGACGATCACAAAGTGTGAATACTGATTTGTCATATTGTCTCGACTTTGTCCATAGACAATCACTTTCGGTAAGAGGACTTATATGTGGATATTTAAAAGATTGTGGTGTATATAGGTACCCTCGTCTTTTCAATTGGTATCAGAGCAGGCAAACACGAAAAGATCTAACAATCTGTGTTTGGTGCGATCCAACCTATAAGAATTGAATCTGTGTCTGATTCAGTTAACGTACCACCAAGATTTAATGGGACAAATAACCCATTATGGAAATCTACTATGAGAACTTTTCTTCAATACCGAGATTTTAATACTTGGATATTAATCGAAGACGGATATGAACGACCGAAAGTGGAATATTCGAAAATAGAGTTTAAACACTTAGCGTTCTATTCTTATGAAGAAAGAGCTCTTGCAAAGAATAATTCTGATGGATTGAATGCCATAATACATGTAGTAAGTCACGATGTTCAACATCATATTCTGTCATGTGAAACTTCCAAGGAAGCATGAGATACTCTTGATACTGTATTTGAAGGAATGATTCCAAAAGAGAAGAACGACTTCTATCCCTTTCTTCTGAATGGGAATTCCTTAAAATGGATGATAACGATAACTTCGAGGAGTTTAATTCTAAACTTTCTGATATTGTCAACGCTTATTTCTCTCTTAAAAAGGCTATACCTGAAAAGTAAATAGTATGCAAGATTCTCAGATCGTTACTATCCAGATACGAGTCTAAGAAACATACCATAATAGAAGCCAATGATCTTTCTATACTTTCTCGAAGCACTCTTGTAGGAAAGTTAAAAATCATTGACAAAGAAACTCTGTTGAAGAACTGAATTGTTGGATATGATGTCTCAGCTAATACAAGTCAATCTTCGAAAGAAATTTGTATCAACCAGATTGAGAAACGTTGTCAAGAGGATGAAATACTTGTTGAAAAAGATCTTAACTCAACAATTGTACTCCTAACACAACAGATGAAGGATGTTTTATTGAAAAATCATTATAATCCTGATACATTATCTTTTTGTCATGAAAAGGTAATGAACAAATCCAATGCTTCAAGTGCCGTAGGTTCGAACATATGGCAAAATATTGTTCTAGATGAAAAGCTCAGAAATGCATCAAGGCTTACGTCTCTACTCTAAATGATATCCCGAAGGAAAAACCCTATGAAGGAATATCTAACTGTAATGCACTTCTTGCCAATTCTAACAGTGATGTATTTTGTGATTCTAATCAACTCCTAAAGAACTGTTTAGAAAAACTTGAGTTGGGAATTAAGGAAAATCAAATATTAAGTCTGGAACTTAAAAATATTATGAAACCCCTGTCAGATAAAACTCAAAAGGTAAAATCTGAGCAAGAAAAATTGGTTGACAAGCCAAAAAGGTCAGAAGCTAATTCTTCTGATAATATGTTTAGTTCTTTATGTGAAAAAATTAACCACATTGAAATCTTCCATGGAAATCTCCAACACAATAAATTCATTAAGGCACTTCACAAGGGCATAAAGATTTTGAAGGCTAATGAGTTTATTAAATCTCAAAAAGAAGTTGTAGACTCTTGCAATAAAAAATAATTCATAAATGTGAAGGCTCACTGGATGGAAGAGCAAAGACTATGTCGATAAATCATGGTTCTAGCCTTTTCAGTCTCTGAAGTAACTCCGAACATAGTATCGGCATTAACAAGGATATATGTAGGAACTCCGTCCATGGTTTCAACATCAACAAGAATGTCTGGAGAAAATTCAACCGTGATCTCAGCATCAACAACGGTCTCAGGAGCAACGTCTTCATGTCAGGGCTTCATCAACTAACCATTCTCTGAAGATTTACACATGAAGCGGACTTCTCCAAGAACTAATGATTCATATCAAGATGTATAGACCTGATAACATGCTCACATGAAATTCTTCCCAAAGCTTGCAAAACTGGTGGGCACTATCCAAAGTCTTCTATAAGATGTTATCATCACCTCCACAAATGAGATACAACACACTTCAGGCTATGGGTTTACAAAAACGTACCAATGGGTAAGGAATAGGACAAAGATTCCTCAACAAAATATGTTCGTCTATGTCTCTTCTACAACATACCAAAAGGGCGCATCAATCGGACATACGACCTGAAAGATATGGCATTTACCGTCAGGTCTACGAAATCAGAAAAATTTGTACGAGATTACATATTACAAATGTGCACGCTTTGTTGGCTAACCTCTACAACTCCAAATAGAGTGATTCTTTTCTCATATGATAACTCAGTCTCTTAGCTTCCAAAGTTGGGGTCGAGCATCGAATTCCGACGTCGTATGAGGTTTCTACAGCTCCTAGAGCGTACAACATGCAAGCAGCAATTCTTAGACGGGATTCATAACTTCCACAGTCGATCGGTGTCCACCAAGTCATTCCACTAAGTACTTCATCAAGGTACCTCCAACTTCGACCACCTAGGTCTTTACATCAATTTTTCTACCTGGGTCCTCTATCCAAGTCTTACCAGAAAAAGAGAAAATGAAAAGTAGAGATTTAACAAAATACTAGGGACTGACGGTCCACTAATCATGACGTTCAGTTTCACGGTCCAAGACCCGTGGTACCAGACTCTCATGTGCTAATCATTCATCATAAAATGGATGCTACCACCGGGACATGAAACCATGGTCATTACATCACCCCCTCTTGAGAGCAACATTATCTATGGTCCAGTGACCAAGGTTTTAGAAGTAATGTTTCTACTACTGACAGAAGATGGCACTGCAAGCACCACCATGCTCATGTATCAATCAAGGGTTCCTGATCTCAAATGAGGCAAGGACATCAAAATCCTTCACCAACCGTTCGAGACACAAGCAAATGGTCACAGGGGAGTTTTACAACAAGCTCGTCCGAGATGATTTTTCACTGTCATGCACAAAGAGGCAAGCTGGGAGTAATTGGTGAAGAATCTAGGGATACTTCATATACCATTCTCTTTGTATGGATGTCCTCTACAACATATTTAAAATTCACAGCAATTGGAGAAACGGGCGAAGAGTTGTGGCCAAAACATTGGACCACATGCCAGTTGAAAATTTTCTGAAGATCTCCTGGAAGTTTACTGTTTCATCGATTTCAACCCCTAAACGTGCTCAAAACTTAAAATCCTTCTGTATTAAGGCTTGGAAATTTCCTGGGCATAAGGATACATGGGTATATCGAGAAAATCTGACATCGGATGAAGATTTTACGACGTTTTTGCTAAAAGGCTGAGTTCTGAATTTTCTGGTGACGTATTTCGGTAAAACTTTTCACTTATTCATGATTCTTCATTCATTCATCAACAAATCAGCAATTTCATACTTCTATGAAGAAAATATACGATGGTTACTTACTGGAGTAGTCCCTAAAGTGCTCAAAGGACCGGAATTGCCAACATCACCATTGGAAACACCATTGCTTTCACTCGGTTTCGAAATCCGGGTTTTTCTTCCTCACCATCCTCCGAAGACGAATGGGAATCATCAGTAATCCCCCATTCCATGGAAATATCCTCCTAAATACATCAACAACAATTAGTGGTATTTTATTCAAGGAGTGTCATGAACGATTATACGAAGAGGTACTTACATCAAATTCTTCTTTGGCGCTCGATCCAGAAATTATTTGTTCAGCGACAATGAATTGAAGACCGTCAAGGATTGATGGAGCAAAATTTCTGAAACAAAGTAACAAACATTGGTTTCATGATCCTAATTGCACGCACAAGAAAATTTTATGATATAAGGATCTCTAACAACTCACCAAAGAAACAGTCGGGGACTTTACAGTGATCAATATCATTCTATGATCCTTATTTCTGGATTCTCCACTCCGAAGACTTACTGCTATTTCTGGGTAATCCACATCAATCGAACAAGGATCCATTTGTCGAGATGCTCTCGATGTTATATTCCTCCATCAGAGACTTCCCGTGCATTACTGATACTAAGTAATCAGGAGTACAACTCAGTGCGAAGGATCTCTCACCATCACTCAGAGGCCCCAGAAGCACTATTTCTTGAAGCTACATCTGTACAAATATTATCTCTGGAAGTATCATCTTTGGAAGTATCATTATGGGAACCATTCATTCTTGCAAAGTTGTTGTAACGTCCATACAACGTTCCTACTTCAGTATATCATCCATAGATGCAGATTTCATCAAAGCAGTGGAATCAAAGCACAACAAAAATAATTAGGATGCTCACATCGGCGTCTATAAAAATGGTAATTCTCAACTCTTACCTATTTACGATTTCACGAACTTAGTGATAATAACGTAAAACTTTGAAAACTTGCTCACACCTTCAACAAACCTGTGATGACGAGCAAAATCCATCATTCAAGAGTCGACACTGACTTTTCACGAAATCGGTGAATGTTCACACGAAATTACAAAAAATATATAATTTAATGTGAAACTCACGTAACTTTGAAAATATATGTATATATATTTTTTTTCTCCCTCTCAAGAGCATTCTTCTATGATACAAGGGTCTTTTATACTTTTTTAAAGCTCCACATATTCTAAATAAATTTTATCATGAGGTGCAGTTCTTTTCAAAAATTCCTCTAACTCTAAGGATCATTATTTATTACTTTTACTATGAACAAACCTACGTTCCTAAAAGTATTTGTGAAATTCCATGGTTTGAAAATAAATTTTAGCTTTCATGAAATTTCATGAACAAAATTTTATCTACTATAACTAGACCATGTCTACTCAAGAATTCATGTATCTCTTTCATATTAGGGATTATTTCTCGTTTCTTAAACTAACGAACGAATGTGCATATGTTTTCTAAAACAAATTTTCATGAAACTTACGCATACATGCACACATGGAATTTTATTTTGAACAACTCATGAACAACTGAACTTTAAAAAAAAAAAAAATAGGGCTTCACCCTTTTATATTATTTTTATTTCCAAAACCTAAAACACCTGGTTTTCCTTTTTGGGCTCAGGCCCGTAAATCCTAAATCAACCAAAACTAGACTTTTGACCAACCAAAATCAGCGATGTTCCATTTCTCTGCGCTCACGGAATCGCACTCTATCACACTATCAGGGTCCTCACCCGAATATTTGCTCGTACATGACACCATTGGAGAAAATCGAGAATTCTGAAACTACCTTTGTAGACTGAGTTCAACCACCGATCTCGTCGACTGAAAATCTCCATATAATGCGAACTGCGGAACATAACTGTCCCTCACTACGCAGGGGACTTAATGTTGATGGTGAATTTTCAACAAAGGCCAAAACTGTAAAATCATGATACTGCATGTTTCTGATACGACATCAGGCATGTGACGATTCATATTTTACGAATCCATGATGAACATGTCTTTCGAAAAGTGTCCACTAGCTGAGCATTCGATCCCTGATATTTCATTGTTCCCTCTATGTAGAATAATGGAATTAGGCGGTCCTCCTACATAATTGTATGTTGAGAGGGCTTAACGCCTTCAGGACGTCGGTGATTGATAGGTGTTGTAAACACCTTAATTATTATCTATTGTTTATGCTTTCATTGCACATTTTCTTGTAGATTATGTACCTTATGTTTGCTTTTGAGCTTCTCAGGTACTTTGGAGTCATATTGATCAAAATAATGAGAAATCATTCATTTGGAGCCGAGTTGAGCCAAGCCAACCATTTGCATCTCAAGTCTAGAGAAGCAGGGGAAAGATATTCTTGGTTGGCCCTTATCTGGTCTACATGGGTGGCTATATACACTCCCTTTCCTACACAAAACCTTAAAAATCAGAGAAACCAATTATTTCTCGTCTCAAATTCAGAGAAAGTGAAGTAGGTTGGCAGCAAGATCGTGAAGCTGAGACATCGAGAGATTAATTGATGGGGTTTTTGAGAATTTCTGAATCTGTTATCAGATTGACAGGGAAGAAACATGGTTGTTGTTGGTAATTCGAAGTCAAGAAAAAAATCAGAAGATTAGGTTTACTTTTGTTGTTATTCTTCATGGGTGTGCGGATATTGAGAGGGTTTAGATACGATTGGAAGTCAAGAAGGAAACACAAGTGAGGTTTGGATTTATTTTCGAATTTTTTGTGGTGATTCAATTGAATTTATGGGTTTGTCTCAGGTTCAGGGTTACATTGAGAATCAGTTGGTGTTACTCTGAAATGGAGGAATGGTTTTCGTAATCAGATGGGGGTTTGAAGCTGGTCATAATAAGAAGAACCTTGGAAAAAAATTACTGATGTTCTCAGTAATGGAGGCTCAAATGAGATGTTGTTGGTGGTTCTGGTACGGTGGTGTTGCAGGTGATAGAGAGGCAGTGGAGGTTGCTGTGTTGTTTGATGGAGAAATTGATGGTTTATGAAGAATTATAAGATGGGTTTAAGCTGGAATGGAGGATCGAACAACAAATTATTTGAACTATTAGCTTGAAATTGATTTTCAAGGGTTATGAGTCTGCAACTATTGAAATCAATTAGGAGTTTTGAAGATGAAATTGGGCTGTGAAATTGATTACGAATATGAAGTTGGAGAGGGTTTGTCACTGATATTGTTACAGATAAGAAGAAGTTTAGATGAATGTGTAGGATGAAATTCTTACAGGTGTGAAGATTACATAGTCAGATGGCATAGGAGATGTGCACTGAGAATGATAGTTTCTGATGGTTATGTAGGTGATTCTTGCACTACCAGAATGATATTGGTGGTGGTTGAACTGGTTTGAGCCGGGATTACAATGGCTTATATGTTGCTGCTGTGTTGAATTGCAGCTGCAGTTCTTGAGGTTATGAATAATGAACTGTATTTGGAGTTACAGCCAAGGAACTGAAGGTGCAATTGCAGAGAATGGTAAGGAAGTTTAATTTGGTTGATGATAAGGTGTTAGTATTACAGGGGTGTAGCTATTGTAGCTGCGGAGTTGATGTTTACTATAGGAAATGAGGTTACAATGGTGTGTGTGTGTGTGTGTGTGTGTGTGTGTGTGTGTGTGTGTGTGTGTGTGTGTGTGTGTGTGTGTGTGTGTGTGTGTGTGAATTGAAGGCTGGCACTGAAGCTTTAGGTGGTGAGTTGGTATGTTGCAGGTGATGGTACTGTGTGTTGTTGGTTTAAGCTGAACGATTAGATGAATGATAGGATAGGGATGCAGCTTCAATTTGTTGCGGTGGTTGTTTAGTTATGGTGGAAGCTTTGGAGGTTGCAGGGAAGCTATAGCAGAGATCACAGATGAAGGAAGGTTTTGAGAATGAAATTGATGATGAGCTAATGGGGTATTGCAGCGGTGTTAAATCTGATTGCATCAAAGAATGAAGCTTGGGTACTATTCTATTTACAGGCAGGAAGCTACAGAAGCAGGTCTAACTCTAGTAATCTTTAAACCTGTGATGTTCAATTCTGATATATTTCATCTTCAGTGTTAGAGCACTGCTCGGTCAAACTCGAATGCATTGCTATCTCAAGTATGTTTGTCAATCTTAGTGATCAAAACTATATAGTCTTGATTTCTAGTCTATTATAGCTAAGGTCTCGGACTAGGATAGAAAGTGTAGTTGAGCTCAAGAACTCCATAGCGATCATCATACAAGACGAAGTACTACTCAAGGAACCAGTGGATCTTCATCGACGAAAAGGTATGTGGAGACTTGAACTTATCTATCACTCAAAAGTCTATATACTCTATCTCCTATCTTGAGACAAAAGTCGTTTTACTATATAGACTAAGAATATGCACATGTGATATTTCGAGCTGAGTATATCTCACTTATCTATTTATCGAAATGTGTGTTGGTAAAGCTTTCACTTTAGCCAAGTTCATCTTTGCCTAGTGACGAAAGTCATGTTATGTTTCAATCACTTTGGAAATTGCTCTGACGAAAACAAGTTCGTGAAAACAACTATATGACATCCTCTGAGAATGTTTCAATGATTGAAATGAGAGTTTAGACTATATAACCATTGTGGGATATAAACATTGTTGTGGAAACACATATATGTATAAGTCCTTAACACTTGAACCGAAGTTTGCGAACTTTGTTGATCAAGTAGAACCGGAACGTGAGCAGCAACTCAGTCCGTAAACCCAGTCCGCGAACTGGCGTAAGTTCTTGAACCCGAGAATATCTGCTGAAGTTGAAGCTTAGGTGCAGTCCGCGAACTGACGTAAGTTCTCATCCTGAGAAATTTTACTGGAGTTTATTAACTTCAACCGGTTAGCTTGAGTCCGCGAACTCAAGAGGTTATGTCTGAAAACGTTGTTCGTGAACTTACTCTAAATTACTAAGAAATGCTTTTGCAAACCGTGTCTTTATAGTTCATGATTAATGATTCGAGTGAATCACATCGTTGTTGATTCAATTGTGTCTCTTGTAGTACTTGAGATCTCATAGCATTTGAACAACTCTCTAACTAGTTCATTTGAGTCATTTGGACTAGTTATGGTGAAGAAGAATATGGTTGATATGAAAGTTATCATTTGGCTAACCATTTGGTTAACTAATATTGAACCAACCATTGTACATGTTTGGGTACGGTTACACAAACTCAAAACGTCAAGTACATGTGTGTATGACAAGCTAAGTTTTCGATCTAACGGTTGAAAGACATTAGCTTGTATCTAATCAGGTTTTCATCTAACGGTGAATATTGAATGCTTTGTTACTAAGCTAACATTGATTGCAAACCCTGATTTGAAAGACTATATAAGGGAGAACTCTAGCAACTAGGAAACCTAATCCCCACATATTCTGTGTGATACTAGTTTGCTAAAGCTAGAGTCGATTCTCCTTTAACCTTTGGTTTTCTTCTTCTAAAACCAACTTAACGACTTAAAGACTTCATTGGGATTGTGAAGCCAGACCGACACTACTTATCTTGTAGTTGTGTGATATGATCTTACTATTTCTATCGTATGAGTACAATTGTAATAATTTTCTTTAGATTTTTATCTCCGATAAGCAAGATAAAAGTAGTCACAAACATCTTCGTCTCATTGTTTGTGATTCCTCAATAATCTTCTTCGCTGCGTCGATTAAGTTTATTGTGAGGTGATTGATGAAACTGAGCTGTTCTTCAGGAATATAAGTCTGGTTTTATGGACTGGTTCCTGTTCACCTTTATTTATAAAAATACGGAACAAAACTCATAGGTTTATTCGTGGGAGGCGAATTTATCTATTACTTGTAGACTTTTATATGTGAGGCAGATTTGTTTGCTAAAGTATTCGACTAGGATCAGAGGCGTAGGAGCATAATTATACCTTGGATCAATGTGAGATTGGTTGGGGTTCAACTACAGTCCAGACCGAAGTTAATTTGGAGTACACTAGTGTCTGTAGCGTCTTAATACAGTGTATGTTTAATCTGGACTAGGTCCCGGGGTTTTTCTGCATTTACGGTTTCCTCGTTAATAAAATTCTGGTGTATGTGTTATTTATTTTCCGCATTATATTTTCATATAATTGAAATAATACAGGTTGTGCGTTGTTCAATCGATTAGAATATACGGCCTATTGGTTGTTGATTTAAATCGATTGACACTTGGATATTGGTCTTTGGTACCATCCAAGTTATTTCTCTTTGATTAGGCTCGCGAATCATATTTGCTTGAGTAAATCAAATAGAGAGATTGAGATAATAACTACTTCAGTATTTTCTATTGATTGAGTCTTGTTGATTCTCTATAAAACAACTCGGAGTTGTCCATACAGATTGCTAATCGAAATATTGGGTGAGGTTGTTAGACCCCCGCATTTTCATTCAGTTCATCCGAACGAGAAACTCAGGTATAACTCAAGTAAGAATTGAACCTTTGTTATTCAATTCAGATATATTTCGCCTTCAGTTCATCCAAACGAGAAACTCATGTCTAACTCTAGTAATCTTTGAACCTATGATGTTCAATTCTGATACATTTCCTCTTCAGTTAATCTTAACGAGAAACTCAAGTCTAACTTTAGTAATCTTTGAACCTGTGGTGTTCAATTCTGATATATTTCATCTTCAGTTCATCCGAACGAGTAACTTAAGTTTAACTCTATTCAATTGTGATATACTTCGTCTTCAGTTCATCCGAACGAGAAACTCAGGTCTAACTCTAGTAATCTTTAAACCTGTGATGTTCAATTCTGATATATTTCGTCTACAGTTCATCCGAACGAGAAACTCAGGTATAACTCTAGTAAGAATTGAACCTTTGTTGTTCAATTATGATATATTTCGTCTTCAGTTCATCCAAACGAGAAACTCATGTCTAACTCTAGTAATCTTTGAACCCGTGATGTTCAATTCTGATACATTTCGTCTTCAGTTCATCTTAACAAGAAACTCAAGTCTAACTATAGTAATCTTTGAACCTGTGGTATTCAATTCTAATATATTTCGTCTTCAGTTCATCCGAACGGGTAACTTAAGTCTAACCCTAGTAATCTTTGAACCTGTGAGGTTCAATTGTGATATATTTCGTCTTCAGTTCATCCGAACGAGAAACTCAGGTCTAACTCTAGTAAGAATTGAACCTTTGTTGTTCAATTCTGATATATTTCGTCTTCATTTCAAGCAAACGAGAAACTCATGTCTAAGTCTAGTAATCATTGAACCTGTGATGTTCAATTCTGATACATTTCATTTTCAGTTCATCTTAACGAGAAACTCAAGTCAAACTCTAGTAATCTTTGAACCTGTGGTGTTCAATTCTGATATATTTCGCCTTCAGTTCATCCGAACGAGTAACTTAAGTTTAACTCTAGTAATCTTTAAACCTGTGATGTTCAATTTTGATATATTTCGTCTTTAGTTCATCCGAACAAGAAACTCAGGTCTAACTCTAGTAATCCTTAAACCTGTGATGTTCAATTCTGATATATTTCGTCTTCATTTTATCCGAACGAGAAACTCAGGTATAAATCTAGTAAGAATTAAACCTTTGTTGATCAATTCTGATATATTTCGTCTTCAGTTCATCCAAACAAGAAAATCATGTCTAACTCTAGTAATTTTTGAACATGTGATGTTCAATTCTGATACATTTCGTCTTCAGTTCATCTTAACGAGAAACTCAAGTCTAACTCTAGTAATCTGTGAACCTGTGGTGTTCAATTCTGATATATTTCGCCTTCAATTCATCCGAACGAGTAACTTAAGTTTAAATCTAGTAATCTTTGAACCTGTGATGTTCAATTGTGATATATTTCGTCTCCAGTTCATCCAAACGAGAAACTTTAGTCTAACTCTAGTAATCTTTGAACCTGTGATGTTCAATTCTGATATATTTCATCTCCAGTTCATCCGAACGAGAAACTCAGGTCTAGCTCTAGTAATCTTGGAACCTGTGATGTTCAATTCTGATATATTTCTTCTTCAGTTCATCCGAACGATAAAGTCAGGTCTAACTCTAGTAATCTTTGAACCTGTGATGTTCAATTATGATATATTTCGTCTTCGGTTCATCCTAACGAGTAACTTAAGTCTAACTCTAGAAATCTTTGAACTTGTGATATTCAATTGTGATATATTTCGTCTCCAGTTCATCCGAATAAGAAAATCAGGTCTAACTCTAGTAATCTTTAAACCTGTGATGTTCAATTCTGATATATTTCGTCTTCAGTTCATCCGAACGAGTTACTTAAGTTTAACTCTCTAGTAAGAATTGAACCAGTGATGTTCAATTCTGATATATTTCGTCTCTAGTTCATCCGAACGAGAAACTCAGGTCTAACTCTAGTAATCTTTTTGAAAAAGTGGGGGTCTAACAACCACACCCAATATTTCAATTAGAAATCTTTATGGACAAACTCCGATTTACTTTCTAGAGAATCAACTAAACAGTCCGACTCAATCAATAGAAAATATCTCAAGGATTTATTATCTCAATATCTCGATTTGATCTTTACTCAAGCAAATAGAATCTGTGAGTCTTTATCAAAGAGAGATAACTCGGATGGTACCAAAGACCAATATCCAAGTCTCAACCAATTTAAATCAACAACCAAAAAGTCGAATATTCTAATTGATTGAACATTTTGTCTTGAACAGAACATCACGAGAGTTAGTTTGCACATAGGATTTTTTCCTTAAGACAGAGTTTTCCTTTTCTAAGGATTTGCACTGTTCATGGGCTAGAGTAAGAGATGCACCTAGTTTCTGTTTTTCCACACGAAGTCTATTAAGATCTAATGAATGAGTCTCAATCAAACATTTTTCCCTAATTGAGTCTTTATTGACGATATCTTCATGAACACTAATCTTTTCATGTTGAAGAGTAGTTTCTTGGAGAAGTTTCTCAATATTCTTAGAGAATGACTCAATGATGCTATAGAGATCATGTTCTTGATCAAATGACTTTTTAAATTTATCAATAAGCTGATCATGATCCTCAAAATCAACAATCTCATCTGTATTTTTTGAAATTCTGGTGAGCTCCTTTTCATATTTCGCCAGAGTGTCACATGCCTCATGATAGGAAGAGATGTCAACATCTGTTGAAACAATCTTTTAACCTCGGGATTAAGAAGAATCAACTAAGGAGCAATCCTTTGAGGTATTTCAAGACAGTTAACGTAATCAAAATCTTTAGAAGACATCCTGGTAGGCATCAATGAGATTTTGTCCTCAGATTCAGATTGCCACAAACACGTACTTGTAAGGTCTTAAACGTGTTTGCCTGCTCTAATACCAATTAAAAAAATAGGGGGGGGGGGGTCTAACAACCACACCCAATATTTCTATTAGCAATTTGTATGGACAAACTCTGAGTTACTTTCTAGAGAATCAATCAATAAAAAAATTCTCAAGGAGTTATTATCTCAATCTCTCGATTTGATCTTTACTCAAGCAAATAGAATCTGCGAGTATTTATCAAAGAGAGATAACTCGGATGGTACCAAATACCAATATCCAAGTCTCAATCAATTTGAATCAACAACCAAAAGGTCGTATATTCTAATTGATTGAACGTTTTGTCTTGTACAGAACATCACAAGTGTTAGTTTGTACAAAGGATTTTCTTCTTAAGATAGAGTTTTCCTTTTCCAAGGATTTGCACTGTTCATGGGCTAGAGTAAGAGATGCACTTAGTTTCTATTTTTCCACACGAAGTCTATTAAGATCTAATGAATGAGTCTCAATCAAACATTTTTCCCTAATTGAGTCTTCCTTGACGATATCTTCAAGAACACTAATCTTTTCATGTTGAAGAGTAGTTTCTTGGAGAAGTTTCTCAATATTCTTAGAGAAGGACACAATGATGCTATAGAGATCACGTTCTGATCAAGAGACTTTTTAAATTCATCAATAATCTGATCATGATCCTCAAAATCAACAATCTCAGCTGTATTTTTTGAAATTCTGGTGAGCTCCTTTTCAGCTTTCGCCAGAGTGTCACATGCCTCATGAGAGGAAAAGATGTCAACATCTGTTAAAACAATATTTTTACCTCGGGATTCGAAAGAATCAACTAAGGAGAAATCATTTGAGGTATTTCAAGACACTTGGCGTAAACAAAATCTTTAGAAGACATCCTGGTAGGCATCAATGAGATTTTGTCCTCATATTCAGATTGCCAAAAACGCATACTTGTAAGGTATTAAACGTGTTTGCCTGCTCTGATACCAATTTAAAGAGTGGGGGTCTAACAAACACACCCAATATTTCGATTAGTAATTTGTATGGACAAACTCCGAGTTACTTTCTAGAGAATCAACCAGACAGTCAGACTCAATCAATAGAAAATATCTCAAGGAGTTATTATCTCAATATCTCGATTTGATCTTTACTCAAGCAAATAGAATCTGCGAGTCTTTATCAAAGAGAGATAACTCGGATGGTACCAAAGACCAATATCCAAGTGTCAATCAATTTAAATCAACAACCAAAAGGTCGGATATTCTAATTGATTAAATAACGCACAACCTGTATTATTTCAAATATATAACAAAATATAATGCGGAAAAGTGTTGATGGTGGATTTTCATTTAAGGGTAAAATTGTAAAACCTAAAAATTATGCGCTAACATCTTGTAAAAGATAAGGCCATTATTAAGTGATGGATACTCCTTCACTTTATTAATTCACCTAGAATGGAGCATGTGGCAACAATCCCATTCTGTGAATTAAATACACGAAATTCATCCAGGTTTGAGCATGTAGCAACAATCCCATATACCCTGTGAATTTCCAGCATTATTAATTAATGCGCAACCAGCCTTGTATTTACTGTACTCATTATCAGTGTGGCATGACGAATGAGTGTTGTTGTCAGCAGAGCAACGCGAATATCCAAGCATTATAATGAAACATGTACGAAATACCCGTACATGCTGCAACTCTCGGTGTGTTATACTAGCCCGATTGAGCCACTCTCGGTGTGTTATACTAGCCCGATCGAGCGTCCGGACTGACCGTATTAGTCTGGATATGATCACGACCATCCAACTCCACTAGCATGATTGGATGGCCTAGATCAATTCCATAACCCCCAAGCAGGTATGGAATATCCGATGCCAAACCAATACGGGCCCCGCATGGTCGGTCTCCCCAAAAGATTGGCCTAGCTTTCCAAAACGTCCAAACCATAGCAGTATGGAGGCAAAACCCTAAATTAGGGTTTGTGGAACATTACATGTGTCGCAAAACGGTCTCAACCATGCATCTTCGAAGGTATATATGGAGGGTACAGATGTAGATTCAAAGGGCACGGAGTATGTCAACACAATCACCGTGGACCCACCTACATACCTGACCAATCGGTCAGGACCAATCATGTTTGGTCATTAAAAACCATGCGCCTTAATGGAGCATGACGCACAACCTTGAAACCCAAAATTAGGGTTTTGAATCACGAGCGTCCATTTTCTCCGGCACGAATGGAGGCTCCGAGATTAGATCAAAGCAGGTCCAGTCATACCAACATGACCACCGTGGACCCGTCTATCCCCTCACCTAATCGGCCAAGACCGGGCTCTCCTTTTCTCCTCGGTTCGCGCACCTCCAACTTGCATGGTCGCTCCTTCCAAATTGGAAACTAATCTCAGCCGCTCGATTTCGCCGGACGAATTTAGTGGCTTAGATCATGTTTTCATTGGATGGTAAGGAATAAGCGTGAACACCAGCCTACCACCTACACGTTGGAGAAATAGGCCAAGATCGACCAAGCCTGGTCTTCTTGGAACGCCCACTCGAAGTTGGTACGACGTGCGGCTTTTGCGGCACCAATTTTCTGTCGCAAATTGATCTCAACCACACAACTTCGAAGGAGGAATTGAGTGGCCTAGATCACACTTTCGTGAGATAATGAGGTATGGTCGCCTACACCGTCATGTTGTCTACTCACATGCACGACCGGCCTAGCCAAAGTTGTGTCCCAAGCTTGGATTCAACCAAGCTGAAAAGTGATGCTTGCGCACCTTTTCATAAACCCTAATTCCATCAACGGTCGCAGATGAGTGTCTCAAATATCATCTCGTCCGTCCAACTTCACCGGCTTGGCTATACATCCCTGGTTAGGAGTTAATTGGTCAGTGTGGAATCATGGTGATTACCACCCGTCACTCTACCGCACCATGTGATCGGTCAAGGGAGGGTTTGCATGCGCAACTTCCAAACCATCACATGAAGTAGGATGGGCATGAAGTTACTTTGAGACTCTCAAATAGCGATGCTTCATACATGTTGAATATACTCGATGCAGTACCTGCATAGTATACACACGATACTTCACAAGTATCAATTTCCTAAATAACGTAGCATTACATGCTACTTTCTATGGATCCAACGATCTACACACTCGAGACATCAATCATGTCACAAACTGGGGGATACATACTGGGGTATTGGTCTGGAGGTTTACAGCGTGCAGCGCCCAACGTGCCATCACAAGAACGTGTCAGGAAGTCATGGACGGTTAGTGATGATGGGAGAAGTGGGCAAGCCTGGTCGTGTAACACCAACACACTACTCCACTACTCCATCACTCCACTTTTTCCACTTCCCACAAGATACGAAGGTTAGGCTAAAAGACTTGTATAAATAGGTTCTCCGCCCTATTTTTCAAACATGACAAGACAGAACAGAGAGAGCATAACACAGAAACCAAGTGTTAACATCTAGAGCCTGCTTGTGTTAATCACAAGCCTGCTCAACTTTCTGTTGCAATTCATACATAGCCAACACCTTCACAATCTCAACACCTTCTTCGCTTTCCTCCCTAAGATCAACACCATATCCTTCACTTTGTGACCGAAATAAGTCTGGAACGACCATTCTTTTTGGTTTAGGCCGGACTTGCACAGATTGACCTCTCGAATCTACAAGCACTCACCGCGCAGTGCATTGTTTAAGGTTTAGATTCATTCCTCATCCACACACCCCAAATTACCAAAATCGGCAGGAATAGTTTTCACCCACAAACAATTGGCGACCACGGTGGGAGGTCAATCTCTCGGTTGTAAAGTCAATTTCTTCGAAATCCGATTCAATTCTATCAATTTCAAAAAGGGTAAATCTTAGAACCAATTCAATCAACAATTCATTTCAAGATGGTGGGACTCAGGTTTGGATCAGCAATCAGTTCTGATATAGCTAGTGCAGATAACACTCCCGGTGTTGATGTACCTGTCAGTGGATCTACAATGGTCAATACATCTCGTGGAGCCGTCACTTCTATCACCAACGCTAGCGGAGCAGGAGATATTCCAGTAGGTGTAACGCCTCCCATCACCAGATCCAGAGCAGTCGCGAATCCCGCATCTCCTCAAGTGTAACGCCTCCGGTGGTCACCAGAACAACAACCTTCTCTCCTTCACCAGGACAAGGAGCCAGAGGGACGAGAGGAGGACCATCTCCCATTACCATTGCAGACTTGATGGAGAAGCAGGAAGTTCTTGCTAAGACTCAAACAGATAATTACGCAACTCAGAAAGAGGTACTCACTTTTCTTAAGACATTAACTGATCGATTGCCACAAGAGCCGCGACAGCCCCTGGAGCCAACAAGGAACCCATTCAACGCACCGGAAAAAGGTACTTCATCGGCGCGGACCTACATGGACCTGATCAAAGAAGCGACATCAGATATGAGCGGTCATGTCATGGAGACTCCTACACTTGGGACTGATCCTCACAACGATCCTCCTCGAGTCAATAGTTTCTCTATGTACTAGAGGTCGGTGGATCGGGAAGCGATTTTTCTAGTGAAAGGTTTATGCGAACTTTCACACCTCTCGAAGAATCGGTGTGCGGAGACGTTTTGCTGCAATCATCCATTGGAAGGTCACAACCGTGCCCTACATGTCACCGCACGCATCAAGGATTCAGAGTTCAAGATGGGCCTTATCGACACATGAGCGTCTTCGAATGTGATTACTCTCAAGACTCTCAGGACATCCAAGGTTCTCCCAGGCAAGGTCATATGAAAGCCTACCACAGTGACAGACTTCGAGGGAAACCAAACCAGCACATACTGGAGAAGCACCGCAGAAAGAATCAGACAAGTTCGTTGCGTCCCACTCCTCACATATGCGTTAATTCAGGAAGAAGACCGTCTTGCATCATTGAGGGATAAAACCCACGATGCATCTTTGCTGAAGAAGCATTCTTCTCCATCCTATGAATCCACGACCCACGTTCACACAAAGAGGGAACAAACTTTTGTGGTGAGTCGTGACCAAAAAGGGAAATGGTATACCGATGCTGCCATTATCAATTATCATGGGTGACTATTACCCAGTCTCTCCACCCAATGGAATGCTACAATAGCAATGAACCACAAGATCAAGTGCTAGATGCTCCACAACAGCTGCAAGATGGCACCAACTCCACAACTAATGAGATTAAAATCGTTGCGGGATATCCTAGGCCTATCTCCATCATCTTAACTTTGTGTACGGATAAACGCACGAAGCTCGTGGGACTTCTCAAAGAGTACCAGGACATATTCGCTTGGAGATATGAAGAAATGCCGGATTTAGATGAAAATTGGTCACCCATCATCTACATGTCATACCTGGATCCAAGTCGGTTAAATAGTTGCAGTTCATACATGGGGAAAATAGATAGATCAGGTGTTGCATAGACTTCAGAGACTTGAACAGGTGCTGCTCCAAAAACGATCCTCCTCTACCTAACATCGACATGTTAGTAGATGTAACCAGCGGACATGGCATGTTCTCCTCCATGGATGGATGTAGCGTCTACAACCAGATAAGGATGTACGAGCATGAAGCAAGGGAATATATCTCACCAACAGGCGATACAACCTTCAGCCTTCTATAAGCAATTCCCTGAAGCATCAAGAGGAAAACTACCGAGATACAATATCCTGCGCGTCCTCCAACTCCAACTCTAGTACCACATGCACGACACCCACAATGATGAAACAATGTCCAAGATATTCCATACCTGGCTCGACAACAACCACTCCGAACAAACCATGTAAACCACGCTTGGAGACTGAGGCTCCGCATGAAGTTCCTTCACCGGCAGTCAAGGACTTCTTCAACATGAGAGAGATGGTCAGTCAAGAAGCATGGAATTCGCAAGGGTAAATCGAACTGAAGAGGAATCCACTTCAACGCTCCCTCCATCAGAAGATGCTTCAATGGTTTATTCAAGAGACGCCTCAATGCTCTCTCTTAGACCCACGTTCGTTTCAGAATCCTGCTTCAACACTCTCTACAGGATCCACCTCAGCGTTCGCACCAGAAGCCACTTTAACATCCTCTCGAGCCGTTACAACACTCAAGTTGCATCAATAATCTGCGCTCTGGTCATGTTATCTTTGATGTACTCATTTCTCAACATACGTCTCATCCATCCTTCATGAGGGCCCAGCGGAGCATGAAAAAACCTTGAAGTAGATGGGAGAAGGGTTATCTTGCGGAACGGATATTTTCATATAGTTGAAAGGGCGCGGTGAACAACTCATCATCAATGTTCGGCATATCTTTGAAGTTGTCAACACCTCCTGACTTGGCACCAGCATTATCCCCAGAAGACATCTCAACATGAGTTCTTTTCTTTATTCTACAATAAAAGACATGAGTCAGTAGTTGTGTAAAAGCGCGTGAGATGTGTAGTCACACATGACAGAACAGATATTCGCGTTGGAGTACACAAGTTCGGTATTGCTCAAGTTTCAAGTCCGGTGTTGATCAAGTCACAAGTCCGGATCAATTTTCAAGTACGGATCAATTTTCAAGTTCGGATCAATTTTCAAGTCCGGATCAATTTTCAAGTCCGGGTCAATTTTTAATTCCGGATCAATTTTCAAGTCCTGTATTGCTCAAGTTTCTTCAAGTCCGGTATTGATTAAGCCACAAGTCCGGATCAAGTCACAATTTCGATATTGCTCAAGTTTCAAGTCTGGTATTGATCAAAGTCACAAGGCTGGTATTCGAATAAAACAGGCGCACGCAGCATGACCGGTTTTCAGTCGAAACACAAGGTTGACGTTCAGTCAGGAACGCGGCGGGTCCCACTTGACCCCATCCCCAGATTGGTCGAAGCAGACACAGCCGTCCCCAATCAAAGCTATCTCTCCAGAAGAAGGCGTTTCAGCTCCAACACTTCAACACTTTCTGCAGGACCCACATTTATATTTGAGCACACAAGGTTTATTTTTTAAATAAGCATGCTCACATCGGGTCCCACGTTCGAGCGAAACAAACATCAAGGCCGGTGTTTGGTCAAAGCATCAATCCCACATTCTATCAAACAGGCGTAGTAGCCCCACGAACGAAACAGGCGCAATAGTCCATCGAAGCAGGCAAGACCGACATCATGCTAGGGGGACACTCGCCTGGACGCCTCTTGAACCTGACATGCTCCAAGGACAGGATGACCCATCTCTCATGATAACATCTAACTTTGTTTCATAAGCTTTGTCTTTAACTGTCACCATCTCATGCCTACCCCACAATAGTGTAACCATTACGTGCTAGGCAGGGGACTTAATGTTGATGGTGGATTTTCATTTAAGGGTAAAATTGTAAAACCTAAAAATTAAGAGCTAACATTTTATAAAAGATAAGGCCATTATTAAGTGATGGATACTCCTTCACTTTATTAATTCACCTAGAATGGATCATGTGGCAACAATCCCATTCTGTGAATTAAATACACGAAATTCATCCAGGTTGGAGCATGTAGCAACAATCCCATATACCCTGTGAATTTCCAGCATTATTAATTAATTCGCAACCAGCCTTGTATTTCTTGTACTCATTATCAGTGTGGCATGACGACTGAGTGTTGTTCTCAGCAGAGCAACATGAATCTCCAAGCATTATAATGAAACATGTACGAAATACCCGTACATGCTGCAACTCTCGGTGTGTTATACTAGCCCGATTGAGCCACTCTCGGTGTGTTATACTAGCCCGATCGAGCGTCCGAACTGACCGTATCAGTCTGGATATGATCACGACCATCCAACTCCACCAGCATGATTGGATGGCTCAGATCAATTCCATAACCCCCAAGCAGGTATGGAATATCCGATGCCGAACCAATGCGGGCCCCGCATGGTCGGTCTCCCCAAAAGATTGGCCTAGCTTTCCAAAACGTCCAAACCATAGCAGTATGGACGCAAAACCCTAAATTATGGTTTGCGGCACATTATATGTGTCGCAAAACGGTCTCAACCATCCATCTTCGCAGGTATAGATGGAGGGTGCATATGTAGATTCAAATGGCACGGAGTATGTCAACACAATCACCGTGGGCCCACCTACATACCTGACCAATCGGTGAGGACCAACCATGGTTGGTCATTCCAAATCGTGCGCCTGAATGGAGAATGATGCACGACCTTGAAACCCAAAATTAGGGTTTTGAATCACGAGCGTCCATTTTCTCCGGCACGAATGGAGGGTCCGATATTAGATCAAAGCAGGTTCGGTCATACCAACATGACCACCGTGGACCCGTCTATCCCCTCACATGATCGGCCAAGACCGAACTCTCCTTTTCTCCTCGGTTCGCGCGCCTCCAACATGCATGGTCGCTCCTTACAAATTGCAAACTAATCTCAGCCGCTCAATTTCGCCGGACGAATTTAGTGGCTTAGATCATGTTTTCATGGGATGGTAAGGCATAAGCGTGAACACCAGCCTACCACCTACTCGTCGGAGCAATCGTCCAAGACCGACCAAGCCTGGTCGTCTTGGAATGCCCACTCGAAGTTGGTTCGGCGTGCGGGTTTTGCGGCACCAATTTTATGTCGCAAATTGATCTCAACCACACAACTTCGCAGGACGAATTGAGTGTCCTAGATCACACTTTCGTGAGACAATGAGGTATGGGTGCCTACACCGCCATGTTGTCTACACACATGCACGACAGGCCTAGCCAAAGTTTTGTCCCAAGCTTAGATTCGACCAAGCTGAAAAGTGATGCTTGCGCACCTTTTCATAAACCCTAATTCCATCAACGGTCGTAGATGAGTGTCTCAAAGATTATCTCGTCCGTCCAACTTCACCGGCTTGGCTATACAACCCTGGTCAGGAGTTAATTGGTCAGTTTTGCGTCATGGTGATCACCACCCGTCACTCTACCACACCATGTGATTAGTCAAGGGAGGGTTTGCATGCGCAACTTCCGAACCATCACATGAAGTAGGTTGGGCATGAAGTTACTTGGAAACTCTCAAATAGTGATGCTTCATACATGTTGAAAATACTCGATGCAGTACCCGCATAGTATACGCACGATACTTCACAAGTATCAAATTCCTAAATAACATAGCATTACTTGCTACTTTATGTGGGTCCCACGATCCACACACTTGAGACATCAATCATGTCACATACTGGGGTATTGGTATGGCGGTTTACAGCGTGCAGCGCCCAACGCGCCATCACAAGAACATGTCAGGAAGTCACGGGCGGTTAGTGATGATGGGAGAAGTGGGAAAGCCTGGTCGTGTAACACCAACACACTACTCCACTACTCCATCACTCCACTTTCTCTACTTCCCACGAGATACGAAGGTTAGGCTAAAAGACTTGTATAAATAGGTTCTCCGCCCTATTTTTCAAACATGACAAGACATAACAGAGAGAGCATAACACAGAAACCAAGTGTTAACATCTAGAGCATGCTTGCGTTAATTACAAGCATGCTCACCTTTCTGTTGCAAGTCATACATAGCCAACACATTCACAATCTCAACACCTTTTTCGCTTCCCTATGTAAGATTAACCACATCTCCTTTACTTTGTGACCAAAATAAGTCTGGAACGGCCATTCTTTTTGGTTTAGGTCGGACTTGCACAGATTGACCTCTCGAATCTACAAGCACTCACCGCGCAGTGCATTGTTTAAGGTTTAAATTCATTCCTCATCCACACACCCCAAATTACCAAAATCGGCAGGAATAGTTTTCACCCACAAACAAAAAGAAATAACACAAACACCAGAATTTTGTTAACGAGGAAACTGCAAATGCAGAAAAACCCCGAGACCTAGTCCAGATTAAACATACACTGTATTAAGACGCTACAGACACTAGCCTACTCCAAGCTAACTTCGGTGTGGACAGTAGTTGAACCACAATCAATCTCACATTGATCCAAGGTACAGTTATGCTTATATGCCTCTGATCCCAGCAGGATACTGCGCACTTGATTCCCTTAGCTGATCTCACCCATAACCAAGAGTTGCTACGACCCCAAGTCGAAGACTTTAATAAACAAATCTGTGTCATACAGAAAAGTTTATAGTAATAGATAAATCTGTCTCCCACGAATAAACCTATGAGTTTTTATTCCGTCTTTTGATAAATCAAGGTGAATAGGAACCAATTGATAAAACCATACTTATATTCCGAAAGAACAGCTCAACTTTATCAATCGCCTCACAATAGTCTTAATCGACGCAACGAAAAAAAATATTGTGGAATCACAAACGATGAGACGAAGAGTTTGTGACTACTTTTATATCTTGCCTATCATAGATAGAAATCTCAAGCTAATTATTACAATTGTACTCGTACGATAGAAACAACAAGATCATATCACACAACTACAAGAAAAGTAGTATCGGTCTGGCTTCACAATCCCAATGAAGTCTTTAAGTCGTTAACCTAGTTTTAGAAGAAGAAAACCAAAGGTTAAAGGAGAATCGACTCTAGCTTAGAAAACTAGTATCACACAGAATGTGTGGGGATTAGGTTTCCCAGTTGATAGGGTTATCCCTTATATAGTCTCTCAAATCAGGGTTTGCAATCAATGTTAGATTACTAACAAAGCATTCAATATTCACCGTTAGATGAAAACCTGATTAGATTCAAGCTAATATTTATTAATAGTTAGATCAAAAACATAGCTTGTTGTACACACATGAAATGTACGTTTGTAGGCTTGTGAAAACAGGACCCAAACTTGTACATTAGTTGGTTCAACAATAGTTAACCAAATGGTTAGCCATATGATAACTTTCATATCAACCATATTCTTCTTCACCATAACTAGTCCAAATGACTCAAATGAACTAGTTAGAGAGTTGTTCAATTTCAAGGAAATTTTATGTACTACACAAGACACAATCGAAACAAAAACGATGTAATTCACTCGAATCGATTCATGAACTATAAAACCACGGTTTGCAATATTATTTCTTAGCTTATTAAGATAAGTTCACAAACATCGTTTTTAGACATAACCTAGTTCGCGGACTGGATTCGTGGACTTAAGTTCCCGGATGGAGTTCACAAACTCCAACATAAATTCTCGGGTTTGAGAACTATGCCAGTTCACGGAGTGGGTTCGCCGATTGAATTTCACGTGTTGCTCCGGTCTCACTTGATCAACAAAGTTCGCAAACTTTGGTTCAAGCAATAAGGACTTATACATATATGTGTTTCCACAACAAGGCTTATATCCTCCAATGGTTATAATGTCAAAACTCTCATTTCAATCATTGAAACATTCTCAGAGGGCGTTATATAGTTGTTATTCACAAACTATTTTTCGTCAGAGCGATTTCCAAAATGATTGAAACATAACATGACTTTCGTCACTAGGTAAAGATGAACTTGGAAAAAGCGAAAGCTTTACCAATACATATTTCGAGAAATAGATAAGTGAGATATACTCAGCTCGAAATACCTCATGTGGTATAATCTTAGTCTATATAGAAATATGAGTTTTGTCTCAAGATAGGAGATAGAGTATATAGGCTTTTGAGTGATTAAAAAGTTCAATTCTCCACATACCTTTTAGTCGATGAATATCCACCGGTTCCTTGAGTAGTCCTTCGTCTTGTATGATGATTTCCATGGAGTTCTTGAGCTCTACTACACTTTCTATCCTAGTCCGAGACCTTTGCTATAATAGACTAGAAATCAAGACTTTATAGTTTTGATCACTAACATTGACAAACATGCTTGAGATAGCAACGCATGCGAGTTCGACCGAGCAGTGCTCAAACAATCTCCCCCTTTGTCAATTTTAGCGGCAAAACTATTAATACATATGGAATACAAAAAATATATAAATAAACTTTGTAGCTCCTATTCCACATGTATAATCTTCAACATTACTCGAAATCTTCGTCACTTCCAAGTACGCCAATGATCCCAAAGGTTATAAGTTTAGCATCATCGTTGTTAAAAATCCATAGCTATAACAACTAGTAAACAAGAGTTCTCAATCATTGTTATACAGTGTGTCATAGTATCATTACACAGCGTCAAATTCCAATTTCCTCACAAGTTTAACAACAATACTAATGGCGATATTTCACTCCCTCTTAATCAATACTCCATATCACATGGAAACCACTCCCCCTTACATAATGATCCGAAAACCATATGTATTTGTAGTGTGAACTACATATTAATTCTCCCCTTTTTTGTCAATAAAATTGGCAAAGGTACAAGAACGGGATCCTAACAAAATTTCCGTAATAGGCGGTTTATGACCAAAGGTAAATATATATCATCTTGTTTAGATGCAATCATAAAGCCGATGCTAAATACATTCATCAAGGAGTTCATAAAGATATAAGATAACCCCTATAATATTCCACAGCCGCACTCCCCACAAAGATTTGGCAATTAAGCGCAAGTTCAAAAGAACTCTCCCCCATAAAATGGCATTTCCAAGGGAACAACAAGAGCAACCTTAATTTGAAAAGAACAGAAGAATTTCTTTGAACTCAACAAATATAATACAAGTATGAATTTGGAATTCAAAAAGAAATATTTAATCAACTTAACCGTAAGCGAACCTAAATTAAATTAACTAAATATGCTCAACACAAGTAAACTTATGGAGACTTAATAACTCGATTAGATTAATCACAAGAGAACCCATGATTAATTTAACCGGAATACACAATTAAACTAACCACAAAAGTAATCAATTTAATCGTTTATACTTACATAAGAAAATCTATGGAGCGATGACTAAGTTAATCATAAAAACAACCAACCCAGTTGAAAATGCTCAAACATAAGACAAACTTACGGAGTCAAAACTAAATAATCACACAAGATGATTAATTTAGTTCAATATACTCGACGTAAAGTACCTTACGGATCACAACTAAGAAAATCACAAAAATAATCAACTTGGTTGTCTAGTGCTCGACATAAGACACAATACAGAGTCTCACAGTAATGCACAAAAAATAGATCATGGAAGATCAATTACTACGGAATACACAAGGATTCATTCTATGTTTCTATTACCATTTGCACAATGACATACAATAGACATAATCCTTGAATCACAAAAGATTTTAACCTATCTTACATCAATAATTGACAATATAGCCTTAACTTTTGTGTTTGTCAAAAGTCTATTCATTATTTTATCAATACTTGCATATCAATTAACGAGCGAGAAAATCAGGTCAAATTCTAGTAATCTTTATACCTGTGATGTTCAATTCTGATAAATGTCATCTCCAGTTCATCCGAACGAAAAACTTTAGTCTAACTCTAGTATTCTTTGAACCTGTGATGTTCAATTTTGATATATTTCTTCTTCAGTTCATCCGAATGAGAAACTCAGGTCTAACTCTAGTAATCTTTAAACCTATGATGTCCAATTGTGATATATTTTTTCTTCAGGTCAATCGAACGAGAAACTGAGGTCTAACTCTAGTAATCTTTGAACCTGTGATGTTCAATTCTGATATATTTCATCTCTAGTTCATCCGAACGAGAAAATCGGGTCTACCTCTAGTAAGAATTGAACATGTGATGTTCAATTCTGATATATTTCGTCTTTAGTTCATCCGAACGAGAAACTCAGATCCTCTAGTAATCTTTGAACCTATGATGCTCAATTCAAATATATTTCGTCTCCAGTTCATCCGAACTAGAAACTCAGGTTTAACTCTAGTAATCTTTGAACCTATGATGTTCAATTCTGATATATTTTGTCTTCAGTTCACTCGAACAAGTAACTTAAGTCTAACTCTAGTAACCATTGAACTTGTGATGTTCAATGTGATATATTTCATCTCCAGTTCATCAGAACGAGAAAGTCAGGTCAAACTCTAGTAATCTTTGAACCTATGATATTCAATTCTGATATATTTCGTCTTCAGTTCACTCGAACAAGTAACTTAAGTCTAACTCGAGTAATCTTTGAATCTGTGATGTTCAATTGTGATATATTTTATCTCCAGTTCATCCGAACGAGAAACTCAGGTCAAACTCTAGTAATCTTTGAACATGTGATGTTCAATTCTGATATATTTCATCTCAAGTTCATTCGAACGAGAGACTCAAGTCTAACTCTAGTAATCTTTGAACCTGTGATATTTATTTCTGATATATTTCTTCTTCAGTTCATCTGAATGAAAAACACAGGTCTAACTCTAGTAATCTTTGAACTTGTGATTTTCAATTCTGATATATTTCGTCTTCATTTCATCCGAACGAGAAACTCAGGTCTAATTCTACTAATCTTTATACTTGCGATGTTCAATTATGAGGTATTTCATTTTCAGTTCATCCGAACGAGAAACTCAGGTATAACACTAGTAATCTTTAAACTTGTGATGTTCAATTCTGATATATTTCATTTTCAGTTCTTAAGTCTAATTTTAGTAATCTTTGAACCTGTGATTTTCAATTATGATATATTTAGTCTTCAGTTCATCCAAACGAGAAACTCAGGTCTAACTCTAATAATCTTTGAACATATGATGTTCAATTCTGATATATTTCGTCTTCAGTTCATCCGAACGAGAAACTGAAGTCTAACTCTAGTAATCTTTGAACATGTGATGTTCAATTATGATATATTTCATCTTCAGTTCATCCAAACGAGAAACTCAAGTCTAACTCTAGTAATATTTTGAACCTATGATGTTCAATTCTAATATATTTCGTCTTCAGTTTATCCGAACGACAAACTCAAGTATAACTCTAGTAATGTTTGAACTTGTGATGTTCAATTGTGATATATTTCGTCTCCAGTTCATCCGAACGAGAAACTCAGGTCTAACTCTAGTAATCTTTGAACCTGTGATGTTTAATTCTGATATATTTCGTGTTCAGTTCATCCGAACGAGAAATTCTGGTCTAACTATAGTAAGAATTGAACATGTGATGTTCAATTCTGATATATTTCGTCTTCAGTTCATCCAAACGAGAAACTCAGGTCTAACTCTAGTAATGTTTAAACCTGTGATGTTCAATTCTGATATATTTCGTCTACAGTTCATCCGAACGAGAAACTCAGGTATAACTCTAGTAAGAATTGAACCTTTGTTGTTCAATTATGATATATTTCGTTTTCAGTTCATCCAAACGAGAAACTCATGTCTAACTCTAGTAATATTTGAACCCGTGATGTTCAATTCTGATACATTTCGTCTTCAGTTCATCTTAACAAGAAACTCAAGTCTAACTCTAGTAATCTTTGAACCTGTGGTGTTCAATTCTGATATATTTTGTCATCAGTTCATCGAACGGGTAACATAAGTCTAATCCTAATAATCTTTGAACCTATGAGGTTCAATTGTGATGTATTTCGTCTTCAGTTCATCCGAACGAGAAACTCAGGTCTAACTCTAGTAAGAATTGAACCTTTGTTGTTCAATTCTGATATATTTCGTCTTCATTTCAACCAAACGAGAAACTCATGTGTAATTCTAGTAATCATTGAACCTGTGATGTTCAATTCTGATACATTTGGTCTTTAGTTCATCTTAACGAGAAACTCATGTGTAATTCTAGTAATCTTTGAACCTGTGGTGTTCAATTCTGATATATTTCGTCTTCAGTTCATCCGAATGAGTAACTTTAGTTTAACTCTAGTAATCTTTGAACCTGTAATGTTCAATTGTGATATATTTCGTCTTCAGTTCATCCGAATGAGAAACTCAGGTCTAACTTTAGTAATCTTTGAACCTGTGGTGTTCAATTCTGATATATTTCGTCTTCAGTTCATCCGAATGAGTAACTTTAGTTTAACTCTAGTAATCTTTGAACCTGTGATGTTCAATTGTGATATATTTCGTTTTCAGTTCATCCGAACGAGAAACTCGGGTGTAACTCTAGTAATCTTTGAGCCTGTGATGTTCAATTCTGATACATTTCGTCTTCAGTTCATCTTAACAAGAAACTCAAGTCTAACTCTAGTAATCTTTGAACCTGTGGTGTTCAATTGTGATATATTTCGTCTTCAGTTCATCCGAACGAGTAACTTAAGTTTAACTCTAGTAATTTTTGAACCTGTGATGTTCAATTGTGATATATTTCGTCTCTAGTTCATCCGAACGAGAAACTCAGGTCTAACTCTAGTAATCTTTGAACCTGTGATGTTCAATTCTGATATATGTCATCTCCAGTTCATCCGAACGAGAAACTTTAGTCTAACTCTAGTAATCTTTGAGCCTGTGATGTTCAATTCTGATACATTTCGTCTTCAGTTCATATTAACAAGAAACTCAAGTCTAACTCTAGTAATCTTTGAACCTGTGGTGTTCAATTCTGATATATTTTGTCTTCAGTTCATCCGAACGAGTAACTTAAGTTTAACTCTAGTAATTTTTGAACCTGTGATGTTCAATTGTGATATATTTCGTCTCTAGTTCATCCGAACGAGAAACTCAGGTCTAACTCTAGTAATCGTTGAACCTGTGTTGTTCAATTCTGATATATGTCATCTCCAGTTCATCCGAACGAGAAACTTTAGTCTAACTCTAGTATTCTTTGAACATGTGATGTTCAATTCCGATATATTTCGTCTTCAGTTCATCCGAACGAGTAACTTAAGTCTAACTCTAGTAATATTTGAACCTGTGATATTCAATTGTGATATATTTCGTCTCCAGTTCACCCGACCGAGAAAATTAGGTCTAACTCTAGTAATCTTTAAACCTGTGATGTTCAATTATGATATATTTCGACTTCAGTTCATCCGAACGGGTAACTTAAGTTTAACTCTCTAGTAAGAATTGAACCTGTGATGTTCAATTCTGATATATTTCGTCTCTAGTTCGTCCGAACGAGAAACTCAGGTCTAACTCTAGTAATCTTTGTTAAAAAGTGGGGGTCTAACAACCACACCCAATATTTCAATTAGAAATCTTTATGAACAAACTCCGAGTTACTTTCTAGAGAATCAACTAGACAGTTAGACTCAATCAATAGAAAATATCTCAAGGAGTTATTATTTCAATCTCCCGATTTGATATTTACTCAAGCAAATAGAATCTGCGAGTCTTTATCAAACAGAGATAACTCGGATGGTACCAAAGACCAATATCCAAGTCTCAATCAATTTAAATCAACAACCAAAATGTCGGATATTCTAATTGATTGAATAACGCACAACCTGTATTATTTCAATTATATAAAAAAATATAATGCGGAAAAGAAATAACACAGACACCAGAATTTTGTTAACAAGGAAACTGCAAATGCAGAAAAACCCCAGGACCTAGTCCAGATTAAACATACACTGTATTAAGCCGCTACAGACACTAGCCTACTCCAAGCAAACTTTGGTCTGGACTATAGTGGAACCACAATCAATCTCACACTGATCCAAGGCACAGTTATGCTCCTATGCCTCTGATCCCAGCAGGATAGTGCACACTTGATTCCCTTAGCTGATCTCACCCACAACCAAGAGTTGCTACAACCCAAAATCGAAGACTTTAATAAAAAAAATTGTATCACACAGAAAAGTCTATAGTAATAGATAAATCCGTCTCCCACGAATAAACCTATGAGTTTTTGTTCCATCTTTTGATAAATCAAGGTGAACAGGAACCAATTGATAAAACCAGACTTATATTCCGAAAGAACAGCTCAGCTTTATCAATCGCCTCACAATAGTCTTAATCGACGCAGCGAAAAAAGATATTGTGGAATCACAAACGATGAGACGAAGAGTTTGTGACTACTTTTATATCTTTCCTATCGGAGATAAAAATCTCAAGCCAATTATTACAATTGTACTCGTACGATAGAAATAACAAGATCATATCACACAACTACAAGAAAAGTAGTATCGGTCTGGCTTCACAATCCCAATGAAGTCTTTAAGTCGTTAACCTGGTTTTAGAAGAAGAAAACCAAAGGTTAAAGGAGAATCGACTCTAGCTTAGCAAACTAGTATCACACATAATGTGTGGGGATTATGTTCCCGAGTTGCTAGAGTTCTCCCTTATATAGTCTCTCAAATCAGGGTTTGCAATCAATGTTAGCTTACTAACAAAGCATTCAATATTCACCTATAGATGAAAACTTGATTAGATTCAAGCTAATATTTATCAACCGTTAGATCCAAAACATAGTTTGTTATACACACATGAAATACACATTTGTAGGCTTGTGAAAACCGGACCCAAACTTGTACATTAGTTGGTTCAACAATAGTTAACCAAATGGTTAGACATATGATGACTTTCATATCAACCATATTCTTCTTCACCATAACTAGTCCAAATGACTCAAATGAACTAGTTAGAGAGTTGTTCAATTGTAAGGAAATCTCATGTAATACACAAGACACAATCGAAGCAAAAATGATGTGATTCACTAGAATAGATTCATGAACTATAAAACCACGGTTTGCAATAACATTCCTTAGTTTATTAAGATAAGTTCACAAACATCGTTTTTAGACATAACCTACTCAAGTTCCCGGATGGAGAACTGCGTTCGCGGACTGAAGTTCACGAGCTACTCCGGTCTCACTTGACCAACAAAGTTCGCAAACTTTGGTCCAAGTAATAAGGACTTATACATATATGTATTTCCACAACAAGGCTTATATCCTCCAATGGTTATAATGTCTAAACTCTCATTTCAATCATTGAAACATTCTTAGAGGACGTTATAAAGTTGTTATTCACAAACTATTTTTCGTCAGAGCGATTTCCAAAATAATTGAAACATAACATGACTTTCGTCACTAGGTAAAGATGAACTTGTCTAAAGCGAAAGCTTTACCAACACATATTTCGAGAAATAGATAAGCGAGATATACTCAGCTCGAAATACCTCATGTGGTATAATCTTAGTCTATATAGTAATACGAGTTTTGTCTCAAGATAGGAGATAGAGTAGATAGACTTTTGAGTGATAGATAAGTTCAATTCTCCACATACCTTTTAGCCGATGAAGATCCACCGGTTCCTTGAGTAGTCTTTCGTCTTGTATGATGATTGCCATGGAGTTCTTGAGATCCACTACACTTTATATCCTAGTCCGAGACCTTTGCTATAGTAGACTAGAAATCAAGACCTTATAGTTTTGATCACTAGCATTGACAAACATGCTTTAGATAGCAATGCATGCGAGTTCGACCGAGCAGTGCTCTAACAGTCTCCCCCTTTGTCAATTTTAATGGCAAAACTATTAATATATACGGAATACAAAAAATATATAAATAAACTTTGTATCTCCTATTCCACATGTCTAATCTTTAACATTACTCGAAATCTTTGTCACTTCCAAGTACTCCAATGATCCCAAAGTTTGTAAGTTTAGCATCATCGTTGTTAAAAATCCATAGCTATAACAACGAGTAAACAAGAGTTCTCAATCATTGTTATACAGTGTGTCATAGTATCATTACACAGCGTCAAAGTCCAATTACCTCACAACTTTAACAACAATACTATGGTGATATGTTACTCACCCTTAGTCAATACTCCATCTCACATGGAAACCACTCCCCCTTACATAATGATCTGAAAACCATATGTATTTGTAGTGTGAACTACATATTAATTCTCCCCCTTATAAAATTGGCAAAGGTAAAAGAACGGGATCATAATGAAATTTCCGTAAGAGGTGGTTTATGACCAAAGGTAAATGTATATCATCTTGTTTAGATGCAATCATAACGCCGAAGTTAAATACATTCATCAAGTATTTCATGAATATATAAGATAACCCCTATAATATTCCACAACCGCACTCCCCACAAATATTTGGCAATTAAACGCAAGTTCAAAAGAACTCTCCCCCATAAAATGTCATTTCCAAGGGAACAACAAGAGCGACCTTAATTTCAAAAGAAAGTAAGGATTTCTTTAAACTCAACAAATATCATACAAGTATGAATTTGGAATTCAAAAAGAAATATTTAATCAACTTAACCGTAAGCGAACCTAAATTAAATTAAATAAATATGCTCAACACAAGTAAACTTATGGAGACTTAATAACTCGATTAGATTAATCACAAGGAAACCCATAATTAATCTAACCGGAATACACACTTAAACTAACCACAAAAGTAATCAATTTAATTATTTATACTCACATAAGAAAATCTATGGAGCGATGACTAAGTGAATCATAAAAACAACCAACCCAGTTGAAAATTCTCAAACATAAGACAAACTTACGGAGTCATAATTAAATAATCATACAAGATGATTAATTTAGTTCAATATACTAGACGTAAAGTACCTTACGTAACACAACTAAGTTAATCACAAAAATAATCAACTTGGTTGTCTAGTGCTCGACATAAGACACAATACGGAGTCTCACAGTAATACACAAAAAATAGATCAAGTAAGATCAATTACTACAGAATACACAAGGATTCATTCTATGTTTATATCACCATTTGCACAATGACATACAATAAACATAATCCTTGAATCACAAAAGATTTTAACCTATCTTACATCAATAATTGACAATATAGCCTTAACTTTTGTGTTTGTCAAAAGTCTATTCATTCTTTTATCAATACTTTCATATCAAATAACGACCGAGAAACTCATGTCTAACTCTAGTAATCTTTAAACATGTGATGTTCAATTCTGATATATTTCGTCTTCAAACCTGTGATGTTTAATTGTGATATATTTCGTCTCCAGTCCATCCGAACGAGAAACTCAGGTTTAACGCTAGTAATCTTTAAACATGTGATGTTCAATTCTGATATATTTCGTCTTCAGTTAATCGCACGAGAAACTCAGGTCTAACTCTAGTAAGAATTGAACCTGTGATGTTCAATTCTGATATATATCGTCTTCAGTTCATCCGAACGAGAAACTCAGGCCTAACTCTAGTAATCTTTGAACCTGTGATGTTCAATTCTGATATATTTTGTCTCCAGGTCAACCGAACGAGAAACTCGGGCCTAACTCGAGTAATCTTTAAACCTGTGATGTTCAATTCTGATATATTTCGTCTTCCGTTCATCGAATGAGAAACTCATGTCCAACTCTAGTAAGATGTTCAATTCTAATATATTTCGTCTTTAGTTCATCCGAACGAGAAACTCAGGTTCGCTTGTAATCTTTGAACCTGTGATGTTCAATTCAGATATATTTCGTCTCCAGTTCATCTCAACGAGAAACTCTGGTCTAACTCTAGTAATCTTTGAACCTGTGATGTTCCATTCTGATATATTTTATCTTCAGTTCAACCGAACAAATAACTTAAGTCTAACTCTAGTAATATTTGAACATGTGATGTTCAATGTGATATATTTCATCTCCACTTCATCAGAATGAGAAACTCAGGTCAAACTCTAGTAATCTTTGAACCTATGATGTTCCATTATGATATATTTCGTCTTCAGTTCACCTGAACAAGTAACTTAAGTCTAACTCGAGTAATGTTCGAACCAGTGATGTTCAATTGTGATATATTTCATCTCCAATTCATCCGAACGAGAAACTCAGGTCAAACTCTAGTAATCTTTGAACCTATGATGTTCAATTATGATATATTTCGTCTTCAGTTCACCCAAACAAGTAACTTAAGTCTAACTCGAGTAATGTTGGAACCTTTGATGTTCAATTGTGATATATTTCATCTCCAATTCATCCGAACGAGAAACTCAGGTCAAACTCTAGTAATCTTTAAACCTGTGATATTCAATTATGATATATTTCGTCTTCAGTTCATCCGAATGACTAACTTAATTTTAACTCCAGTAAGAATTGAACCTGTGATGTTCAATTATGATATATTTCATCTTTAGTTCATCCGAACGAGAGACTCAAGTCTAACTCTAGTAATCTTTGAACCTGTGATGTTCAATTCTGATATATTTCGTCTTCAGTTCAACCGAATGGAAAACTCAAGTCTAACACTAGTAATCTTTGAACTTATGATTTTCAATTCTGATATATTTCGTCTTCATTTCATCCGAACGAGAAACTCAGGTCTAATTCTACTAATCTTTATACCTGCGATGTTCAATTGTGAGGTATTTCGTCTCTAGTTCATCCGAACGAGAAACTCATGTCTAACACTAGTAATCTTTGAACTTGAGATGTTCAATTCTGATATATTCTGTTTTCAGTTCTTAAGTCTAATTTTAGTAATCTTTGAACCTGTGATTTTCAATTATGATATATTTAGTCTTCAGTTCATCCAAATGAGAAACTCAGGTCTAACTCTAATAATCTTTGAACCTGTGATGTTCAATTCAGATATATTTCGTCTTCATTTCATCCGAACGAGATACTGAAGTCTAACTCTAGTAATATTTGAACATGTGATGTTCAATTCTGATATATTTCATCTTCAGTTCATCCGAACGTGAAACTCTGGTATAACTCTAGTAAAAATTGAACCTTTGTTATTCAATTATGATATATTTCTTCTTTAGTTCATCCAAACGAGAAACTCATGTCTAACTCTAGTAATATTTGAACCCGTGATGTTCAATTCTGATACATTTCGTCTCCAGTTCATCTTAACAAGAAACTCAAGTCTAACTCTAGTAATCTTTGAACCTGTGGAGTTCAATTCTAATATATTTCGTCTTCAGTTCATCCGAACGGGTAACTTAAGTCTAACCCTAGTAATCTTTGAACCTGTGAGGTTCAATTGTAATATATTTCGTCTTCAGTTCATCCGAACGAGAAACTCAGGTCTAACTCTAGTAAGATTTGAACCTTTGTTGTTTAATTCTGATATATTTCGTCTTCAATTCAACCAAATAAGAAACTCATGTGTAACTCTAGTAATCATTGAACCTGTGATGTTTAATTCTGATACATTTCGTCTATAGTTCATCTTAACGAGAAACTCAAGTCTAACTCTAGTAATCTTTGAACCTGTGGTGTTCAATTATGATATATTTCATCTTCAGTTCATCCGAATGAGAAACTTAAGTTTAACTCTAGTAATCTTTGAAACTGTGATGTTCAATTGTGATATATTTTGTCTTCATTTCATCCGAACGAGAAACTGAAGTCTAACTTTAGTAATATTTGAACATGTGATGTTCAATTCTGATATATGTCATCTCCAGTTCATCCGAACGAGAAACTTTATTCTAACTCTAGTATTCTTTGAACCTGTGATGTTCAATTCTGATATATTTCTTCTTCAGTTCATCCGAACGAGAAACTCAGGTCTAACTCTAGTAATCTTTAAACTTGTGATGTTCAATTATGATATATTTCGTCTTCAATTCATCCAAACAAGAAAATCATGTCTAACTCTAATAATCTTTGAACCTGTGATGTTCAATTCTGATACATTTCGTCTTCAGTTCATCTTAACGATAAACTCAAGTATAACTCTAGTAATATTTGAACCTGTGATGTTCAATTGTGATATATTTTGTCTTCAGTTCATCCGAACGAGAAACACAGGTCTAACTCTAGTAATCTTTGAACCTGTGATGTTCAATTATGATATATTTCATCTCCAGTTCATTTGAACGAGAAACTTTAGTCTAACTCTAGTATTCTTTGAACCTGTGATGTTCAATTGTGATATATTTCGTCTCTAGTTCATCCGAACGAGAAACTTAGGTCTAACTCTAGTAATCTTTGAACCTGTGATGTTCAATTCTGATATATGTCATCTCCAGTTCATCCGAACGGGAAACTTTAATCTAACTCCAGTATTCTTTGAACCTGTGATGTTCAATTCTGATATATTTCGTCTTCATTTCATCCGAACGAGAAACTCAGGTCTAATTCTACTAATCTTTATACTTGCGATGGTCAATTATGAGCTATTTTATTTTCAGTTCATCCGAAAGAGAAACTCAGGTCTAACACTAGTAATCTTTGAACTTGTGATGTTCAATTCTGATATATTTCGTTTTCAGTTCATCCAAACGAGAAACTGAAGTCTAACTCTAGTAATCTTTGAACCTGTGATTTTCAAATTATGATATATTTAGTCTTCAGTTCATCCAAATGAGAAACTCAGGTCTAACTCTAATAATCTTTGAACATGTGATGTTCAATTCTGATATATTTCGTCTTCAGTTCATCCGAACGAGAAACTGAAGTCTAACTCTAGTAATCTTTGAACATGTGATGTTCAATTATGATATATTTCATCTTCAGTTCATCCAAACGAGAAACTCAAGTCTAACTCTAGTAATATTTTGAACCTATGATGTTCAATTCTAATATATTTCGTCTTCAGTTTATCCGAACGACAAACTCAAGTATAACTCTAGTAATGTTTGAACTTGTGATGTTCAATTGTGATATATTTCGTCTCCAGTTCATCCGAACGAGAAAAATCAGGTCTAACTCTAGTAATCTTTGAACCTTTGATGTTTAATTCTGATATATTTCGTGTTCAGTTCATCCGAACGAGAAACTCTGGTATAACTCTAGTAAGAATTGAACATGTGATGTTCAATTATGATATATTTCGTCTTCAATTCATCCAAACGAGAAACTCAGGTCTAACTCTAGTAATCTTTAAACCTGTGATGTTCAATTCTGATATATTTCCTCTACAGTTCATTCGAACGAGAAACTCAGGTATAACTCTAGTAAGAATTGAACCTTTGTTGTTCAATTATGATATATTTCGTCTTCAGTTCATCCAAACGAGATACTCATGTCTAACTCTAGTAATATTTGAACCCGTGATGTTCAATTCTGATACATTTCGTCTTCAGTTCATCTTAACAAGAAACTCAAGTCTAACTCTAGTAATCTTTGAACCTGTGGTGTTCAATTCTGATATATTTTGTCATCAGTTCATCCGAACGGGTAACTTAAGTCTAACCCTAGTAATCTTTGAACCTATGAGGTTCAATTGTGATATATTTCGTCTTCAGTTCATCCAAACGAGAAACTCAGGTCTAACTCTAATAATCTTTGAACATGTGATGTTCATATCTGATATGTTTCGTCTTCAGTTCATCCGAACGAGAAACTGAAGTCTAACTCTAGTAATCTTTGAACATGTGATGTTCAATTATGATATATTTCATCTTCAGTTCATCCAAACGAGAAACTCAAGTCTAACTCTAGTAATATTTTGAACCTATGATGTTCAATTCTAATATATTTCGTCTTCAGTTTATCCGAACGACAAACTCAAGTATAACTCTAGTAATGTTTGAACTTGTGATGTTCAATTGTGATATATTTCGTCTCCAGTTCATCCGAACGAGAAAAATCAGGTCTAACTCTAGTAATCTTTGAACCTTTGATGTTTAATTCTGATATATTTCGTGTTCAGTTCATCCGAACGAGAAACTCTGGTATAACTCTAGTAAGAATTGAACATGTGATGTTCAATTATGATATATTTCGTCTTCAATTCATCCAAACGAGAAACTCAGGTCTAACTCTAGTAATCTTTAAACCTGTGATGTTCAATTCTGATATATTTCGTCTACAGTTCATTCGAACGAGAAACTCAGGTATAACTCTAGTAAGAATTGAACCTTTGTTGTTCAATTATGATATATTTCGTCTTCAGTTCATCCAAACGAGATACTCATGTCTAACTCTAGTAATATTTGAACCCGTGATGTTCAATTCTGATACATTTCGTCTTCAGTTCATCTTAACAAGAAACTCAAGTCTAACTCTAGTAATCTTTGAACCTGTGGTGTTCAATTCTGATATATTTTGTCATCAGTTCATCCGAACGGGTAACTTAAGTCTAACCCTAGTAATCTTTGAACCTATGAGGTTCAATTGTGATATATTTCGTCTTCAGTTCATCCGAACAAGAAACTCAGGTCTAACTCCAGTAAGAATTGAACCTTTGTTGTTCAATTCTGATATATTTCGTCTTCATTTCAACCAAACGAGAAACTCATGTGTAATTCTAGTAATCATTGAACCTGTGATGTTCAATTCTGATACATTTGGTCTTTAGTTCATCTTAAGGAGAAACTCATGTGTAATTCTAGTAATCTTTGAACCTGTGGTGTTCAATTCTGATATATTTCGTCTTCAGTTCATCTGAATGAGTAACTTTAGTTTAACTCTAGTAATCTTTGAACCTGTGATGTTCAATTATGATATATTTCGTTTTCAGTTCATCCGAACGAGAAACTCAGGTGTAACTCTTGTAATCTTTGAGCCTGTGATGTTCAATTCTGATACATTTCGTCTTCAGTTCATCTTAACAAGAAACTCAAGTCTAACTCTAGTAATCTTTGAACCTGTGGTGTTTAATTCTGATATATTTCGTCTTCAGTTCATCCGAACGAGTAACTTAAGTTTAACTCTAGTAATTTTTGAACCTGTGATGTTCAATTGTGATATATTTCGTCTCTAGTTCATCCGAACGAGAAACTCAGGTCTAACTCTAGTAATCTTTGAACCTGTGATGTTCAATTCTGATATATGTCATCTCCAGTTCATCCGAACGAGAAACTTTAGTCTAACTCTAGTATTTTTTGAACCTGTGATGTTCAATTCTGATATATTTCTTCTTCAGTTCATCCGAACGAGAAACTCAGGTCTAACTCTAGTAATCTTTGAACCTGTGAAGTTCAATTGTGATATATTTCGTCTCCAGTTTATCCGAACGAGAAACTCCGGTCTAACTCTAGTAATCTTTGAACCTGTGATGTTCAATTCTGATATATTTCATCTCTAGTTCATCCGAACGAGAAACTTTAGTCTAACTCTAGTATTCTTTGAACATGTGATGTTCAATTCCGATATATTTCGTCTTCAGTTCATCCGAACGAGTAACTTAAGTCTAACTCTAGTAATATTTGAACCTGTGATATTCAATTGTGATATATTTCGTCTCCAGTTCACCCGACCGAGAAAATCAGGTCTAACTCTAGTAATCTTTAAACCTGTGATGTTCAATTCTGATATATTTCGACTTTAGTTCATCCGAACCAGTAACTTAAGTTTAACTCTCTAGTAAGAATTGAACCTGTGATGTTCAATTCTGATATATTTCGTTTCTAGTTCGTCCGAACGAGAAACTCAGGTCTAACTCTAGTAATCTTTGTGAAAAAGTGGGGGTCTAACAACCACACCCAATATTTCAATTAGCAATCTTTATGAACAAACTTCGAGTTACTTTCTAGAGAATCAACTAGATAGTTAGACTCAATCAATAGAAAATATCTCAAGGAGTTATTATTTCAATCTCCCGATTTGATATTTACTCAAGCAAATAGAATCTGCGAGTCTTTATGAAACAGAGATAACTCGGATGGTACCAAAGACCAATATCCAAGTCTCAATCAATTTAAATCAACAACCAAAATCTCGGATATTCTAATTGATTGAATAATGCACAACCTGTATTATTTCAATTATATAACAAAATATAATGCAGAAAAGAAATAACACAGACACCAGAATTTTGTTAACAAGGAAACTGTAAATGCAGAAAAACCCCGGGACCTAGTCCAGATTAAACATACACTGTATTAAGCCGCTACAGACACTAGCCTACTCCAAGCAAACTTCGGTCTGGACTATAGTGGAACCACAATCAATCTCACACTGATCCAAGGTACAGTTATGCTCATATGCCTCTGATCCCAGCAGGATAGTGCACACTTGATTCCCTTAGTTGATCACACCCACAACCAAGAGTTGCTACAACCCAAAATCGAAGACTTTAATAAACAAATTTGTATCACACAGAAAAGTCTATAGTAATAGATAAATCCGTCTCCCACGAATAAACCTATGAGTTTTTGTTCCATCTTTTGATAATTCAAGGTGAAAAGGAACCAATTGATAAAACCAGACTTATATTCCGAAAGAACAGCTTAGCTTTATCAATCGCCTCACAATAGTCTTAATCGACGCAGCGAAAAAAGATATTGTGGAATCACAAACGATGAGACGAAGAGTTTGTGACTACTTTTATATCTTGCCTATCGGAGATAAAAATCTCAAGCCAATTATTACAATTGTACTCGTACGATAGAAATAACAAGATCATATCACACAACTACAAGAAAAGTAGTATCGGTTTGGCTTCACAATCCCAATGAAGTCTTTAAGTCGTTAACCTGGTTTTAGAAGAAGAAAACCAAAGGTTAAAGGAGAATCGACTCTAGCTTAGCAAACTAGTATCACACATAATGTGTGGGGATTAGGTTTCCCAGTTGCTAGAGTTCTCCCTTATATAGTCTCTCAAATCAGGGTTTGCAATCAATGTTAGCTTACTAACAAAGCATTCAATATTCACCTATAGATGAAAACTTGATTAGATTCAAGCTAATATTTATCAACCGTTAGATCCAAAACATAGTTTGTTATACACACATGAAATGCACATTTGTAGGCTTGTGAAAACAGGACCCAAACTTGTACATTAGTTGGTTCAACAATAGTTAACCAAATGGTTAGACATATGATAACTTTCATATCAACCATATTCTTCTTCACCATAACTAGTCCAAATGACTCAAATGAACTAGTTAGAGAGTTGTTCAATTGTAAGGAAATCTCATGTAATAAACAAGACACAATCGAAGCAAAAATGATGTGATTCACTAGAGTAGATTCATGAACTATAAAACCACGGTTTGCAATAACATTCCTTAGTTTATTAAGATAAGTTCACAAACATCGTTTTTAGACATAACCTACTCAAGTTCCCGGATGGAGTTCACAAACTCCAACAAAAATTCTCAGGTTCAAGAACTACGCAGTTCACGGACTGGGTTCGTGGAATGAAGTTCACGAGCTGCTCCGGTCTCACTTGACCAACAAAGTTCGCAAACTTTAGTCCAAGTAATAAGGACTTATACATATATGTCTTTCCACAACAAGGCTTATATCCTCCAATGGTTATAATGTCTAAACTCTCATTTCAATCATTGAAACATTCTTAGAGGACGTTATAAAGTTGTTATTCACAAACTATTTTTCGTCAGAGCGATTTCCAAAATGATTGAAACATAACATGACTTTCGTCACTAGGTAAAGGTAAGCTTGTCTAAAGCGAAAGCTTTACCAACACATATTTCGAGAAATAGATAAGCGAGATATACTCAGCTCGAAATACCTCATGTGGTATAATCTTAGTCTATATAGTAATACGAGTTTTGTATCAAGATAGGAGATAGAGTAGATAGACTTTTGAGTGATAGATAAGTTCAATTCTCCACATACCTTTTAGTCGATGAAGATCCACCGGTTCCTTGAGTAGTCCTTCGTCTTGTATGATGATTTCCATGGAGTTCTTGAGATCCACTACACTTTATATCCTAGTCCGAGACCTTTGCTATAGTAGACTAGAAATCAAGACCTTATAGTTTTGATCACTAGCATTGACAAACATGCTTGAGATAGCAATGCATGCGAGTTCGACCGAGCAGTGCTCTAACAGTCTCCCCCTTTGTCAATTTTAATGGCAAAACTATTAATATATATGGAATACAAAAAATATATAAATAAACTTTGTATCTCCTATTCCACATGTCTAATATTTAACATTACTCGAAATCTTCGTCACTTCCAAGTACTCCAATGATCCCAAAGTTTGTAAGTTTAGCATCATCGTTGTTAAAAATCCATAGCTATAACAACGAGTAAACAAGAGTTCTCAATCATTGTTATACAGTGTGTCATAGTATTATTACACAGCGTCAAAGTCCAATTACCTCACAACTTTAACAACAATACTATGGTGATATGTTACTCACCCTTAGTCAATACTCCATCTCACATGGAAACCACTCCCCCTTACATAATGATCTGAAAACCATATGTATTTGTAGTGTGAACTACATATTAATTCTCCCCCTTATAAAATTGGCAAAGGTAAAAGAACGGGATCATAATGAAATTTCCGTAAGAGGTGGTTTATGACCAAAGGTAAATGTATATCATCTTGTTTAGATGCAATCATAACGCCGAAGTTAAATACATTCATCAAGTATTTCATGAATATATAAGATAACCCCTATAATATTCCACAACCGCACTCCCCACAAATATTTGGCAATTAAACGCAAGTTCAAAAGAACTCTCCCCCATAAAATGTCATTTCCAAGGGAACAACAAGAGCGACCTTAATTTCAAAAGAAAGTAAGGATTTCTTTAAACTCAACAAATATCATACAAGTATGAATTTGGAATTCAAAAAGAAATATTTAATCAACTTAACCGTAAGAGAACCTAAATTAAATTAAATAAATATGCTCAACACAAGTAAACTTATGGATACTTAATAACTCGATTAGATTAATCACAAGGAAACCCATAATTAATCTAACCGGAATACACACTTAAACTAACCACAAAAGTAATCAATTTAATTGTTTATACTCACATAAGAAAATCTATGGAGTGATGACTAAGTTAATCATAAAAAAAACCAACCCAGTTGAAAATGCTCAAACATAAGACAAACTTACGGAGTCATAACTAAATAATCGTACAAGATGATTAATTTAGTTCAATATACTAGACGTAAAGTACCTTACGTAACACAAATAAGTTAATCACAAAAATAATCAACTTGGTTGTCTAGTGCCCGACATAAGACACAATACGGAGTCTCACAGTAATACACAAAAAAATAGATCAGGTAAGATCAATTACTACATAACACAAAAGGATTCATTCTATGTTTATATCACCATTTGCACAATGACATACAATAAACATAATCCTTGAATCACAAAAGATTTTAACCTATCTTACATCAATAATTGACAATATAGCCTTAACTTTTGTGTTTGTCAAAAGTCTATTCATTCTTTTATCAATACTTGTATATCAATTAACGACCGAGAAACTCATGTCTAACTCTAGTAATCTTTAAACATGTGATGTTCAATTCTGATATATTTCGTCTTCAAACCTGTGATGTTTAATTGTGATATATTTCATCTCCAGTCCATCCGAAAGAGAAACTCAGGTTTAACTCTAGTAATCTTTAAACATGTGATGTTTAATTCTGATATATTTCGTCTTCAGTTAATCGCACGAGAAACTCAGGTCTAACTCTAGTAAGAATTGAACCTGTGATGTTCAATTCTGATATATATCGTCTTCAGTTCATCCGAACGAGAAACTCAGGCCTAACTCTAGTAATCTTTGAACCTGTGATGTTCAATTCTGATATATTTTGTCTCCAGGTCAACCGAACGAGAAACTCGGGCCTAACTCGAGTAATCTTTAAACCTGTGATGTTCAATTCTGATATATTTCGTCTTCCGTTCATCGAATGAGAAACTCATGTCCAACTCTAGTAAGATGTTCAATTCTAATATATTTCGTCTTTAGTTCATCCGAACGAGAAACTCAGGTCCGCTAGTAACCTTTGAACCTGTTATGTTCAATTCAGATATATTTCGTCTCCAGTTCATCTGAACGAGAAACTCTGGTCTAACTCTAGTAATCTTTGAACCTGTGATGTTCAATTCTGATATATTTTATCTTCAGTTCACCCGAACAAATAACTTAAGTCTAACTCTAGTAATCTTTGAACATGTGATGTTCAATGTGATATATTTCATCTCCACTTCATCAGAACGAGAAACTCAGGTCAAACTCTAGTAATCTTTGAACCTATGATGTTCAATTATGATATATTTCTTCTTCAGTTCACCCGAACAAGTAACTTAAGTCTAACTCGAGTAATGTTTGAACCAGTGATGTTCAATTGTGATATATTTCATCTCCAGTTCATCCGAACGAGAAACTCAGGTCAAGCTCTAGTAATCTTTGAACCTATGATGTTCAATTATGATATATTTCGTCTTCAGTTCACCCGAACAAGTAACTTAAGTCTAACTCGAGTAATTTTTGAACCTGTGATGTTCAATTGTGATATATTTCATCTCCAGTTCATACGAACGAGAAACTCAGGTCAAACTCTAGTAATATTTAAACCTGTGATATTCAATTATGATATATTTTGTCTTCAGTTCATCCGAACGACTAACTTAAGTTTAACTCCAGTAAGAATTGAACCTGTGATGTTAAATTATGATATATTTCATCTCTAGTTCATCCGAACGAGAGACTCAAGTCTAACTCTAGTAATCTTTGAACCTGTGATGTTCAATTCTGATATATTTCGTCTTCAGTTCAACCGAATGAAAAACTCAAGTCTAACTCTAGTAATCTTTGAACTTATGATTTTCAATTCCGATATATTTCGTCTTCATTTCATCCGAACGAGAAACTCAGGTCTAATTCTACTAATCTTTATACCTGCGATGTTCAATTGTGAGGTATTTCGTCTCTAGTTCATCCGAACGAGAAACTCAGGTCTAACACTAGTAATCTTTGAACTTGAGATGTTCAATTCTGATATATTCTGTTTTCAGTTCTTAAGTCTAATTTTAGTAATCTTTGAACCTCTGATTTTCAATTATGATATATTTAGTCTTCAGTTCATCCAAATGAGAAACTCAGGTCTAACTCTAATAATCTTTGAACCTGTGATGTTCAATTCTGATATATTTCGTCTTCAGTTCATCCGAACGAGAAACTGAAGTCTAACTCTAGTAATATTTGAACATGTGATGTTCAATTATGATATATTTCATCTTCAGTTCATCCAAACGAGAAACTCAAGTCTAACTCTAGTAATCTTTTGAACCTGTGATGTTCAATTCTAACATATTTCGTCTTCAGTTTATCCGAACGAGAAACTCAAGTCTAACTCTAGTAATGTTTGAACCTGTGATGTTAAATTGTGATATATTTCACCTCCAATTCATCCGAACGAGAAACTCAGGTCTAACTCAAGTAATCTTTAAACCTGTGATGTTCAATTATGATATATTTCGTCTACAGTTCATCCGAACGTGAAACTCTGGTATAACCCTAGTAAGAATTGAACCTTTGTTGTTCAATTATGATATATTTCTTCTTTAGTTCATCCAAACGAGAAACTCATGTCTAACTCTAGTAATATTTGAACCCGTGATGTTCAATTCTGATACATTTCGTCTCCAGTTCATCTTAACAAGAAACTCAAGTCTAACTCTAGTAATCTTTGAACTTGTGGTGTTCAATTCTAATATATTTCGTCTTCAGTTCATCCGAACAGGTAACTTAAGTCTAACCCTAGTAATCTTTGAACCTGTGAGGTTCAATTGTAATATATTTCGTCTTCAGTTCATCCGAACGAGAAACTCAGGTCTAACTCTAGTAAGATTTGAACCTTTGTTGTTCAATTCTGATATATTTCGTATTCAATTTAACCAAATGAGAAACTCATGTGTAACTCTTGTAATCATTGAACCTGTGATGTTTAATTCTGATACATTTCGTCTATAGTTCATCTTAACGAGAAACTCAAGTCTAACTCTAGTAATCTTTGAACCTGTGGTGTTCAATTCTGATATATTTCGTCTTCAGTTCATCCGAATGATTAACTTAAGTTTAACTCTAGTAATCTTTGAAACTGTGATGTTCAATTGTGATATATTTCGTCTTCAGTTCATCCGAACGAGAAACTCAGGTCTAACTTTAGTAATCTTTAAACCTATGATGTTCAATTCTGATATATGTCATCTCCAGTTCATCCGAACGAGAAACTTTAGTTTAACTCTAGTATTCTTTGAACCTGTGATGTTCAATTCTGATATATTTCTTCTTCAGTTCATCCGAACGAGAAACCTAGGTCTAACTCTAGTAATATTTAAACTTGTGATGTTCAATTATGATATATTTCGTCTTCAGTTCATCCAAACAAGAAAATCATGTCTAAATCTAGTAATCTTTGAACCTGTGATGTTCAATTCTGATACATTTCGTCTTCAGTTCATCTTAACGAGAAACTCAAGTCTAACTCTAGTAATCTTTGAACCTGTGATATTCAATTGTGATATATTTTGTCTTCAGTTCATCCGAACGAGAAACTCAGGTCTAACTCTAGTAATCTTTGAGCCTGTGATGTTCAATTCTGATATATTTCATCTCCATTTCATTCGAACGAGAAACTTTAGTCTAACTCTAGTATTCTTTGAACCTGTGATGTTCAATTGTGATATGTTTCGTCTCTAGTTCATCCGAACGAGAAACTTAGGTCTAACTCTAGTAATCTTTGAACTTGTGATGTTCAATTCTGATATATGTCATCTCCAGTTCATCCGAACGAGAAACTTTAGTCTAACTCTAGTATTCTTTGAACCTGTGATGTTCAATTCTGATATATTTCTTCTTCAGTTCATCCGAACGAGAAACTCAGGTCTAACTCTAGTAATCTTTGAACCTGTGAAGTTCAATTGTGATATATTTCGTCTCCAGTTTATCCGAACGAGAAACTCCGGTCTAACTCTAGTAATCTTTGAACCTGTGATGTTCAATTCTGATATATTTCATCTCTAGTTCATCCGAACGAGAAACTTTAGTCTAACTCTAGTATTCTTTGAACATGTGATGTTCAATTCCGATATATTTCGTCTTCAGTTCATCCGAACGAGTAACTTAAGTCTAACTCTAGTAATATTTGAACCTGTGATATTCAATTGTGATATATTTCGTCTCCAGTTCACCCGACCGAGAAAATCAGGTCTAACTCTAGTAATCTTTAAACCTGTGATGTTCAATTCTGATATATTTCGACTTTAGTTCATCCGAACGAGTAACTTAAGTTTAACTCTCTAGTAATAATTGAACCTGTGATGTTCAATTCTGATATATTTCGTCCGAACGAAAAACTCAGGTCTAACTCTAGTAATCTTTATGAAAAAGTGGGGGTCTAACAATCACACCCAATATTTCAATTAGCAATCTTTATGGACAAACTCCGAGTTACTTTCTAGAGAATCAACTAGACAGTCAGACTCAATCAATAAAAAATATCTTAGGATTTACTATCTCAATCTCTCGATTTGATCTTTACTCAAGCAAATAGAATCTGCGAGTCTTTCTCAAAGAGAGATAACTCGGATGGTACCAAAGACCAATATCCAAGTGTCAATCAAATTTTTTTTTTTGATGCCAAAGTCTCAATCAATTTAAATCAACAACCAAAAGGTCGAATATTCTAATTGATTGAACATTTTATCTTGTACAGAACATCACGTGAGTTAGTTTGTACAGAGGATTTTCTCCTTAAGACAGAGTTTTCCTTTTCCAAGGATTTGCACTGTTTATGGGCTAGAGTAAGAGATGCACTTAGTTTCTCTTTTTCCACACGAACTCTATTAACATCTAATGAATGAGTCTCAATCAAACATTTTTCCCTAATTGAGTCTTCCTTGACGATATCTTCATGAACACTAATTTTTTCATGTTGAAAAGTAGTTTCTTGGAGAAGTTTCTCAATATTCTTTGAGAAGGACTCAATTATGCTATTGAGATCACATTCTCGATCAAGGGACTTTTTAAATTCATCAATTAGCTGATCACGATCCTCAAAATCAACAATCTCCGCTGTATTTTTTGAAATTTTGGTGAGCTCTTTTTCAGCTTTCGCCTGAGTGTCACATGCCTCATGAGAGGAAGAGATGTCAACATCTGTTAAAACAATCTTTTCACCTCAGGATTCGGAAGAATCAACTAAGGAGCAATCATTTGGGGTATTTCAAGACACTTAGCGTAATAAAAATCTTTAGAAGACAACCTGGTAGGCTTCAATGAGATTTTGTCCTCAGATTCAGATTGCCACAAACACATACTTGTAAGGTCTTAAATGTGTTTGCCTACTCTGATACCAATTGAAAAAGTGGGGGGCCTATGATAGGTGTAGAATACACCTAATTTACTATCTAGTAGTTTATGATTTCTTTGCTATTTTTCTTGTAAATAATATATTTTATGTGTGTTTTTGAGCTATTAGGTACTCTGGAGTCACACGGACAAAAAGAAGGAGAAATCACCAAAATTGAGCAAAAAGGGCAGAATTGTCATTTCATAGGGCAAGCAATAGCCCAGTCAATGTTAAGGGGCTGCCATTTGGCTAGCCCTTATCAGAAGTAACCATTTACTAAAGGCACCAAACTGGGGTGGTCTTATCCCTGGGGTGTACCATCCAGACTATACCCTAACCCTAAGTCGAAGAAGCGTTTCTTTCCCAAATTATTTGGGGTTGAAATCAAGAACGGCTGCCATAGCTTCTGTTGTCCGAGAGAAATCGAGAGATAAGAGATTTAGGGAGAAACATAGATAAATTGGAGATCAAGAAGAAGATGGCGATGAATCTGTAATTGAGGGAAGTAAGTTCTTCTACGAGGGTTGATTAGGGTTCGATTTGACAGATAAGAAGGTGCGGTTCGTGTTAGGTTGATTCAAGCTTGAAATTGAGATTTTTGTTGCGGAGAAAAGGGGATCTGAGGCTAATTTTCATATGGGTTTTAGATGAAATTGATAAGGAAAGAAGAGAAATCAGAAATGGGAGAATTTAGGGTTTGAGTTGATAAATCAATTGAACACAGAAGATTGAAACCTGAGATGTATTCATGGGTTTCTGTTGGTGGTGCTGAGTGGTTGAAATACAAATATGTGCAAGAATTGAAGTGGCTATGGATTTGTGATGGGTTTAAGCCCTGGAATGCCGAGAATAAAAGATTGATTTTGTTGGCAGTGAAGAACATAATTGAAGCCGAGAGGTGTGAAGAGAATAGGTTGTTGCAGTTGGAGTTCAAGGTTGGAAGTTGATGGGTAAGTGGTTGGTGCTATAATGTATGAGGAATTGCAATCAGATGGAGGAAAAGTTGGAGATGGCAAGGGAAGATGGTTGTGTGTGAAGTTTCTGCTAAGGAGTTCAGAGTTGCAAGAAAGTTTGAATGGATTTTGGTGTTCGAGGTGCTGTAAAGATCATAGAGAAGAACAGAAGGGTATTTTGCTAGCAGCAGATGAATGATTTGATTTTGGTAGATGTATGCTTAGAAGCATTACAGGTGGTGGTTGAGATCAGGCTGAGATATGGCAGTCCATCCATGGTGCTAACTGATGTCTGGGTGGTTTGTGCAGTGACTTGAAGTGATACAGCTGCAATGATTAAAGTTTAGAAAAGCAGTGGCACCTGTTCAGGTGTTTACGGATGCAAGAATGGTAGCTGAAGTTGAGTTGCTGCTGTGTATGCTTATTATGGTGGATATGCTGTTATACAAGGAGTTATGGAGCTCAATAAATGAAGTTGCAAGTGAACTGAAGTTTTCATGAGATTAATTGAAGTTGCAGCTGGTGTTGGAATTGAGAGGGAGATGTGCAGTGTAGCTGACAGAGAACATCCATCTTGGCTGTGAAGCGCAAAGATGGTGTAGCATGGCCATCTTGGCCGTGAACAATTTTGTTCTATGCAAGTGGCTTGGTCAGAACTAGTCATCCGAGTTAGCCAGCTGACTCGGTTCTGACTCGTTCTAACTCAGACCCTTGACCCTTGACCTTTGACTAACAGAAGACCGTCTTGACCGTTAGTCCAAACGGTGGACTGACGGAATATTCTTTGACCAGGGGAGAATCTCAGGTGAACGGCGGTGACGGAATCCGGCCAAAAACCCAGTTTTCTGGCGAGCAAAAATACAGAATTTTGTATGGACTTCTCTCATGTGTGTGAAGACTTAGAATTGGGAATTGGATGAAAACTTGGAAGTTTTGGAGAATTGGACTAGAAATTGGAATATGGCTCAAATTGGGAAAGTGGTGTTCTTATGGAATGAGGAATCTTTTCCTACAAAGATATGGAGAGTATTGAAGCCTATAAATAAAGGAGTTCTCTACAACTTTTACAGACACATCTACTTTGGAGAAGGAGTTAAAGTGCACAAGGATTGGAGGAAGGAGCAACCATCATCTTTTCAATAAGTTTTTCTTTCTTTCTTCCTTAATTATTATTATTATTGTGTGAACTCCAAACTATGAGTAGCTAATTTTCTTATTGATTGAGGATGAATTCCTATTTCTTAATATATGGTTTGAGTTTTGTTTCAATTCTACTTTGAAGTTTTTCATATGATTATCGTTTGTTTTTACTAATATTAGTGTTTATGCTTGATTGATAGGTCGTTTGGGTGGCCAACTAAATTGATTTGTTAATTGATCTAAAACTAGTGAAAGTTAGGGGATAAGTAATCGTTTCTTGACTATTTACCCAAGTAGAAAACACAAGACCTTGCGGAGGGATTCCGTGGAGCAATTGTGTGTAAAAACAACGTTAGCAAGTGGACCTTGATCTAAGAGTTTAACTACTAATATCAACCTAATAAATTCATAAATCTTAATGCGTTTAACTAAATTACATCTTGGGTGATATACTACTAGGTGGTTTGGTAAATAGAATCCGGTAGTCGAGAACTTCCGTGTCCGGTGATACAAGGGATTTAGGGGTTAGCACTGATCTAGCTGTTATACCTAAGGTTGGTGATAATCTATGAATAATAAAAAGTGGAAAAGAACATAACTTTAACCATTGTTTTGCAGCGAAGAAGGATTCCTTGATCTATTCTCTCTTATTGAATTCAACTTACACTTTTAATTGTTTTGTTTATTTCTTTTGCTTTTAAAATCTTGAACCAATACCCCCCTTTTTGTGACATTATAAGACAACTATAATCTCTTGCTCCTCGTGGGATCGATCTTGACTACCCTATATTACTTGTTAATTAGGTAGTAAAATATTAATTAATTTGTTGTGGTTACGACACGCATACAAATTTTGGCGCCGTTGCCGGGGAGCAACGGACGATTTTAGTTGTTTTGCTTTATTCTTGCTTTGTTAGATTATATACAGTATCTAACTTAGTTTTGTGAACCTTGTTGTAGGTGCTATATCTTTGGTGAATGCTTAAAAAGGGAAGGCCGAGTCCAATACGTCTTCGATCCGGCACTCAACTAAAGGATTTCATTCGAGCGGTTAACACTCCGCTTCCTCGTTCTACATCAAGTGAATTCGCATATTCGGACATAAAAGAAGAAGCAATGGGTGATCGTACACTCAAAGACCTAGCTTCTCACAAGCTCGATACACAACAATGGTGTATCCAAACTAACTCAACTTTCGAGATCAAGCCAGGGTTGATTAGAGAATTACCAAAGTTTCATGGCATGGTGAATGAAGACCCAAACAAACATCTTATAGACTTCAATACCATAGTCATGGCCATGCTTCCACCGGAAATTAATGCGGATGGAGCAAAGTTGAAAGATTTTCCGTTCTCTTTGGCGTGCAATGCTAAGGAATGGTTGTACTATTTGCCTTCTGGAAGTATCACAACATGGAATGGGATGAAGAAAATTTTCCGTGAGAGATATTTTCCCGCATCAAAATCTACTCAAATTCGCAAGGAGATTTGTGGGATGAAGCAACATTTGGGAGAGTCATTATATGAATTTTGGGATCGGTACAAGAGATTGGTGGAAAGTTGTCCACATCATCAATTTAGTGACGCCATGATAATCCAATACTTCTATGAAGGTCTCCAAACAAGTGATAGATATCTTCTTGACGCCGCCGGTGGTGGTGCACTAGTGAACAAGACGGTGGCCGAAGCTACCGAGTTTATTAAAAGTATGGAGGCATACTCGCAACAATTCTATGCAAGAGGTGATTCAATGGTTAAGTTGGTGCATGAAGTTAGTGACTCGTCTTCACAATCTGATCAACGGTTAAACAACATAGAGAGGGTAGTGCAACGATTAGCCGCGGTAATTATTCCGGATGATGAAACCGAACAAGTAAATGCTTTATATCCAAATCAAAGGCCAAGGTACGATCCATACTCAAATACTTACAATCCCGGTTGGAAGGATCATACCAACTTTAGCTATGCAAACAAGCAAGCGGCGTCTCCTAATCCATATGCGCAATAAGGTGGATTCCAACAATCACGTTTCCAACCTCAACAACAACGATTCCAACCACAACAAGTCAAGGAGCAAGATTCTTCGAATGATGATAAGTTGAATGTGATAATGCAAAGCATGCAAGGTCTCACTTCCATGTTACAACAAAACCAACAAAAGACCGATTCGGCAATCAAAGCTTTGGAAAAAAGGACCAGTTCGGCAATCAAGGATTTACAAACTGAAATGGGATAATTGGCAACCGATATGAACTTAATGAAAGCTCAAACATCCACAAAACTTCCTTCACAACCATTTGTGAACCCAAGAGAGAATGTTAATGCGGTTACTTTACGAAGTGGAAGACAAGTAGAGAGTCCAAGTCATCATGAAGAAGCTAGTGAAGAGATAGTCAAAGACAAGGAGGAAGCCGTACCAAAGGAAAATTCAACACCAACCGCCAAATCCAAGGAGCCGATTCCTACTTTTACTACTCCACCTCCTTTTCCTAATCGTTTTTCTAAGTCCAAGAAGGAAGCTCAAGACAAGGCACTCATGGATATCTTCAAGAAAGATAGAAATCAACATCCCCTTCATCGAGGCCATCAAGACAATGCCAAGGTATGCTAAGTTCATGAAGGAGTTATGCACAAATAAGGATAGGTTGCTTGATAATGAAATTACTAAAGTTTGCGAGAGTGCGTCGGCTATGCTTTTGAAGAAGATACCTACAAAGTACACGGATCCCGGTGGTTTCACGGTGCCAATTACTATTGGTAAGGAAAGGTTTGAACATGCTTTACTTGACTTGGGAGCTTCCATTAGTGTGATGTCGGCCGATATATATGACTCCTTGAATCTTGGACCATTGAAAGAGACAAGAGTTATTATCCAATTAGCAAACATGTCTAACATTTATCCAAAGGGACTTGTAGAAGATGTTCTAGTGCAAGTGAATGAGTTAATTTTTCCGATGGATTTCTTCGTGGTGGATATGGACAATAATGAGAATCGTTCGTCTACTTCTCTACTTCTTGGGAGGCCATTTATGAAGACCGCAAAGACGAAAATTGATGTTGATAAGGGTACACTTACTATGGAATTCGACAAGGAAGTAATACACTTCAACATATTTGAAGCCATGCGCTACCCAAGTGATGTGCATTCCGCTTACTCCATTGATGTGGTTAGCTCATTAGTGCAACAAATGGTGGAATTGAATCAAGAGGACGCACTTGATGTGGTGTTGCAAAAGAGAATTGAATTGGACGTCCACGGCTTGCCTAACTTGGATGTTGAAATTTCCACGGAATTGGTGGAGACGTGTGGTGCTTTGACGGCATTACAAGAAGCTAAGGGTAATGTTTCACATATTTCTTTACCCATGAATGATGAATTACTTGTACCATCTATTGTGAAGGCGCCTAAACTAGAGTTGAAGCCACTTCCTGACCATTTGAAGTATGCGTTTTTGGGAGATGGAGATGAGCTTCCGGTGATTATTTCAAAGAACCTCACACCGGTACAAGAAGACCGTTTGCTTAGAGTCTTGAAAGAGCACAAAACGTCTATTGGTTGGACAATTGCGGACATCAAAGGCATTAGTCCATCCATGTGCATGCATAGGATTCTAATGGAAGAGAATGTGAAGCCGGTACGTGATGCTCAACGTAGGCTTAATCCTCCCATGATGGAGGTTGTGAAGAAAGAGATACTCAAATTGCTAAGTGCGGGGTTAATTTACCCAATTTCCGATAGCAAGTGGGTAAGTCCGGTACAAGTGGTGCCAAAGAAGTCCGATGTTACGGTTTTTAGAAATCAAGACGATGAACTTGTTCCTACAAGAGTTCAAACCGGTTGGAGAGTGTGCATTGACTATAGAAATCTTAATTCTGCAACCCAGAAGGATCACTTTCCTTTACCTTTCATTGATCAAATGTTGGATCGATTAGCGGGGCACTTGTATTATTGTTTCTTGGACGGTTATTCGGGATACAACCAAATTGTGATTGCACCGGAGGACCAAGAGAAGACCACTTTCACTTGTCCGTTTGGAACGTTCGCGTATAGACAGATGCCGTTTGGTCTTTGCAATGCACCAGCTACTTTCCAAAGATGCATGGTAAGTATATTCTCGGATTACGTGGAGCGCATCATTGAGGTATTTATGGACGACTTTAGTGTTTATGGAAATTCTTTTGATAGATGTTTAAACAACCTTGAACTAGTTCTTAAACGATGCATAGACACAAAACTTGTCCTTAATTGGGAGAAATGTCATTTTATGGTAAACCAGGGCATGGTACTTGGTCACATTGTGTGTTCTCGAGGGCTCGAAGTGGACAAGTGAAAGATAGATTTAATAAGAAACTTACAATATCCCACTTCGGTGAGGGAAGTTCGTTCTTTTCTTGGACATGCAGGTTTCTATATGTGGTTTATCAAGGATTTCTCCAAAATCTCCATGCCGATGTGAAAGTTACTAAAAAAGGAGGTACCTTTTGACTTCAACAAGGAATGCAAGGATGCTTTTGACAAATTGAAGGCAATGTTGACAAGTGCGCCGATTATCAAGTCACCGGATTGGAATCTTCCATTTGAACTAATGTGTGATGCTAGTGATTATGCGGTTGGAGCCTTTTTGGGTCAAAGAGAGGACAAATTGTCCCATGTTATCTATTATGCATCTAGGACCCTCAATGATGCACAAATCAACTATTCTACCACGGAAAATGAGTTATTGGCTATAGTGTTTGCATTGGAAAAATTTCGATCATACTTGGTGGATACAAAGGTTATTGTGTATTCCGATCATGCCGCACTTAAATACTTACTAAAGAATAAAGAAGCTAAGCCAAGACTAATCCGGTGGATCCTATTACTACAAGAGTTCGACATAAAAATTCGAGATAAGAAAGGTGTGGAGAATACCGTTGTGGAACATCTTAGTAGACTTGTTATGTTTCAAGAAGAACTTCCATTACAAGACCGCTTTCCGGACGAACAACTAGTCTCCTTGGAAGAATCAACACCTTGGTATGCGGATATAATGAATTACTTGGTAACAAGGAAGGTACCTAGTACAATGTCCAACTTCCAAAAGATGAAACTTAAGAAGATAGCGAAGCAATATGTGTGGTATGAACCATACTTATGGAAATATGGCGTTGATCAAATAATGCGAAGGTGCGTACCTAACTCCGAATTTCAATCTATTCTCTCCTTTTGTCATACTTTTGCTTGTGGTGGCCATTTTGGTTCTAAACGTACCGCTCTCAAAGTTCTTGAAAGTGGATTTTATTGGCCCACCTTGTTTGAAGATTCATATGTTTTTTGTAAATCGTGTGATAGATGTCAAAGAACGGGCAATCTAGGTGCTCGAAATCAAATGCCACTCACACCAATTCTCGCCGTAGAGATTTTTGATGTGTGGAGTATCGATTTTATGGGCCCTTTTGTCAATTCGAATGGAAATTTTTATATACTTCTTGCCGTAGATTATGTTTCGAAATGGGTGGAGGCTAGAGCTACCAAAACTAATGATTCTCAAGTTTTTTGTGATTTTGTAAGAGAAAACATTTTCACTAGGCACGACATACCAAGAGTGGTGATAAGCGATGGAGGCTCACATTTCAAGAAGTCTTTTCATGCTCTCCTCAAGAAGTACAACATAACACACAAGGTTTGTATGCCTTACCATCCACAAACTAGTGGACAAGCAGAAATTTCAAATCATGAAATCAAGTCCATTCTTGAGAAAACGGTGAATACCACAAGGAAAGATTGGAGCTTTAAGCTTAATGATGCACTTTGGGCATATAGAACGGCGTACAAGACACCGATTGGTATGTCTCCATATCGGTTGGTTTATGGCAAAGCTTGTCATCTTCCGGTTGAACTTGAACATATGGCTTATTGGGCGATAAAGAAATTCAACATGGAGTATGATGAAGCGGGGAAACAAATAAAGTTACAACTAAATGAGCTAGAGGAGATACGTAATGATGCTTACGAGAGTGCCCGTATTTACAAGGAAAAGACCAAGCTTTTCCATGACAAGATGATTTCTCGTAAAATTTTTATCGTGGGACAAAAATTCCTTTTATTTCATTCTCGCCTTAAACTATTTCCTGGAAAATTAAGGTCCCGTTGGATTGGACCATATGTTGTTACTAATGTTTCCTTATGGTTCAGTTGAAATTACTAGTCTTAGAGACAACTCGGTTTCCAAAGTCAACGGCCATAGATTGAAGCCATACTATGAGAACATCGCCTATGTGAATGTGGATGAACTTCCATTTGAAGATTTGTTCCCTCTAGAGGAGTAATGTGAAGAAAGAGCTATGTCGGGCCGTCGACTTTAAAACAAGCGCTAAGTGGGAGGCAACCCACCGGTTTTGTATCTCTTATCCTTTTGCTTTTGCTTTTGCTTTTTATTTTGTTTTTCTTATTGTTTTGTTTATTTATTTATCTTGTTTCATATCATATTAGGATTTCCCACCTTGACTTTGCTATGAGGATTCAATTACATTGAGGACAATGTAAGGTTTAAGTGTGGGGGAGTGGTTAAGCATATATTTTTGCATAAATAAAAAAAAAAAAAATTTGCATAAAAACTTTAACTTTTAGAGATTTTAGAGTCACTAGCATGCTTCTAGGTATGATTACATAGAGAATTCTGACCGACATAATTGAACTTGGAAGTGTTAGGGAACTAAGTTCGATTTCTTGCTTGTTAGAGTGTTAAATAATGGATTTAATCATGTCGATGATGCAAATTTGGCGCAGGGAGAAGGGCGTTATTAGAGTTGCTGATCAATCATTAGTGGAGACTACCCATTTTCATATCAACCAAGGCACCGACCAGAAATTCTTCCATGACTAAAGAGCTTCTTTTGAGTGTGTGTCACCGTACGTTAATTCCGGGTAGAATGGTGAGCTACCCAATTTCACACCAATTTCAGCACTATTTTGATCTCTTGAGTGCTAATTTTTGTCAATCATGAGGGTGACGTCTGTGGATGAAAGCCTCCTTATTGTAGTTCGATTTGCAGTTAGCACCATTCTCTCAACAACGGGTCCATAGAAACACCATAATCATTAACAACAAGGGAGCGACATCAAAATCTACAAGGAAAGTTGAAGACGTTCAAGGTTTACAAGTAACAATGAAACAAGAAAAAGAGCAAATTTCATATTCAAGTAAGCAACATACAATGAGCAGATTTTTACATATATGTTGAAGACTTACAATATAATGAGGTAATTATATATTCAAGTATGAAGACTAATTTACAAAAGCGAAGAAAAGCGAAAGGTGAGAATTATTGAAGTTTATGATTTCAAGACGATACAAGTTGTGAAGAATCAAGCGGTAAAGTACTTTTCCACGGCCATGGTTGTTTTATTTTTCACTTTGATTTGTATTTTGTTTCTCTTTTCATAAAAAAAAAAAAAAATGTTGAAAAAATATGAGACAAGAGAAATATCTATTATTGTTTTGTTTTGAATAAGCCGTGGGGAAGGAAAATCTATAAGGAACTTTCAAGCAACAAGGATTTTAAGGAAAAAGGTTACAAATTGTCGAGGATCTATGAAGTTAAAGAGTTTATCACCAATAGTTGAAGCCGAAGACCAAGAAGATGAAGACAAGGAGCGGAAGACGTTTTTATTGGATTCCGTGATAGTGGTGTTATCATAATTGGCAATCGGATGTGAAGGTAAGTAAGTAATATCATCCTCGATATAAGTGGTTGATTTCCTTTCTTAGAGATCGTTAGAAAAATGGTTTTTCAAAATATGAAAAGATGTGGGTTTTTCAAAATTTCGGAAGTTATCCTTCCTACCATTCAACGTGTTGCAGGAATTCTCTCTTCATTCCTACCTGCACACAAGTGAGACCCATAAAAAAACCGTCTTTTTGAGTGCAATTATCATAAAATCCTATTAAGTGAGGCAGAAGTCAAGGCGAAATGCTTATTGATCGTTTCTCAAACACGTGTTCTCTCATTATGGTGTGGTTATTTCTCACTCAACATTTAAGAATGAGAATATGTTCTTTAGTATTTCTAACTTCTTATTACTAGCATGCAGAAACTTTATGTCTTCATAACTCTTAGGATGCTTGGGACGCTAGAACGCTTTGAAGTTGTAAGTTTTAGTTTGATTTGCTCGAGGACTAGCAAAGTCTAAGTGTGGGGGAATTTGATAGGTGTAGAATACACCTAATTTACTATCTAGTATTTTATGATTTATTTGCTATTTTTCTTGAAAATTATTTATTTTATGTGTGTTTTTGAGCTATTAGGTACTCTGGAGTCGCACGGACAAAAAAAAGGAGAAATCACCAAAATTGAGCAAAAAGGGCAGAATTATCATTTCATAGGGCAAGCAATAGCCCAGTCAATGTTAAGGGGATGCCATCTGGCTAGCCCTTATCAGAAGTAACCATTTACTAAAGGCACCAAACTGGGGTGGTCTTATCCCTGGGGTGTACCATCCAGACTATACCCTAACCCTAAGTCGAAGAGGCGTTTATTTCCCAAATTATTTGGGGCTAAAATCAAGAACGGCTGCCATAGCTTCTGTTGTCCGAGAGAAATTGAGAGATAAGAGATTTAGGGAGAAACGGAGATAAATTGGAGATCAAGAAGAAGATAGTGATGAATCTGTAATTGAGGGAGGTAAGTTCTGCTACGAGGGTTGATTAGGGTTCGATTTGACAGATAAGAAGGTGAGGTTCGTGTTAGGTTGATCCAAGCTTGAAATTGAGATTTTTGTTGCTGAGAAAAGGGGATCTGAGGCTAATTTTCATATGGGTTTTAGATGAAATTGATAAGTAAAGAAGAGAAATCAGAAATGGGAGAATTTAGGGTTTGAGTTGATAAATCAATTGAACACAGAAGATTGAAACCTGAGATGTATTCATGGGTTTCTGTTGGTGGTGCTGAGTGGTTGAAATACAAATATGTGCAATAATTGAAGTGGCTGTGGATTTGTGATGGGTTTAAGCCCTGGAATGCCGAGAATAAAAGATTGATTCTGTTGGAAGTGAAGAACATAATTGAAGCTGAGAGGTGTGAAGAGAATAGGTTGTTGCAGTTGGAGTTCAAGGTTGGAAGTTGATGGGTAAGTGGTTGGTGCTATAATGTATGAGGAATTGCAATCAGATGGAGGAAAAGTTGGAGATGGCAAGGGAAGATGGCTGTGTGTGAAGTTTCTTCTAAGGAGTTCAGAGTTGCAAGCAAGTTTGAATGGATTTTGGTGTTCGAGGTGCTGTAAAGATCACAAAGAAGAACATAAGGGTATTTTGCTAGCAGCAGATGAATGATTTGATTTTGGTAGATGTATGCTTAGAAGCATTGCAGGTGGTGGTTGAGATCAGGCTGAGATATGGCAGTCCATCCATGGTGCTAACTGATGTATGGGTGGTTTGTGCAGTGACTTGAAGTGATACAGCTGCAATGATTGAAGTTTAGAAAAGAAGTGGCACCTGTTCAGGTGTTTATGGATGCAAGAATGGCAGCTGAAGTTGAGTTGCTGCTGTGTATGCTTATTATGGTGGATATCCTGTTATACAAGGAGTTATGGAGCTCAATGAATGAAGTTGCAAGTGAACTGAAGTTTTCATGAGAAGAATTGAAGTTGCAGCTGGTGTTGGAATTGAGAGGGAGATGTGCAGTGTAGCTGACAGAGAACAACCATCTTGGCTGTGAAGCGCAAAGATGGTGTAGCATGGCCATCTTGGCCGTGAATAATTTTGTTCTGTGCAAGTGGCTTGGTCAGAACTAGTCAGTCGAGTTAGCCAGCTAACTCGGTTCTGACTCGTTCTAACTCAGCCCCTTGACCCTTGACCCTTGACTAACAGAAGACGGTCTTGACCATTAGTCCTAACGGTGTACTGACGGAATATTCTTTGACCGGGGGAGAATCTCAGGTGAACGACGATGACGGAATCCAGCCTATTTCCGGCCAAAAACCCAGTTTTCCGGCAAGCAAAAATACAGAATTTTGTATGGACTTCTCTCATGTGTGTGAAGACTTAGAATTGGGAATTGGATGAAAACTTGGAAGTTTTGGAGAATTGGACTAGAAATTGGAATATGGCTCAAATTGGGAAAGTGGTGCTCTTATGGAATGAGGAATCTTTTCCTACAAAGATATGGAGAGTATTGAAGCCTATAAATAAAGGAGTTCTCTACAACTTTTACAGACACATCTACTTTGGAGAAGGAGTTAAAGTGCACAAGGATTGGAGGAAGGAGCAACCATCATCTTTTCAATAAGTTTTTCTTTCTTCCTTAATTATTATTATTATTGTGTGAACTCCAAACTATGAGTATCTAATTTTCTTATTGATTGAGGATGAATTCCTAGTTCTTAATATATGGTTTGAGTTTTGTTTCAATTCTACTTTGAAGTTTTTCATATGATTATCGTTTGTTTTTACTAATATTAGTGTTTATGCTTGATTGATAGGTCGTTTGGGTGGCCAACTAAATTGATTTGTTAATTTATCTAAAGCTAGTGAAAGTTAGGGGATAAGTAATCGTTTCTTGACTATTTACACAAGTAGAAAACACAAGACCTTGCGGAGGGATTCCGTGGAGCAATTGTGTGTAAAAACAACGTTAGCAAGTGGACCTTTATCTAAGAGTTTAACTACTAATATCAACCTAATAAATTCATAAATCTTAATGCGTTTAACTAAATTACATCTTGGGTGATCTACTACTAGGTGGTTTGGTAAATAGAATCCGGTAGTCGAGAACTTCCGTGTCCGGTGATACAAGGGATTTAGGGGTTAGCACTGATCTAGATGCTATACCTACGGTTGGTGATAATCTATGAATAATAAAAAGTGGAAAAGAACATAACTTTAACCATTGTTTTGCAGCGAAGAAGGCTTTCTTGATCTATTCTCTCTTATTGAATTCAACTTACACTTTTAATTGCTTTGTTTATTTGTTTTGCTTTTAAAATCTTGAACCAATACCCCCCTTTTTGTGACATAATAAGACAACTATAATCTCTTGCTCCTCGTGGGATCGATCTTGACTACCCTATATTACTTGTTAATTAGGTAGTAAAATATTAATTAATTTGTTGTGGTTACGACACGCATACAGCCCAACAACCACACCCAATATTTCGATTTGCAATTTGTATGGTCAAACTCCGAGTTATTTTCTAGAGACTCAACTAGACAGTCAGACTCAATCAATAAAGAATATCTCAAGGAGTTATTATCTCAATATCTCGATTTGATCTTTACTCAAGCAAATAGAATATGCGAGTCTTTATCAAAGAGAGATAACTCGGATAGTACCAAATACCAATATCTAAGTCTCAATCAATTTAAATCAACAACCAAAAGGTCGTATATTCTAATTGATTGAACGTTTTATCTTGTACAGAACATCACGAGTGTTAGTTTGTACAGAGGATTTTCTTCTTAAGACAGAGTTTTCCTTTTCCAATGATTTTCACTATTCATGGGATAGAGTAAGAGATGCACTTAGTTTCTCTTTTTATATACGAAGTCTATTAAGATCTAATGAGTGAGTCTCAATCAAACATTTTTCCCTAATTGAGTCTTCCTTAACGATATCTTCAAGAACACTAATCTTTTCATGTTGAAGAGTAGTTTCTTGGAGAAGTTTCTCAATATTCTTAGAGAATGACTCAATGATACTATATAGATCACGTTCTCGATCAAGAGACTTTTTAACTTCATCAATAAGCTGATCATGATCCTCAAAATCAACAATGTCAGCTGTATTTTTTGAAATTCTGGTGAGCTCCTATTCAGATTTCGCCAGAGTGTCACATGCCTTATGAGAGGAAGAGATGTCAACATCTGTTAAAACAATCTTTTTACCTCGGGATTCGGAAGAATCAACTAAGGAGCAATCCTTTGAGGTATTTCAAGACATTTGGCGTAATCAAAAGCTTTAGAAGACATCATGGTAGGCGTCAATGAGATTTTGTCCTCAGATTCAGATTTCCACAAACACATACTTGTAAGGTCTTAAACGTGCTTGCCTGCTCTGATACCAATTAAAAAAGTGGGGGTCTAACAACCACACTCAATATTTCGATTAGCAATTTGTATGGACAAACTCCGAGTTACTTTCTAGAAAATCAACTAGACAGTCAGACTCGATCAATAGAAAATATCTCAAGGAGTTATTATCTCAATCTCTCGATTTGATATTTACTCAAGCAAATTGAATCTGCGAGTCTTTATCAAATAGAGATAACTTGGATGGTACCAAAGACCAATATCCAAGTGTTAATCAATTTAAATCAACAACCAAAAGGTCGGATATTCTAATTGATTGAATTACGCATAACCTGTATTATTTCAATTATATAAAAAAATATAATGCGGAAAAGAAATAACACAGACACCAGAATTTTGTTAACGAGGAAACTACAAATGCAGAAAAACCCCGGGACCTAGTCCAGATTAAACATACACTGTATTAAGCCGCCACAGACACTAGCCTACTCCAAGCAAACTCCGGTCTGGACTGTAGTTGAACCACAATCAATCTCACACTGATCCAAGGTACAGTTATGCTCATATGCCTCTGATTCTATCAGGATACTGCGCACTTGATTCCCTTAGCTGATCTCACCCACAACCCAAAGTCGAAGACTTTAATAAACAAATTTGTATCAAACAGAAAAGTCTATAGTAATGGATAAATCCGTCTCCCACGAATAAACCTATGAGTTTTTGTTCCATCTTTTGATAAATCAAGGTGAACAGGAACCAATTGATAAAACCAGACTTATATTCTGAAATAACAGCTCAGCTTTATCAATCGCCTCACAATAGTCTTAATCGACGCAGCGAAAAAAGATATTGTGGAATCACAAATGATGAGACGAAGAGTTTGTGACTAATTTTATATCTTTCCTATCAGAGATAGAAATCTCAAGCCAATTATTACAATTGTACTCGTACGATAGAAATAACAAGATCATATCACACAACTACAAGAAAAGTAGTATCGGTCTGGCTTCACAATCCCAATGAAGTTTTTAAGTCGTTAACCTGGTTTTAGAAGAAGAAAACCAAAGGTTAAAGGAGAATCGACTCTAGCTTAGCAAACTAGTATCACACAAAATGTGTGGGGATTAGGTTTCCCAGTTGCTAGAGTTCTCCCTTATATAGTCTCTCAAATCAGGGTTTGCAATCAATGTTAGCTTACTAACAAAGCATTCAATATTCACCGTTAGATGAAAAACTGATTAGATTCAAGCTAATATTTATCAACTGTTAGATAGAAAACATAGCTTGTTATACACACATGAAATGCACGTTTGTAGGCTTGTGAAAACAGGACCCAAACTTGTACATTAGTTGGTTCAACAATAGTTAACCAAATGGTTAGCCATATGATAACTTTCATATCAACCATATTCTTCTTCACCATAACTAGTCCAAACGACTCAAATGAACTAGTTAGAGAGTTGTCCAATTGTAAGGAAATCTCATGTACCACAAAAGACACAATCGAAGCAAAAACGATGTGATTCACTAGAATAGATTCATGAATTATAAAACCACGGTTTGCAATAACATTCCTTAGTTTATTGATAAGTTCACAAACATCGTTTTTAGACATAACCTACTCAAGTTCGCGGACTTAAGTTCCCGGATGGAGTTCACAAACTCCAACAGAAATTCTCGGGTTCAAGAACTACGCCAGTTCATGGACTGGGTTCGCGGACTGAAGTTCACGTGCTGCTCCGGTCTCACTTGACCAATAAAATTCGCAAACTTTGGGTTCAAGCAATAAGGACTTATACATATATGTCTTTCCACAACAAGGCTTATATCCTCCAATGGTTATAATTCCGAAACTCTCATTTCAATCATTGAAACATTCTTAGAGGGCGTTATATAGTTGTTATTCACAAACTATTTTTCGTCAGAGCGATTTCCAAAATGATTGAAACATAACATGACTTTCGTCACTAGGTAAAGATGAACTTGGCTAAAGCGAAAGCTTTACCAACATATATTTCGAGAAATAGATAAGCGAGATATACTCAGCTCGAAATACCTCATGTGGTATAATCTTAGTCTATATAGTAATACGAGTTTTGTCTCAAGATAGGAGATATAGTAGATAGACTTTTGAGTGATAGATAAGTTCAATTCTCCACATACCTTTTAGTCGACAAAGATCCACTGGTTCTTTTAGTAGTCCTTCGTCTTATATGATGATTGCCATGGAGTTCTTGAGCTCCACTACACTTTCTATCCTAGTCCGAGACTTTTGCTATAGTAGACTAGAAATCAAGACCTTATAGTTTTGATCACTAGCATTGACAAACATGCTTGAGATAGCAATGCATGCGAGTTCAACCGAGCAGTGCTCTAACAATCTCCCCCTTTGTCAATTTTAGTGGCAAAACTATTAATATATATGGAATACAAAAAATATATAAATAAACTTTGTAGCTCCTATTCCACATGTCTAATCTTCAACATTACTCGAAATCTTCGTCACTTCCAAGTACTCCAATGATCCCAAAGTTTGTAAGTTTAGCATCATCGTTGTTAAAAATCGATAGCTATAACAACGAGTAAACAAGAGTTCTCAATCATTGTTATATAGTGTGTCATAGTATCATTACACATCGTCAAAGTCCAATTGCCTCACAACTTTAACAACAATACTATGGTGATATGTCACTCCCCCTTAGTCAATACTCCATCTCACATGGAAACCACTCCCCCTTACATAATGATCTGAAAACCATATGTATTTGTAGTGTGAACTACATATTAATTCTCCCCCTTTTTGTCAATAAAATTGGCAAAGGTAAAAGAACGGGATCCTAATGAAATTTCCGTAAGAGGTGGTTTATGACCAAAGGTAAATGTTTATCATCTTGTTTAGATGCAATCATAAAGCCGAAGCTAAATACATTCATCAAGGATTTCATAAAGATACAAGATAACCCTTATAATATTCCACAACCGCACTCCCCACAAATATTTGGCAATTAAACGCAAGTTCAAAAGAAATCTCCCCCATAAAATGTCATTTCCAAGGGAACAACAAGAGCAACCTTAATTTCAAAAGAAAATAAGGATTTCTTTGAACTCAACAAATATCATACAAGTATGAATTTGGAATTCAAAAAGAAATATTTAATCAACTTAACCGTAAGCGAACCTAACTTAAATTAAATAAATATGCTCAACACAAGTAAACTTATGGAGACTTAATAACTCGATTAGATTAATCACAAGGGAACCCATAATTAATCTAACCGGAATACACACTTAAACTAACCACAAAAGTAATCAATTTAATTATTTATACTCACATAAGAAAATCTATGGAGCGATGACTAAGTTAATCATAAAAACAACCAACCCAGTTGAAAATGCTCAAACATAAGACAAACTTACGGAGTCATAACTAAATAATCACACAAGATGATTAATTTAGTTCAATATACTCGACGTAAAGTACCTTACATAACACAACTAAGTTAATCACAAAAATAATCAACTTGGTTGTCTAGTGCTCGACATAAGACACAATACGGAGTCTCACAGTAATACACAAAAAATAGATCAGGGAAGATCAATTACTACAGAATACACAAGGATTCATTCTATGTTTCTATCACCATTTGCACAATGACATACAACAGACATAATCCTTGAATCACAAAAGATTTTAACCTATCTTACATCAATAATTGACAATGTAGCCTTAACTTTTGTGTTTGTCAAAAGTCTATTCATTCTTTTATCAATACTTGCATATCAATTAACAACCGAGAAACTCATGTCTAACTCTAGTAATCTTTAAACATGTGATGTTCAATTCTGATATATTTCATCTTCAAACCTGTGATGTTTAATTGTGATATATTTCGTCTCCAGTTCATCCGAACGAGAAACTCAGGTCTAACTCTAGTAATCTTTAAACCTGTGATGTTCAATTCTGATATATTTCATCTTCAGTTAATCGCACGAGAAACTCAGGTCTAACTCTAGTAAGAATTGAACCTGTGATATTCAATTATGATATATATATATATATCGTCTTCAGTTCATCCGAACGAGAAACTCAGGCCTAACTCTAGTAATCTTTGAACCTGTGATGTTCAATTCTGATATATTTTGTCTCCAGGTCAACTGAACGAGAAACTCGGGCCTAACTCTAGTAATCTTTAAACCTGTGATGTTCAATACTGATATATATTTCGTCTTCCGTTCATCGTATGAGAAACTTATGTCTAACTCTAGTAATAATTGAACATGTGATGTTCAATTTTAATATATTTCGTCTTTAGTTCATCCGAACAAGAAACTCAGGTCTAACTCTAGAAATCTTTGAACCTGTGATGTTCAATTCTGATATATCTTGTCTTCAGTTCACCCGAACAAGTAACTTAAGTCTAAATCTAGTAATCTTTGAACTTGTGATGTTGAATGTGATATATTTTATCTCCAGTTCATCAGAACGATAAACTCATGTCAAACTCTAGTAATCTTTGAACCTATGATGTTCAATTCTGATATATTTCGTCTTCAGTTCACCCGAACAAGTAAATTAAGTCTAACTCGAGTAATTTTTGAACCTGTGATGTTCAATTGTGATATATTTCATCTCCAGTTCATCCGAACGAGAAACTCAAGTCAAACTCTAGTAATCTTTAAACATGTGATATATAATTATGATATATTTCGTCTTCAGTTCATCCGAATGAGTAACTTAAGTTTAACTCCAGTAAAAGAATTGAACCTATGATGTTCAATTCTGATATATTTCATCTCAAGTTCATCCGAACGAGAGACTCAAGTCTAACTCTAGTAATCTTTGAACCTGTGATGTTCAATTCTGATATATTTCGTCTTCAGTTCATCCGAATGAAAAACTCAGGTCTAACTCTAGTAATCTTTGAACTTGTGATTTTCAATTCTGATATATTTCGTCTTCATTTTATTCGAACGAGAAACTCAGGTCTAATTCTACTAATCTTTATACCTGCGATGTTTAATTGTGAGGTATTTCGTTTCTAGTTCATCCGAACGAGAAACTCAGGTCTAACACTAGTAATCTTTGAACTTGTGATGTTCAATTTTGATATATTCTGTTTTCAGTTCTTAAGTCTAATTTTAGTAATCTTTGAACCTGTGATTTTCAATTATGATATATTTAGTCTTCAGTTCATTCAAATGAGAAACTCATGTCTAACTCTAATAATCTTTGAACCTGTGATGTTCAATTCTGATATATTTCGTCTTCAGTTCATCCGAACGAGAAACTGAAGTCTAACTCTAGTAATCTTTGAACATGTGATGTTCAATTCTGACATATTTCATATTCAGTTCATCCAAACGAGAAACTCAAGTCTAACTCTAGTAATCTTTTGAACCTGTGATGTTCAATTCTAATATATTTCGTCTTCAGTTTTTCCGAACGAGAAACTCAAGTCTAACTCTAGTAATCTTTGAACCTGTGATGTTCAATTCTGATATATTTCGTCTACAGTTCATCCGAACGTGAAACTCAGGTATAACTTTAGTAAGAATTGAACCTTTGTTGTTCAATTATGATATATTTCTTTTTTAGTTCATCCAAACGAGAAACTCATGTCTAACTATAGTAATATTTGAACCCGTGATGTTAAATTCTGATACATTTCGTCTTCAGTTCATCTTAACAAGAAACTCAAGTCTAACTCTAGTAATCTTTGAACGTGTGGTGTTCAATTCCGATATAGTTCGTCTTCAGTTCATCCGAACGGGTAATTTAAGTCTAACCCTAGTAATATTTGAACCTGTGAGGTTCAATTGTGATATATTTCGTCTTCAGTTCATCCGAACGAGAAACTCAGGTAAAACTCTAGTAAGAATTGAACCTTTGTTGTTCAATTCTAATATATTTCGTCTTTAGTTCAACCAAATGAGAAACTCATGTGTAACTCTAGTAATCATTGAACCTGTGATGTTCAATTCTGATACATTTCGTCTTTAGTTCATCTTAACGAGAAACTCAAGTCTAACTCTAGTAATCTTTGAACCTGTGGTGTTCAATTATGATATATTTCTTCTTCAGTTCATCCGAATGAGTAACTTAAGTTTAACTCTAGTAATCTTTGAACCTGTGATGTTCAATTGTGATATATTTCATCTTCAGTTCATCCGAACGAGAAACTCAGGTCTAACTTTAGTAATCTTTAAACCTGTGGTGTTCAATTCTAATATATTTTGTCTTCAGTTCATCCGAACGAGAAACTCAAGTATAACTCTAGTAAGAATTGAACCTGTGATGTTTAATTCTGATATATTTCGTGTTCAGTTCATCCGAACGAGAAACTCTGGTCTAACTCTAGTAATAATTGAACATGTGATGTTCAATTCTGATATATTTCGTCTTCAGTTCATCCGAACGAGAAACTTAGGTCTAACTCTAGTAATCTTTAAACTTGTGATGTTCAATTATGATATATTTCGTCTTCAGTTCATCCAAACAAGAAAATCATGTCTAACTCTAGTAATCTTTGATATTGTGATGTTCAATTCTGATACATTTCATCTTCAGTTCATCTTAACGAGAAACTCAAGTCTAACTCTAGTAATCTTTGAACTTGTGGTGTTCAATTATGATATATTTAGTCTTCAGTTCATCCGAACGAGTAACTTAAGTTTAACTCTAGTAATCTTTGAACCTGTGATGTTCAATTGTGATATATTTTGTCTCCAGTTCATCCGAACGAGAAACTCAGGTCTAACTCTAGTAATCTTTGAACCTGTGATGTTCAATTCTGATATATTTCATCTCCAGTTCATCTGAACGAGAAACTTTAGTCTAACTCTAGTATTCTTTGAACCTGTAATGTTCAATTCTGATAAATTTCTTCTTCAGTTCATCCGAACGAGAAACTCAGGTCTAACTCTAGTAGTCTTTGAACCTATGATGTTCAATTATGATATATTTCGTCTCCAGGTTATCCGAACGAGAAACTCAGGTCTAACTCTCGTAATCTTTGAACATGTGATGTTCAATTCTGATATATTTCATCTTCAGTTCATCCGAACGAGAAACTATAGTCTAACTCTAGAATTCGATGAACCTGTGATGTTCAATTCTGATATATTTCGTCTTCAGTTCATCCGAACGAGTAACTTAAGTCTATCTCTAGTAATCTTAGAACTGTGATATTCAATTGTGATATATTTCGTCTCCAGTTCACCCGAACGAGAAAATCAGGTCTAACTCTAGTAATCCTTAAACCTGTGATGTTCAATTCTGATATATTTCGACTTCAGTTCATCCGACCGAGTAACTTAAGTTTAACTCTCTAGTAAGAATTGAACCTGTGATGTTCAATTCTGATATATTTAGTCTCTAGTTCGTCCAAACGAGAAACTCAGGTCTAATTCTAGTAATCTTTGTGAAAAAGTGGGAGTCTAACAACCACACCCAATATTTCAATTAGCAATCTTTATGGACAAACTCTGAGTTACTTTCTAGAGAATCAACTAGACAGTCAGACTCAATCAATAGAAAATATCTCAAGGATTTATTATCTCAATCTCTCGATTTGATCTTTACTCAAGAAAATAGAATCTGCGAGTCTTTCACAAAGAGAGATAACTCGGATGGTACCAAAGACCAATATCCAAGTCTCAATCAATTTAAATCAACAACCAAAAGGTCGAATATTCTAATTGATTGAACATTTTGTCTTGTACAGAACATCACGAGAGTTAGTTTGGACAGAGGATTTTCTCCTTAAGACAGAGTTTTCCTTTTCCAAGGATTTGAACTGTTCATGGGCTAGAGTAAGAGATGCACTTTGTTTCTCTTTTTCCACACAAACTCTATTAAGATCTAATAAATGAGTCTCAATCAAACATTTTTCCCTAATTGAGTCTTCCTTGACGATATCTTCATGAACACTAATATTTTCATGTTGAAGAGTAGTTTCTTGGAGAAGTTTCTCAATATTCTTAGAGAATGACTCAATGATGCTATAGAGATCACGTTTTCGATCAAGAGAGTTTTTAAATTCATCAATAAGCTGATCATGATCCTCAAAATCAACAATCTCAGCTGTATTTTTTGAAATTCTGGTGAGCTCCTTTTCAGCTTTCGCCTGAGTGTCACATGCCTCATGAGAGGAAGAGATGTCAACATCTGTTAAAACAATCTTTTTACCTCGGGATTCGGAAGAATCAACTAAGGAGCAATCCTTTGAGGTATTTCAAGACACTTGGCGTAATCAAAAGCTTTAGAAGACATCATGGTAGGCATCAATGATATTTTGTCCTCAGATTCCGATTGCCACAAACGCATACTTGTAAGGTCTTAAACATGTTTGCCTGCTCTGATACCAATTGAAAAGTGGGGGTCTAACAAACACACCCAATATTTCGATTAAAAATTTGTATGGACAAACTCCGAGTTACTTTCTAGAGAATCAACTAGACAGTCAATAGAAAATATCTCAAGGAGTTATTATCTCAATCTCTCAATTTGATATTTACTCAAGCAAATAGAATATGCGAGTCTTTATCAAACAGAGATAACTTGGATGGTACCAAAGACCAATATCCAAGTGTAAATCAATTTAAATCAATAACCAAAATGTCGGATATTCTAATTGATTGAATAACGCACAACCTGTATTATTTCAATTATATAACAAAATATAATGCGGAAAAGAAATAACACCGACACCAGAATTTTGTTAACGAGGAAACTGCAAATGCAGAAAAAACCCGGGACCTAGTCCAGATTAAACATACACTGTATTATGCCGCTACAGACACTAGCCTACTCCAAGCTAACTTCGGTCTAGACTGTAGTTGAACCACAATCAATCCCATACTGATCCAAGGTACAGTTATGCTCCTATGCCTCTGATCCCAGAATGATACTGCGCACTTGATTCCCTTAGCTGATCTCACCCACAACTAAGAGTTGCTACGACCCAAAGTCGAAGACTTTAATAAATAAATTTGTATCACACAGAAAAGTCTATAGTAATAGATAAATCCATCTCCCACGAATAAACCTATGAGTTGTTTTTTCCATCTTTTGATAAATCAAGGTGAACAGGAACCAATTGATAAAACCAGACTTATATTCCCGAAGAACAGCTCAGCTTTATCAATCGCGTCATAATAGTCTTAATCGACGCAGCGAAAAAAGATATTGTGGAATCACAAACGATGAGACGAAGAGTTTGTGACTACTTTTATATCTTGCCTATCGGAGATAGAAATCTCTAACCAATTATTACAATTGTACTCGTATGATAGAAACAACAAGATTATATAACACAACTACAAAAAAAGTAGTATCGGTCTGGCTTCACAATCCCAATGAAGTTTTTAAGTCGTTAACCTGGTTTTAGAAGAAGAAAACCAAAGGTTAAAGGAGAATCGACTCTATCTTAGCAAACTAGTATCACACAAAATGTGTGGGGATTAGGTTTCCCAGTTGCTAGAGTTCTCCCTTATATAGTCTCTCAAATCAGGGTTTGCAATCAATGTTAGCTTACTAACAAAGCATTCAATATTCACCGTTAGATGAAAACCTGATTAGATTCAAGCTAATATTTATCAACTGTTAGATAGAAAACATAGCTTGTTATACACACATGAAATGCACGTTTGTAGGCTTGTGAAAACAGGACCCAAACTTGTACATTAGTTGGTTCAACAATAGTTAACCAAATGGTTAGCCATATGATAACTTTCATATCAACCATATTCTTCTTCACCATAACTAGTCCAAACGACTCAAATGAACTAGTTAGAGAGTTGTCCAATTGTAAGGAAATCTCATGTACCACAAAAGACACAATCGAAGCAAAAACGATGTGATTCACTAGAATAGATTCATGAATTATAAAACCACGGTTTGCAATAACATTCCTTAGTTTATTGATAAGTTCACAAACATCGTTTTTAGACATAACCTACTCAAGTTCGCGGACTTAAGTTCCCGGATGGAGTTCACAAACTCCAACAGAAATTCTCGGGTTCAAGAACTACGCCAGTTCATGGACTAGGTTCATGGACCGAAGTTCACGTCTTTGCTCCGGTCTCACTTGACCAATAAAATTCGCAAACTTTGGGTTCAAGCAATAAGGACTTATACATATATGTCTTTCCACAACAAGGCTTATATCCTCCAATGGTTATAATTCCGAAACTCTCATTTCAATCATTGAAACATTCTTAGAGGGCGTTATATAGTTGTTATTCACAAACTATTTTTCGTCAGAGCGATTTCCAAAATGATTGAAACATAACATGACTTTCGTCACTAGGTAAAGATGAACTTGGCTAAAGCGAAAGCTTTACCAACATATATTTCGAGAAATAGATAAGCGAGATATACTCAGCTCGAAATACCTCATGTGGTATAATCTTAGTCTATATAGTAATACGAGTTTTGTCTCAAGATAGGAGATATAGTAGATAGACTTTTGAGTGATAGATAAGTTCAATTCTCCACATACCTTTTAGTCGACAAAGATCCACTGGTTCTTTTAGTAGTCCTTCGTCTTATATGATGATTGCCATGGAGTTCTTGAGCTCCACTACACTTTCTATCCTAGTCCGAGACTTTTGCTATAGTAGACTAGAAATCAAGACCTTATAGTTTTGATCACTAGCATTGACAAACATGCTTGAGATAGAAATGCATGCGAGTTCAACCGAGCAGTGCTCTAACAATCCCCCCCTTTGTCAATTTTAGTGGCAAAACTATTAATATATATGGAATACAAAAAATATATAAATAAACTTTGTACCTCCTATTCCACATGTCTAATCTTCAGCATTACTCGAAATCTTCGTCACTTCCAAGTACTCCAATGATCCCAAAGGTTGTAAGTTTAGCATCATCGTTGTTAAAAATCCATAGCTATAACAACGAGTAAACAAGAGTTCTCAATCATTGTTATACAGTGTCATAGTATCATTACACAGCGTCAAAGTCCAATTTCCTCACAACTTTAACAACAATACTATGGTGATATGTCACTCCCTCGTAGTCAATACTCCATCTCACATGGAAACCACTCCCCCTTACATAATGATCCGAAAACCATATATATTTGTAGTGTGAACTACATATTAATTCTCCCTCTTTTTGTCAATAAAATTGGCAAAGGTACAAGAACGGGATCCTAATGAAATTTCCGTAAGAGGCGGTTTATGACCATAGGTAAATGTATATCATCTTGTTTAGATGCAATCATAACGCCGAAGCTAAATACATTCATCAAGGATTTCATAAAGATACAAGATAACCCCTATAATATTCCACAACCGTACTCCCCACAAAGATTTGGTAATTAAGCGCAAGTTCAAAAGAACTCTCCCCCATAAAATGTCATTTCCAAGGGAACAACAAGAGCGATCTTAATTTCAAAAGAAAATAAGGATTTATTTGAACTCAACAAATATCATACAAGTATGAATTTGGAATTCAAAAAGAGATATTTAATCAACTTAACCGTAAGCGAACCTAAATTAAATTAAATAAATATGCTCAACACAAGTAAACTTATGGAGACTTAATAACTCGATTAGATTAATCATAAGGGAACTCATAATTAATCTAACCGGAATATACACTTAAACTAACCACAAAAGTAATCAATTTAATCGTTTATACTCACATAAGAAAATCTTTGGAGCGATGACTAAGTTAATCATAAAAACAACCAACCCAGTGAAAATGCTCAAACATAAGACAAACTTACAGAGTCATAACTAAATAATCACACAAGATGATTCATTTAGTTCAATATACTCGACGTAAAGTACCTTACGTAACACAACTAAGTTAATCACAAAAATAATCAACTTGGTTGTATAGTGCTCGACATAAGACACAATACGGAGTCTCACAGTAATACACAAAAAATAGATCAGGGAAGCTCAATTACTACAAAATACACAAGGATTCATTCTATGTTTCTATCACCATTTGCACAATGACATACAATAGACATAATCCTTGAATCACAAAAGATTTTAACCTATCTTACATCAATAATTGACAATATAGCCTTAACTTTTGTGTTTGTCAAAAGTCTATTCATTCTTTTATCAATACTTGCATATCAATTAACGACCGAGAAACTCATGTCTAACTCTAGTAATCTTTAAACATGTGATGTTCAATTCTGATATATTTCATCTTCAAACCTGTGATGTTTAATTGTGATATATTTCGTCTCCAGTTCATCCGAACGAGAAACTCATGTCTAACTCTAGTAATCTTTAAACCTGTGATGTTCAATTCTGATATATTTTGTCTTCAGTTAATTGAACGAGAAACTCAGGTCTAACTCTAGTAAGAATTGAACTTGTGATGTTCAATTCTGATATATATCGTCTTCAGTTCATCCGAACGAGAAACTCAGGCCTAACTCTAGTAGTCTTTGAACCTGTGATGTTCAATTCTGATATATTTTGTCTCCAGTTCAACCGAACGAGAAACTCAGGTCTAACTCTAGTAATCTTTAAACCTATGATGTTCAATTCTGATATATTTCGTCTTCAGTTCATCGAATGAGAAACTCGGGTCTAAATTTAGTAAGAATTGAACCTATGATGTTCAATTCTAATATATTTCGTCTTTAGTTCATCCCGAACGAGAAACACTGGTCCTCTAGTAATCTTTGAACTTTTGATGTTCAGTTTTGATATATTTCATCTCCAGTTCATCCGAACGAGAAACTCAGGTCTAACTCTAGTAATCTTTGAACCTGTGATGTTCAATTCTGATATATTTTGTCTCCAGTTCACCCGAACAAGTAACTTAAGTCTAACTCTAGTAATCATTGAACCTGTGATGTTCAATGTGATATATTTCATCTCCAGTTCATCAGAACGAGAAACTCAGGTCAAGCTCTAGTAATCTTTGAACCTATGATGTTCAATTCTGATATATTTCGTCTTCAGTTCACCCAAACAAGTAACTTAAGTCTAACTCGAGTAATGTTTGAACCTGTGATGTTCAATTGTGATATATTTCATCTCCAGTTCATCCGAACGAGAAACTCAGGTCAAACTCTAGTAATCTTTAAACCTGTGATATTCAATTCTGATATATTTCGTCTTCAGTTCATCCGAACGAGTAATTTTAGTTTAACTCCAGTAAGAATTGAACATGTGATGTTCAATTCTGATATATTTCATCTCTAGTTCATCCGAATGAGAGACTCAAGTCTAACTCTAGTAATCTTTGAACCTGTGATGTTCAATTCTGATATATTTCGTCTTCAGTTCATCCGAATAAGAAACTCAAGTCTAACTCTAGTAATCTTTGAACTTGTGATTTTCAATTCTGATATATTTCGTCTTCAGTTCATCCGAACGAGAAACTCAAGTCTACTTCTAGTAATCTTTGAACCTGCGATGTTCAATTGTGAGGTATTTCGTCTCCAGATCATCCGAACGAGAAACTCTGGTCTAACACTAGTAATCTTTGAACTTGTGATGTTCAATTCTGATATATTTCGTTTTCAGTTCTTAAGTCTAATTTTAGTAGTCTTTGAACATGTGATGTTCAATTCTGATATATTTCGTCTTCAGTTCATCCAAACGAGAAACTCTGGTCTAACTCTAATAATCTTTGAACCTGTGATGTTCAATTCTGATATATTTCGTCTTCAGTTCATCCGAACGAGAAACTGAAGTCTAACTCTAGTAATCTTTAAACATGTGATGTTCAATTCTGATATATTTCGTCTATTGTTCATCTAAACGAGAAACTCAAGTCTAACTCTAGTAATCTTTTGAACCTGTGATGTTCAATTCTAATATATTTCGTCTTCAGTTTATCCGAACGAGAAACTCAAGTCTAACTCTAGTAATATTTGAACCTGTGATGTTCAATTGTGATATATTTCTTCTCCAGTTCATCTGAACGAGAAACTCAGGTCTAACGCTAGTAATATTTAAACCTGTGATGTTTAATTCTGATATATTTCGTGTCCAGTTCATCCGAACGAGAAACTTAGGTCTAACTCTAGTAATCTTTGAACCTGTGATGTTCAATTCTGATATATTTCGTCTTCAGTTCATCCGTACGAGAGACTTATGTTTTACTCTAGTAATCTTTGAACATGTGATGTTCAATTCTGATTTATTTCGTCTTCAGTTCATCAGAACGAGAAACTTAACTTTAATTCTAATGATCTTTGAACTTGTGATGTTCAATTCTGATATATTTTGTCTTCAGTTCATCCGAACGAGAAACTTAGGTCTAACTCTAGTAATCTTTGAATCTGTGATGTTCATTTCTGATATATATCGTCTCATGTTCATCCGAACGAGAAATTTAGGTCTAACTCTAGTAATCTTTGAATCTGTTATGTTCAATTCGTATATATATCGTCTTCAGTTCATCCGAACGAGAAACTCAAGTTTAACTCTAGTAATATCAATTATGATATATTCGTCTCCAGTTCATCCTATTGAGAAACTCAGGTCTAACTCTAGTAAACTTTGAACCTGTGATGTTCAATTTTGATATATTTTGTCTTCAGTTCATCCGAACGAGAAACTCAGATCTAACTCTAGTAAACTTTCCCACTAATAGAAGCTATTCTAGTTTCTAAGTGTTAACTATAATCTACTAATCTACTTAGCTTCATGAAATATTCGGCTAATCAAAACTCTTCGGCACAGAACTTTTTACCGACACGAAAACAACATATGCTTCTCACACACTTCCCTTGATCCGTATGGAAACCCAACCCAAATACCAGCCGTTCAAATGTTTACACGATCCGGGTGATAAAACTCTAAATTAATATGGAGCGTCGAATGCTTCTATCAAAACCCAAAACTCATCTTCTCTCACTTCATTTCCCCTTTCTATCTTATCTCTTTCTCAGATTCGCTAGTCTCTCTCCATCGGAAAAACTAAACCCTAAGTTACTGTCAACACAGCGGAGGCCACCTTCACTCAATCACCAACTACCACTGTAATCCTTCATCCCTGAACCAGAGATCTTTGTGATTCTTTTCCTTCTGCTTTATTTGAATCGAAAAAGTATATTTCTGATGGAAAACAACAACAACATCAACTTGATGAAATCAAAAACCAAATCCCAGTCGAAATCAAAGGTTATGGTCTTTTCTCTTTCCTTCCCTCTTTTTGGTATTTTTTTCCTGTATTTCTTGATGGTTTTGATTGATGATGTGATTGTTTTATTTGTGTAGATGAAGAGAAAAGCGAAGGTAAGGAAAAACAAAGAAATGGTTATCAACTAAATCTGAAGAAGATGTATTCTCTGATGCTATTACTGATGTTACATAGTAATTGATAATATTTTAAGAATTTTGATGTCGTTAACATGGCATTCGGTTAAAAATCCCATCTTTTAACCCTAACTTTGATTCTCATCTCAAATATATCAATAACCATGTAGATCTGTGCGTACTATTAGATTTTATTCATTTATCATCACACATAGTAGTTCGTGCTTTTAAAATAGCTTAACTCTAGGGTTAATACATCACGATTTGTATAAATCAACATATATTAAAATTAAGATGCGTTTATTTCAATACTATTCACTTTTGAACATTTCTCATGGATTTGACATTGTAGACAATTGTGGGTTTGAACTTTAATAGTGATTTTTTCTTCCAGTGGCTTTAAGTCGGGTGTAAACTTGAAACGAGTGTGTTTTCGCGGCTTAGGAAATATTTGAGATAACCATTTTGTTGTAAAGAACACAACTGTAGTGCAAGGTTTAGAAGCAGCAGAACTGCAACATGTACACTATGCAGGTGGTGCTCTATCCATCTCTGAATATCTCCTATTTTATCTTTTCAAGTATATTTTCGTGGGTTTCTTACATTATTTAGATGCCAATGTTGTAGGTCTAGCGCATAACCTTATACTAGTTACATTACTACAAATAGAGAGTATACAACAGCAGATGGTCTGACCCTTATTGGCTTACAAGATGGATTCAGGTTAGTGAAGTAAATTAAAACTTCAATCCTTGTGCTGGCAGTGTGATTACTGAGGCATAAGTCGCAGCTGATATACTTTGTTTGTTTTGTTTTTTTCAAGGCCAATGACTCGATGGTGCTGTAGGTCAAGGAAGGTGGACATTGGTGGTGGTTGTTAAGATTTAGTGATAGTGGATGATGAGTTGTTCTTTGAATTCTTCTATTAGCAGGATAACTCTTGCGCGGGAAAATGAGGTGAGACTGTTGAATATTTAAATCCTTTATTCAACTTCTATTGTTCACTTTTAGTCATAGATAGATGGTCTGACCATTATTAGTTTGTTGTAGGATATGACCCTTCAAGAAGCCGAAATGAGCTGTTCTCTTTCGTTGGTTTTTGGTCATATTGCATGTTACTTTCGTCTTGTATAAATGCTTTTATCAACTTGAAAATTGCACTTTGCGGTACCAGTTTACAGTCAGATTCAGATGTCTTGTCATGTTGGGTATGTATTGTGAAAGCAATTTTTAAGAAGCTGCAGCATCCCCTATGCAACTTAATCCAAGTAGGATGGTAAGAAAATGGAAAACCTCAGTTAGGCATTCAAGTAGTGTGGGAAAATCAATTATAGACATGCTCGTCAACTGTTTGTAAATTTCTCAGGGTATTTGGCTTTTGTCACAAAGAAAATATTAAATACTATTATCTATTGGAAACAGCATAGGCGATAAAAATATTTCTTAATTATTGTCTTTAGAGATGAAAATACATTCACAACTATTCGAAGACATTTCAAGATTTGGATATGTCAATATGACCTATCGTAAATGTACCTCGTTTTTGTTTTTGTTCTAATAGGTGAGTTTTTCATTAAGCATTAATTTATGTTATCTGGTAACTACTTATAGGTGAAGGCCTATTTATATATGCTGAAGCATTTAAATTAGTTACATTTTCAGCATTCTTTATTCACCTCGATGATAATATGCTTGAGGGGGATCTTTCACATGGTGCGTTTTTCATTTGGTTGGATTAATATATGACACTAACTCCATTAGATGTGGGTCTCTTGGTGGTGTTTTTGTTAAGATGAAACCTGTCTGAAATATTACTTTGGAGTTTGAAAGGATTTCGGCTCTATGTCATTTTTTCCTTCTTTCTTTTGACTGAACTAGCATGATTCTTTCTTCAATCAAAGTATTCATCCTTAAGTCCTTTCGCCAAATTTTTATTCTCTCTCTAATGCAATCAGGAAGGTGCATGCAAGGATGGCATTTTTCAACTATCAAAGTTCAAATTTTGAAACATTGGTGATTTTGAGAAGCAGAGCGGTAAGGTACGGAGGCCATTTGGTGGAATCATGACTAACTTGGTGGGCCATTTGGTGCAATACTGAGGCACCTGTAGAGCATGTTTTTCTCTGGAGAATGCAGTAAGTTGATCTAATCTTGAATTTTGATAGTCCGACAACTTTATAGACTGTGAAAAGTTAAACTCATTCCTCCATCTTAGCCAAAATAAAACACTAACAAGAGAAAAGAAAGGTTACATCCATTCTGATGTAACATGCCATCTAAAAAACTCAGTGTTGATAATAGTCAACCTGTGGACCACCTTGTTGATAAATCTGCATGCTTTTGGGTTCTTACTAATGCAATTAGAAAACAACGGCATTTCTGATCTCTTCATGAATTTGATCTTGTAGAATTCTCAGAAGCAAGCTGTACTAGTGATAGAATTGGATGTAAAGGCATCAGTTTCTCACCATTTTCTGGTGTTGTGTTTGTATATAAGTAGAAAATAAGGACATTCTGAACTCTATAAGAATATGTTCTTGTAGAAATCCAATCAGCCAGGAGCGTTCCTGGAAAAAGTAGCAAATGTTAATAAGGTAAAGGCATTAGCGCAATACATGACATTAACACTGTTTATTTAGCATGTAATTCTTCTTTTATTTACTACATGTAAATCTCGTTTTTAACTTTATTATGATCTTGGTTTATAAATGATGTCACTGATTTAGTAGTAGCCGATATGGTTATTTTTCTTGATACTTCTTTGGTTGTTAGGTGATTAATAGCTGATACTTTTGTTGGTTTGCAGGTTAGAAATGGTGAAGCATAACATGATTATCCCTAATGATCACTTATAGAAGCACTGGGAAAACTATATCAAGACATGGTGTTAGAGCACTGCTCGGTCGAACTCGCATGCGTTGCTATCTCAAGTATGTTTGTCAATGTTAGTGATCAAAACTATAAGTCTTGATTTCTAGTCCATTATAGCTAAGTCCCGGACTAGGATAGAAAGTGTAGTTGAGCTCAAGAAATCCACGACGATCATCATAACATACAAAGAGCTACTCAAGGAATTGGTGGAACTTCATCGACTAAAAAGTATGTGGAGACTTGAACTTATCTATCACTCAAAAGTCTATCTACTCTATCTCCTATATTGAGACAAAAGTCGTTTTGCTATATAGACTTTGATTATACACATTTGCTATTTCGAGCCGAGTTTATCTCACCTATCTATTTCTTGAAATATGTGTTGGTAAGCTTTTGATTTGGCCAAGTTCATCTTTACCTAGTGACGAAGTCATGTTATGTTTCAATCACTTGAAAATGGCTTTAACGAAAAAGGTTTTGTGAATAACAACTATATAACATCCTCTAAGAATATTTCAATGATTGAAATGAGAGTTTAGATTATATAACCATTATTGGATATAAGCATTGTGTGGAAACACATACATGTATAAGTCCTTAATTCTTGAACCAAAGTATGCGTACTTTGTTGATCAGGAAAACCGGAACAAGAGTCCGCGAACCCAGTCCGCGTACTGTCGGAAATTCTCTTCCCGAGAATTTCTGATGGAGTTTGTAAACTTGTTACAAACTTATTCCGGGTACTTAAGTCCGCGTACTTAAGTTGATTATATCAAAAAACGATTATTCGTGAACTTATACTTATATTAACTAAGGAATGCAAGTTTGCAAACCGTGGCTATAAAGTTCATGAATTGATTCGAGTGAATCAAATCGTTTTTGCTTCGATTATGTCTTTTATACTTGTATAAGATCTAAGCAATTGAGCAACTCTCTAACTAGTTCATTTGAGTCATTTGAACTAGTTATGGTAAACAAGAATATGGTTAATATGAAAGTGCTCATATGGCTAACCATTTGGTTAACTATTGTTTAACCAAAAAATGTACATGTTTGGGTACGGTTACACAAACCTAAAACGTGCATTTCATTTGTGTGTAACAAGCTAAGTTTTCGATCTAACGGTTGAAAGATATTAGCTTGAATCTAATCAGGTTTCATCTAACGGTGAAAATTGAATGCTTTGTTACTAAGCTAACATTGATTACAAACCCTTATTTGAAAGACTATATAAGGGATACCTCTAGCAACTGGGAAACCTAATCCCCATACCTCATGTGTGATACTAGTTGTATTAGCTAGAGTCGATTCTCCTTTAACCTTAGGTTTCTACCGAGGCCCTGTAAGTTAATAACTTAAAGACTTCATTGGGATTGTGAAGCCAGACCGATACTACTTTTTGTAGTTGTGTGATCTGATCTTGCTGATTCTATCGTGTTGAGTATAATCGTAACGATTGGCTTGAGATTGATATCTCCGATAGGCAAGATATAAAAGTAATCACAAACATCTTCGTCTCATCGTTTGTGATTCCACAATATCTTCTTTCACCGCGTCGATTAACATTATTGTGAAGTGATTGATAATACTGAGCTATTCTTCGGTAATATAAGTCTAGTTTATCAATTGGTTCCTGTTCACCTTGAGTTATCAAAAGATAGAACAAAAATCGTAGGTATTTCTGTGGGAGACAGATTTATCTATTACCGTAGACTTTTCTGTGTGATACAGATTTACTTATTAAAGTCCTCGACTTTGGGTCGTAGAAACTCTTAGTTGTGGATGAGATCAGCTAAGGGAATCAAGTGCGTAGTATCCTACTGGGATCAGAGACATAAGGAGCACAACTGTACCTTGGATCAGTGTGAGATTGATTGGGGTTCAACTACAGTCCAGACCGAAGTTAGTTTGTATTAGGCTAGTGTCTGTAGCGGCTTAATACAGTGTGTGTTCAATATGGACTAGGTCCCGTGGTTTTTTCTGCATTTGCGGTTTCCTCGTTAACAAAACTTCTGGTGTCTGTGTTATTTCTTTTACGCATTATATTTTGTTATATAATTGAAATATCACAGATTGTGCGTTTTAATCAATCAATTGGAAATCCGACCTTTGGTTGTTGATTGAAATTGATTGATCCTTGTACATTGGTATTTGGTACCGTTCAAGTGATTTCTCTTGTATTCAATTAGACTCGCATATTTCTATTTGCTTTAGTAAGAATTGAATCAAGAAAGAGAAATATAACTCTTTGATATACTTTATTAAGATTGGGTCTAGTTAATTCTCTTAGAAGTATATTGGAGTTTGTCCATACAGATTGCTAATCAAAATATTGGGTGTGGTTGTAGACCCCCGCTTTTTCACATGGTTCAACCAACCTGCTCGCAAAAGCAGGAGACGTATTGGTATGCATGAGATGCAATTAAATACCTCTCATTGTGTATGCGTGTCGTAACCACAACAAATTAATCAATACTTTACTACCTAATTAAAGAGTAATATAGGGTAGTCAAGGTCGATCCCACGAGGAGCAAGAGATTATTAGTTGTAAAATTGTCACAAAAGGGGGGTATTGGTTGTAAAATTTATAAAGCAAAAGAAATAAACAAAGTAATTAAAAGTGTAAGTTGAAATCAATGAGAGAGAATAGATCAAGGAATCCTTCTTCGCTGCAAAACAATTATTAAAGTTATGTTCTTTTCCACTTGTTATTAGTCATAGATTATCACCAACCGTAGGTATAGCAGCTAGATCAGTGCTAACCCCAAAATCCCTTATTTCACCGGATACGAAAGTTCTCGCCTACCGGATTCTATTCACCAAACCACCTAGTAGTAGATCACCCAAGATGTAATTTAGTTAAACGCATTAAGATTCATGAATTTATTAGGTTGATATTAGTAGTTAAACTCTTAGATCAAGGTCCACTTGCTAACATTGTTTTTACACACAATTTCTCCACGGAATCCCTCCGCAAGGTCTTGTGTTTTCTACTTATGTAAATAGTCAAGAAACGATTACTTATCCCCTAACTTTCACTAGCTTTAGATTAATTAACAAATCAATTTAGTTGGCCACCCAAACGACCTATCAATCAAACATAGACACTAATATTAGTAAAAACAATCGATAATCATATGAAAAACTTCAAAGTAGAATTGAAACAAAAATCAAACCATATATTAAGAACTAGGAATTCATCCTCAATCAATAAGAAAATTAGCTACTCATAATTTGGAGTTCACACAATAATAATAATAATTAAGGAAGAAAGAAAAACTTATTGAAAAGATGATGGTTGCTCCTTTCTCCAATCCTTGTGCACTTTAACTCCTTCTCCAAAGTAGATGTGTGTTCAAAAATTGTAGAGAACTCTCTTATTTATAGGCTTCAATACTCTCCATATCTTTGTAGGAAAAGATTCCACATTCCATAAGAACACCACTTTCCCAATTTGAGCCATATTCCAATTTCTAGTCCAATTCTCTAAAACTTCCAAGTTTTCATCCAATTCTCACTTCTAAGTCTTCACACACATGAGAGAAGTCCACCCGAAATTATGCATTTTTGGTCACCGGAAAACTGTGTTTTTGGACGGAAGTTGGCCGGAATTTGTCACCGCCGGCTACCTGAAAGTTCTCTCCCGGCAACGGTATATTCCGTCAGTCCACCGTTAGGACTAACGGTCAAACTGTCAGTCAATCCGTTAGTTGACTAGGTCAAAGAGGGGAGAGTCAGCTTCTGAGTGGTCTGATTCACTGATTTGGACCGGTTGTTGGACACGTTCTGGATCGGTCTGGAACGGTTGTCGCCGGCACCGAGTTGACTCGCCGGAGGGGAGAATCGGCCGAGTTCTAGATGTTTACAGGGCAATTCCGGCCAATTTTTCAGGCCATTCTTCACCTGCGACAATCCTATACATTCATCTATTGTTCAACATAAACCATTCATTCATCGTTAGCTGCTCGTTCATCTCAGCAACTATCGACACCACCTCAGTAACGACTTCATATCCTTCATCTCAATTCCCTGCTACCACAACCATCAGCTGCTTCTTCTTGTTTTCTTACCCACTGAACGCCATATCCGATTCTTGTGCTTCTTCATCCCCCCTAACTCAACTGCAACAGGGTCTTCTTCTTCTAAATCTTCTCTGAAATTCATACACAAAGCACCCATCTCTCCATTACAACAACACCATCTTCTTAATTCCATATTTTCATTATCGAATCTGGACCAAACCCGTGACAATCAATCATCCACATAACCCATTCTCATCTCCAATTTCTTCTTCATCGACACCATCTTTACAAACCCATTCTGCAATTTCAATTCTTCCACGAATCCCCTTAAAGCAGATGCAATAAAAGAACCCTAATTCCTTCAAACCCTTTTCACTGAGCTTTAAACAGCGGCCACTAACAGCACAAAAACCCCAAATCAATTCATCTGAGCCACGAACCCATCTCCGATTCATCTTCTCTGAGCTTTTGAGCATCATCTTCTCGACCTGATATTAACAGCAGCAACAGATACATCCATCACTAACCCTAATTTCTTCTCGGATTCAACAGCAGCAATGTTGTTCTTCAATCGAACCAATCATCCTGTGATTTACTGACTTTGAAACCGATCGAACTCAATCAACAACTTCCAA